>CM066919.1:11713580-12120760 GCA_033964015.1 Scolanthus callimorphus
ATGTTTTTGAAACCTTAGCTTTTAAGCACCTCTTATGTCCCGCGTAACACAAAAGAAACTTAGTAATGACCAGCAAGTCAATCAGTACCTAATGTTTTTACTTGAATGTGATTCTACATCGATTAGAATCACTCCCTGAAAACATCCTAGAAAGATAGTGAAAGAGAAACGACACAGGAAGTGTTAAAATCGTGTTGTTGTTCCACAGAAGTGGAAAGCAAGGAAGAGGAGAAAGAATTCAAGGAAGAGTTAGAACATGAAAAATCGACGCGGGGCAGTGTTAGCTCGGTGGCACAGACAGTAACGGGAAACTAAGTCCTAAGATTGTGAATCCACCAGTGGCAGTCACTACATCGAGTCAAAACCTTTCTCTGGCAAGATCTGTTCCAGCCACTGTTCTTGTAGTCTCCTCCTCTTCAGCTCCGGTGGAAGATTCGCCAGTAAAGAGTTAAGGAGATGGGTGGATGGATGCTTTCACAATTCTACAGCCCCAACAGGCTACATGGTGGAGTCTGCGAGTCCTGTTGCCTGTGAAACACCTCCATCTACCCCGCCGCAAAGAAAACTCAACAGAGATTCCCGTTATAACTTCAGGTACAGGTTTTATTAGAACTTCAAAGCTTATTTATCTTCGCAGTAAAATGCGCTAAACAACCTCCTCCAAGCCAGGGACTACAGATTTGCAGTCCTAAACTTTGCGGCGTCCAATGCCGAGTTCTTCAGGTACCTAAAAATATCTTGCGAAAATTTTGCTCTTCCTAAATTGGTGGCGGGAGATATGTTAAGCAAGCACTTTCGTAATATCCTTGAAAATTTCTTTACAAAGCAAAGCCAATTTCCACGTCTAGACATAATCTATTGTGTTATGTGGCGGCCCTATACTTTGGCCAGAGCAGTTTCGCGACCAGCCGCCTGTTTGCTGGTGAACACCAGGGCTATCGACAAACCAAATGAAACTTCCCAGAGAAAGTCCCAAATGTCGTAAATATTAGGCATATTTTAAGGGGAAAAGTTCTCCAAAAGTAAACATAAAGGGACGGATTTCACACTGCGATAGGTTTTCGGTAAGTTTTAAGCGTGGGCTCTGCGTGGAAAAAAAATTCAGATAGCAGCAACCAATGTTGGTGTCATGCAAGCCAAATTTTTGGCACAAGTCCATTTTACTTCGTTTATCCGCGTTTTGACCCTGATATCAGTTGCTTTGCTATCCCAATGAGCTTTATCGAAAGGTTATATCATACTTGAGTCATCCACTTTAAGGTTAGATTGTTATAGCTTCTAAGAATACATTCAGAATTTCTTTTCACGCCCTAATGGCCACTATTCTCGCTGTGCTGGAAGATTTCGGCGGTAGTCGGAAAAATCCGCCTATAATGTTCCTTGTTATTTATGGCAATTAACTACTCCGGAACGATATCTTAGATACCTACAACAGAGGTTTACATGCCCTTGTTCTAGGTAATGCAGAAAGAACTCAAGTCTGTTAAGCCCACTTGAGGTAGAACATTCGATTATGTGTCCGACATTTTGTTACAAAGCGTTTTAAAAGCCTCGGCAGACAAATTGCGTTACAAAAACGCAACGGCCAAGAATTGAAAGCAAAAGCGCCCTCCAACCACGAAACCTAGGAACCCCGAGGATAATTTTCGCCTGCAAAAACAAGCTGGTTTCGCGGTACTTAACTTTGAAAGGGTTTTATGTGAAAGTTACTATCATATTCGTTGTAATTTAATGAATCAATCACCGAGGTCACATCTTGTTAACCGGCAACGATATCCAATTTTGAAGAGAATCTTACTCTTAGAAAACGTGCGAAAACAATTCGCTGCAATGGGGCAAACACTCGTACAAGGTCGATGGGTGTTTATGTTGTTGGATATTAAAGTTTTGTGGTAACACCATATGTCACTTTTCTTGAGACAAAAGCTAGCATTAGCATTAGAAACAGTTACGGCGAAATTATACATAAATTTTCTATAGTTTTACATCTTAATTTAACTTTCAAGAATTCGTTCACTTAGCAGTTTATGTCCGTTTCTTTTATCTACAGCCCCGATTCAAATCAGTCCCAAGCCTGAAGAAGGCAAAGTGACGAGGAAAAAAGAACAAAAGTTCCTTCTCGAAGCGAAAGTACGAGTTGATGGAGAGCAAAAAATCAGATCTGTTTAACCTCGGCAGAAACAAGGTAAACACAGACAGCTTCTCGAGCTCAATATCTCTAGAATATTTATTTGCTCTGTGTGTTTTATGCTACAGGAAAGAAAATAAAAACACACTGCGTTTGTAGCGTTTTTACGCGAGTAGCGAATTTGAAAAGTGTTGTGCGAGAGATTGGACAAATTAATTTTTTATGTTTGTTTAAAGGCGTAGTTTCGTGTTTAGTGCTCAGAGTCGATGGGCCAATTAGTTTAGCCATGAAAGTTTGTTGCTATTCACGATTCAGGCTGTTTTCTTGTCTGATCGACAAGGGCTACACCACTCGCCGAAAGAGGCTTTTCTAATTTTACCGCAAAACAAAACCGCTTATCAATTTGTGGGTGGCGCGTAAAAGAAACATCTATTCTTGTTGATAACGAAAGTTTGTTGTGTCTAGAAAACACAAACGAGATTCCTTCTTTCCATAAACCCTCACATCTGCCTTAAAAAATCGATCAAGTGTTCCAGAATGTTTTCAATCGCTGAGTTTTGGAACGTTAGCGATCATGTGTTCTGGAAAGTACTGATGAAGTATTCTGGAATGCTTTACGCAGGTCCACCGAGACAACAAAACTACAGAGAAATCGATGCTGCTCTGGCCTTGACGACTCTTTCCTCCCGCTAAATACGTGCAACGGAAAGATGACATAGTTTTATCAGAAAAAGAGATTAGAAACTAAAGAACTAGAGAGAGCTGGCTTTCTTAGAGTTCAGCGTTATTTAAAAAAAAGAGCAAAGGAATGAACATAGTTTTAGTGTACAGAGTGATTTATTCTTTCATCTCCAGTCTTGTGCCAAAAACACAATAACTTTTTCTGTGTGCGTGTGTGTGAAAATTGGTATCAAATACCATTAGGACTTAGTTTTGACTTTCTAGAAGAGTTTGTCAAAGTGCTTAGTGTTACATTAATAGTCCAACATAAAGACAGTTTGGTTGACAAGTTTGGGAAAGCTTTAAGCTGGGTCCCCAATGCTAAGGGTCTTTATGGACTAAAAAAAAAGAAAGAGATGTCGGGTAGTTGGCGTCGTTTAGCGCATTGTAAATTCGAGACAAGGTGCGATGAGCGAGTTTTTCGAACACATCCACCTAACGTTTTAATTTGAAAAGTTGTTATTTGTAGATAGAAGGAACGTAATTTTGAAATAAAACTGCTTTGAATAAAGCTTGGTTGCTATGTCTGGTTCTGACAGAGTGGGGGAAAACAATCGTTCAATTTGATTACAAACTAACGGATTCCAGATTAACCGGGATGCTTGCTTTAAGTAAACTTAATATGTCCCTGTGGTATTGCATGTCGTCGGCTTAAAGTTAATCGCTGTTCAGCAAACATGATCACACAAACACTGCTCTTGGGGGCTTGAAATTTTATTAATGATTCAATCGATGAACCATCTATTTAATCTAATGCCATTAGGAACTAGTGCCAAGCTTGGTTAACTGGAATATTTCAGTCACGTTGATCATTCGCAGCCGAATTCAGGCGCTGTCAAGCGCGAATGAGCGAAATATCTTGCTACATGAGTGGAATCATTCTAGAACCAGAGAGTTATTCGCCATAAAAAGGCGCCCTATCGCTAAGACAGATGTTTACAAATTATTTTAGATAAATACATGGATGGGCTATGACACGATTTATCATTTATGAGCTCGTTTACAGTATCAGACGAGCTTGGCCTTGTGGCCCAGAAATAGGCCAGAAATTCATGTCGCTCTATTTTCAGCGTCGCAATACCGGTTCGGTCCGCCTTTTGAGTCCAGCTACATGTAATACAGTCAGCCCCCCTTACGGGTATAGCGGATATAAAAATGGTAACAAGAAAATAGTTTAAAAGGTGTTCAAATTGGCCAGAAACCGTAGTGCCGTAATATTTCGCAATCAAGCAAGGACCTATAAAGGGCTGCTGCTTGAAAAATGCGCGAGACGTCACGGAAGCGCGCGCGCGAAATATTGCAAATGATGCGAAAAATAGCGCGAAGAAGAAAAGCAATAGCGCGCTGCACACCACGTTCAAGTTTCCAAAACAAGGCATCTGCTTTTTCTAGCAAGCCCTTAAAAACACTTTTATTACTTAATAAAGCATCCTTAAAAACGCTACAGCGCTTTGGTTAAACTGGCCTTAAAAGCATTTCGCATATTAATATGTAATAATTCTTATTAGAGATGGGGTTGATATTTTTGGGTGGTGCTATATAAGGAAAAGGGTTTCCTTTTAAAAGGCCGCTGAGTGGAAATGGGTTGGACCGTAGCCTAAGTACTTATGAGAGAATTAACGGAATTTTGAGCCCACGTCTTTAACTGAATCATAGTTTACACAGGAAGACCGTCTAGCAGACAGAATGGGACCGGGGCCTCGTAATGAGAGAGCTTCCAAAAAAGGATATGGTTATGAACTTTTAATTTCGGCGCTTCAAAGGAATTCAAAAATGGTAGCTGCAGGACCTGTAAATTAGAAGCAGCTCTTGTTTAACTCCTTTGCGGACTTTTTCGGTAGGAAGTGAAGAAAGAAGCAGAAACAACAAGAAGTACTTTTTGGAATGATAGCAAGAAAGGTATCTGCAAGGAAAAAAGTCTCTCCTTTATGTTTAAAGTTTTTAAAAATATGACTACGACATCATTAAACAATTCCTTTGCACTGGAAATGAATCTGTGTAAAGGTTAAGGCCAGGTAAAACAGTTCAGTCTGATCATGAAAATCAAAGTTATTTCTCAAAATAACAACAACCCTAGGACTGAATGCGAAGGCGATATTTAGCTTAATCTATTGGCAACCCTGTTTTCATTTCTAATCTCTGTGCACGCGCAATATTAACGACATCGCCCGATACGAAAAAAAAAACACCTTCAAAAAAGAATGAGTGGAAAACATTCCCCAAGCCGAATGCGACATACACAGCACTATTAGTAAAACTACTAGGTTTAGAGCGTCCTCGTCTCTAAAACTTGGCGCGCATGATCGACGCTCAACAAGTATCTCAACCCTTTTATTCGAATGTTGCGTCATTGAACATGCACACACACATCAGCGTGCACAACATCGAACCGAAATGAAAGTGCTTCTTAATTACACGCATTCCATTGCGAATGGTGTTTTTTTAGTGCGGCAATGATACAAACAACATTTTAAAAAGTTTTCAAACATCGCAACCAAAACCTTTTCCCTCAATTCTGACCCCTTTTGTTATGAAAAAAATTGACATCCCCCCTTTTCCAGTTCCTAAATTTGAGATCCCCCCAAAAATCCTCTGCCCCCCCCGTTTAGTAGTATACATAATGAATGCAGCCTTACATGTTTCTGTTTGATCACCCTAGAGGGAGGTACACAGATTACCTCTGTTGCCCAACAATGGCAAAAGCATTTCAATCTGCTTCATGTACAGGGGTAAAAGGTGATTAAGAGGAATCCACCAAGAAATCGAGTAATTTTTTGTCGCAAAGTGGAAACTTAGATGGATTATTACAAACCAATTTCGTTGTTTGTAGTAATTTTTTTAAAGTTCTTGATAAAATAAAGACAATAAAGAATGGCGAAAACACCGAGAAGAAATTTCCAAGGAAACCTGAGAAATAATTTTTCAAAGTTGTGAAGGAATGTTGCGGCTGTTGGTGGTCATGTCGCTTGTCAACTATATAAATTGTATGGGTTTGGACAAATTTCAGGATTCATTTTCGATGTTTGATGTTGTAAGAAATGAATTCTTTTAGATACTATCAAAAACAGTATGAAAGAAGTCTACACTATGATGTAAATTATATTGTTTCAGCAATGTTTTTACAATTGTTACTCGATTTCAAATGGATTACCTACTAGGTTGTTTGTTTGTCTATTTTTCACTGAGGAAAAGTCTTTGCATCACTGAGGATACGGTACTTTCACACGGTATTTTAATTTGGTATCCCCAAGATATCTTTGAAAATGTTCGTGCCTTTCGACAGTGAAACAAAGTAATCCAGTGATTAAAATCTCCAGTTGCCTGTTTTATGTGGAATACACCGTGAAGCACACCTTATCATAACCAGAAAAATATCTTGGGAACCTACAAATTAAATCAAGCAGTCAAGAGTTTGGCTTTAAAATATCTCTTCAGTCATTCAGTTCTCCTCGAGCGAAATGGATAAAATATGAATAAAAGGTTAGTAAATTCAAGAAATCACTGTATCATTGCCTAAATGGAAAGTTTCGGGGCGTTTGGAGATTGCATTGCATAGTTTTCCAAAGTTCGACCACGTTCAATTCAAGATGGCTTCCTTCGCAAGCAAATAAGTTTAAATCATAAATTCTCCCAAACTTTATATACCACATAGCTATGGCAACGGAAGTACTGTAGAATCGTTGTCAAATTGAAAATCACTTAAAATGCGACGGTATTTCACTTGGAATCCTCAAATAAACGGCAAACACAATGAACTTTCCGTCATTTTCCAAGTAGCGTAACGAGCCGCCGAGGCGCGAAAAAACGTGAATGAAAATTTGCGATAGTTGTCGAATGCCACTTTATACTTTTCAAAGGGTAACACTTTTTAAAGCTAAAACTACGGTCAAATTTAAACGTGGCAAGGACCTACCTTGAGAATGTTTTTCTTTTCTTTTCACTTCGCGGCACGACGCCAGTCTTCCGAGTTTTGACCTTCCCTCTCCGATTAGTATCTGGCGCTGTCCTTCTATCTTTCCTTCTGAGACTCCGAGACATGTTCTAGACGCTTTTTTCGTTAGTTTTCGTCTCTGCATTTTTTAATCCAGCTCTGGAATACACTTCCAAAAGAGCTACTTCCATCTTCCTTCTGAAAACATTAATTTCCCGTTCTCTCGCGGTCGCATTTGTCTTCCGACATGTCATTCCCTGCTGTATTTGTCCTCCATTCTCCGTCCCTCGCTGTTAATTTCGCTTCTTTTCCCTTGTGAAACAACCGTGTTCATCGACATCTAATATTATCTGTCTCCGCTTCAATGCGGTACTGACTTTTAGTCTAAAATACCTTGATTTGACAGCTTGCTTTAGAATAATAGAAACGTTTCAGTTTTGGATGAAGGACAAGAAAATATTTTTCCTTCACTTGTCGAAAATTCAAACACGAAATAAAATAACTTAAATCCCTTCAAATAAAAATCGCCACAACCATCACCAACTAAATTCAAGCGCGCGCGTGCTCATTTTCCCGCTCAAAACTGGTGAGTTGCCTGTGCGACGACGGGCACACGGAAACCGGAAGTCCATCACAGAATCGGTCGATGCATATACACTTTTGTTTTGTTCCCTTTCTCCTGCATGTAGCTATGGGGCTCCGCTACGCGGGCGCCTTCGGCGCCTGCGGGAGCTCCGCTAAAACCATGAACCATGCTTCATAAATCGTAATGGTAATTCCTGCCTAAAACGAAGCGGTTCACGCCAAATTGTGTCTCAAAGTAGTAAACAAACCGCATGGGTGGCTCATTATGATGCATCGTTCATGGTTTTACGTTTTGCAGAGCAACGGTAATTGAAATAGGTGTATATAGATTAGCCTGCGTAGCGGCTCTAAAAGGGAAGGGGAGGGAGTCGGGAACCCTTGCGGCCCGCGCTATTTCCGGTTCGTTGTTTGCATTCTTACGCGCCCTAAGCCGCTAGCTCTTCGTCCGTCTTCTTTTTCGACTTCTCTGTACTGGTATTCTTCTCTACTCGCTTTGCTTCTTTCCCTCGACAAACGATATTTCATAATCATGACATCGGTCTCAACTTCTCCCGCTGGTAACTCATTTTCTAAAATCGTGATTTGTCAGCTTGATATCAAACGTTTCATTTTTGAAAAGAGTAGAAACCGCCGCTCGAGTGTCGTTGACGTTTGTTCACTTTGCAATCTCTTTGGCGCGGTGGCTCATACTTTGCCGGGCTTCTTCCCGTCGCTGTTTCTAGCTCTCTCCTCGAATTTCTTTCTGCTCTTCTATTAAAATTCTCTCTTCATTTTTAAATCGTGGATACACGTAGCGTATGCACGAGTTATTGTGATGGGCCAAATGTCACTCGCTCATAACTCAAGTGTTAGCTCATGACGTCATCAAAACTAGAAAAAATAATTTCTTAAGAACGTAACATCGCTAGGTGACCAAATTTAGGTTAAGTTATCTTCGTGACAAGGGGGGTCCAGCAGCAAAGTCACATGACATGACGTCATCGATGACGTCATCAAAACAAGAAAAAATAATATATCGAGAACGGAACATCGCTAGGTGACCAAACTTGGGTAAAGTTATCTTCGTGACAAGGGGAGTCCAGCACCAAAGTCACATTAAATGACGTCATCAAAACTAGAAGCATTAATACAAGGGGGGTTCAGCACCAAAGTCACATGACATGACGTCTTCGATGACGTCATCAAAACTAGAAAAATTAATATATCGAGAACGCAACATTGCTAGGTGACCAAACCTTTTGTAAAGTTATCTTCGTGACAAGTGAAGTCCAGCACCAAAGTCACATGGTAAAACGTTATCGATGACGTCATCACAACTAGAACATTGATATCTCGGGAAGGGAAAAACACCAGACGACCAAAACTTGGATAAACGGTATCCGCGACTTCACCGAGGCACTCAGTGCCTTTGATTCTCGTCTTGTCACCGATTTTTTAACAGTTAGAAAAAAACTCTGTACAGACTAACAGAGTCCTGCAGACAAACGACAGGCGCAGACACGCGCGGACGCGCCAGCGATACCAGAGATAACGCTGAACCATTAAAAACCAAGTCGATCGTATACCTGAGTTATGTTTTGAGCTTGAATTTTGAACCCTTCCGATACCTATGGTAAAATTGGTGCCATTGCGAACCAACCTCGTTCCCAGGGTCTCCTCGGTCCGTTTTCAAAATGGCGGGTCGTGCCAGTGGAGACCCTGGCAAAGGCTTCGCCACGTGACTTTGAAGAGACCACAGGAAACCCAAATCATATAAAACCAATGAGAAAAACATGGCGACATTCAGCGTGAAAGAAGAAGGGTGAAAATGAAGAATAGCATACAGAATCGTTTTTCTCCAGGCGTGAAAACGTTAAGGCGTGAGACGGTCAAAAAGCCCAAAATATAGTGATTTGTATGGCGATGGTCTGGAATTTTACCGTTTCCTACCCAGGACAACGCGCCACACAACCGCGAAAAGGCATTTTTTAAACGATACATACATACATACATCTTTATTTAACAACGCTAGCCATTTCAATCGTGCATCATGCACCGACTGGTTTCCGAATGGGGCGTTACAAATAACGTACATACGGGTTACATGAGATAAAAACAATACATAGATAAAATTATAGAAATACAGTCATACTATATCAAGAACCCCGAGAGCACAGTACACCATCACTGAGCATCCTTTTTTAGCAAACGCTTGTAGGAGGCCAATGTTTGGCCTGATTGTCTCTTTACGAAGACTATTTCAAAACATTGTTCCACTATAGCATACATACATGATCTGAATGTATGTGTAATCGCAACAACTTTTTGGATGTTTGCCTTATTTGCGCTTCTGGGATGTTTGATTTGCAGATATGATGCTGGTGATCACGTGGCTATATACCCAACTAATGATCAGGTCCTAGTGGAGACGATTGGTCAACTGCTGAATGTTAATCTGGATACAGTGTTCTCCCTTAATAATGTCGATGGTAAGATGAGCATTGTTTATTTTGATTCACATTCTCATCCAGTTTGTTCTTATGCTGATAATTGTTGCTGCTGTGTTTTTGGTATTTGTTATTATCATTCTGTTCCTCGTAATCCCTGCTAGCAGAGGCCACTTCATCTTGTTCTGTGTATTAATGTAGCATCTGCACGCAAATGTAACAACCTCGTCTATGATGGTGGACGTGCTACATTTTATTATATGGCATCGATAGTACGTGCGCTCTGATTGGTTGACACACGGTCCGACACACGGTCCTACGCATGGTCCTTACTCTGCAGCTGGTGGTGTTGTTGGGGCTGTCTTCTCGCTCACTCCTGTTCAGTTATAGAGATTTGGTAATTACTGCAGAATGTCCGACCAAAATCGCCAAGTGTCCGAGCAATTTTCAGTTATTTTAGGCCAATTTCCCAGCAGAGACAACCAAAGGAAAAAGAAAAAAAATTATTGGACATCTTTCTGATAAAGTTAGAAAATGTATTTCTAAGCTCTGAGTTACGACGCGATGTCACAAAAGCACAACTACTGCGCCACGAGTGATCATGAAGAGAAACGGGAAAAAAAAGAGAAACAAAATTATATGGGTTATTCGAACCCGGAGTATCAGTGGTCCGTCTTAAAGGGGCTGTGTCACGGTTATAACCGCCACCAATTTGTTTATTATCAGTAGTTTTTATTAATAGTTTGTATAAGTATTTTGATCACTCTAGTTCGGTAGTAGAGCTCATTAGTATAGTTCATTAAGTATAGATTATTAGCATAGAAGAGCCTCTTTGTTGGAATGCTAATAAACCATTATTATTATTTGAATAAATTTGTAAATACATTCTAAATTTGTATGTAATCATCCCCAAATCATTTATATCACTTGGTATTCATAGTTCCGATCAAACAATGAAGCCATTTCACGCTATCTGGAGATACCAATCAGCGATGGAAAGATTCTCCCGTCATTGTTGCAATCCGTCTCCATCCGCTCTGTTTAGGACCATGAAGCCTACAATCATGATCGATGTGTAGTTAAGGAGCTATTTAACAAACCTAGACTAGTATTTTGGCTATCCATCAGTTATTTGTATGTTTTTTACATCACCAAAAGTGTGTTAAAACCGTGACACAGCTCCTTTAACTGTGAAGCAAACTTGGTTCTTGCATGAATATTACGATCAGAAATGAAGGCATTTTCAGTTCCCCGATGCAAGGTCTCTTGGAGACCAAATTACAATAGTCGCCGTGCTTTTTCACTGAACCACATTTCTTTGTCCAGAGCTAAGGGACGGACCATTACAAAAGTGATGGGGGGGGGGGGGGACTTTCTTTACTTGCTCGAAAAATGTTTTCGGAGAGTTTTTGTCGCATGACAAAAACGCAAGGGCTTGCTAGAATATTTTTTCGTGGCTTATCGGTTAAGGAATTACTGCGATTTTCATAATTCTGCGAACTCGCGTGTACGATTTCCAACCCCGTGGCTTCCGTCGCATTCCGACAATTTAGCTTCTATCACAGTAATTTCTCTTTTGTTGCGCGCGAAGCGCGCCCTGAAAATGATTAACGCATTTCATCAAGCCTCAAAGCCTCATTTGTGTTGTGTATGGTATGGTTTTTGGGGGAGGGGGGAGTTTGTTTCTTCTGGCCACGATACATGTTCTTGTAATGATATTCGTAGTTAAAGAAGAGTCTGATTATATTGTTCCATTGTGTAAGTTCTCAAAAACCATATTTGATATATCATCTGGCATATATAGCGTTGATCATTGGCCACCAGTGAGGCAGCGGAGATAATTTCGGCACCAATATGGACACTACTGCGTGTTGTAGCCTTATAAATCGGAGCAATTGACCGATTAGATAAAATGTCGGAAAACGTAAGCATTAATCATCGTCCCATCACACTGTCAGATCTTGACTGAAAACATTCACCCCTCCAGAGTTCGGAATGGCAAAAGGGGAGAAATGTCGTAGGGGGTTCCTATGCCGATCACGCTGAATGTTAGAGTCCGATGCCATTAGATCCAGATTGTGACCCACGTGACCGCCAAAAGCAGCCTTGACTCCGACAGCCGACCATGACAACTGAAGCGATAAACTGTCTGCTGGATCGCGCTTTGAAGGAACATACGACAAAGTGAGGAGGTTCCTCTCTGTGATTTGGTGAAACAAAACTGGGAGACTTTCACTAAGGGCCTGGATCGGGGTCCACGCCCTTTCCAGGCATTGAGGGTGTCCAGATTATCAACTTGGATGTTCAATCTGAAATCCCTTATAATCTTATAGCTCTTGGGAGCTCTTCCAGATTGTAAAGCCCCATGCATTTCTTTCACGTTGATATGATTACTCAATACGCCGTCAAGCCAATAATTGCCAACCTCAACATCGCCAGGCGTCGGTTAATGACATGCGCAGCGCTAAATGTTTTTCCTGCCTCCAGGCCTCCCATGAATGCAGCTCTCCCCTTGATCCAGATAACGTCCAGACCTCAATTTCTTGTCTAAGTTCAGGAGAAAAGACCACCTCCTTTTCCCGACTACATTTTCTGATATGAAAACTACTTCGCGCCTGGGAAATGAGAGACAATGACTTGAATTTACAATCTGGAGAGATTTCAAGGGCTCAGAGGATTTATATGAATGAGCCGTGTCCCGTATTAAGGTATAACGTATAAGGTCGACAACGTATAAAGTCGCCTCAGCGGCCTCGCGACGAAACGACTATCGTCCATGGCGTGTGACCAACATCCCTCTTGTCTAAAAACTTCCTGATTAAACGATCATCGATGTACACTGACCAGGCGATTCCGAGTTCCCTGAAACATTTAATTGGCCCAAGGCCAACAGTCTGATATACAAATATCGAATCCTACCAACTGAACGGGAGGATATAATAATAATAATAATAATAAAGACTTTATTTAAAATGAGGGTAACACATAATAGCAATGCTAAAAACTTGTGGCCCTCCCTAAAATACATAATTACAAAGAATACTATACATATATATATAAATATTATATAAAAATGTTATTTACACGTAATTGAATAATAAGATAAATATACTAATGACAATTCAATGAAATTTAAAATGGTGTAAAAGACGCTGCTCCGAAAACGCCCGATCTCTAAGAGATTTCTTGAAGGGCGCAGGACGTTCGATTCGCCTTGTTTCAATAGGAGACTATTCCAAAGGCGGGTGGCTGAAACGGAAAAAGTGTGCCCGCCTTCTGTCTCCCTACTGAATTTCGGGCAGCGTAGATAACGTAACTACCAGCAACCACCCTTGCCATTCTATCCCAAAGTACTTCTGGGAATCTTCTGACTTGAGAATGATACTCGACTTTCCCCAAAACAGGCACTGCCCCGTGGTTACCGTTGAAAGAAAGTTTTGTTGATGAACGTGACGTGAAATTGGCACAAGATTGATGTGCCTTTTTTTAACTTAAGAGAGGCCCGTTAATCGTATTTCTCTCCTTTAAAAAAATGAACAAATGAAGGTTGACGCCATTTTGATCCAGTCAAAAATTCGCTCATTTATGGACTATTGGTCAAAATCGCTTCCCACAACGAGGTATGCTTGTGTATCTCACCAGCTCTGAACAAGGCTGGGCCCCGAAAGAAGTACAAAGAGATCCTCCTTTCTCCCGCAATTTACTCTTGTGACGTCAGCGAGCACATTTTCAGGATTGGTCATCTTTCCTGAGCTTGCGACTCTCATGGATATCGACGAATTAGATTTTCTATCCCACTAGCATCTCTTGCTACCAGAGTGGAGAAAATGCGATGTCCATGGGAAACACCTTGGGAAAACTAGAAATGTAGAAAACCGAAAGAGAAAAACTAATCCAAGCCCAGGAAAGATGACCACCGTAGCTTGCTAAAGCGGGCCCAAGGGAGTGTCTATGGGTGTCCTATAGGACAATACGCTTGTGGAGTCATTTCCTTTCACTCTTCCCTGCTAGCAGAGAGCCCTGGCTCAGAATAAGAATAACACGCGGCCCGTTCATCCTGCAGTTCTGGGCAGACAAAAAAACGACTCTCTAATGCAACCACGTATGGTATGCGTATTGATCGAGCAAGGCATGATGACGACCGATCCATGTTCGGAGAGTCATAATAGCGCTGTCCACTTCGTGCACTTGTCCACTAAGACCGAGCGAAATTGGAAATGTGTGGCACATGATGAAAAATCGAAATCCGTCATATTTCGTCCAAAGATAGCTTATTATACCAAAATAAATTTGATGGTCCTAAGAAGTAATTTAGGCCTAAATATTACCTTGTGCGCTCGATAATTTTGGCACGGGAAGCCGTTTTAAAAAACTGATCAAAATTTTGCTCGCTCGGAATCGGCGATCTGGCGGTCATTTTCAGGAGGGAATATCCAGTCCAGGGAATGTTCCAAATCAACCCAAATAAATTTTTCTCATAAGAAGACATGTTGTTCTCAACCGTGATATAAAAATTATTCCAGGCTCTTTGTCAACGCCAAGAACGAAGGCTCTCAAAGTCCCCGTTCTCACAACTTGAACAAAACGCGAACATAATGCAAATGCTGAGAGAAAATGCACTCGATTTGTGAAAATAGTGCAATACCGAGCACTTCTCTGTCTTACCTGGATAGTTAACGTCCTATTTTTGGCTTCCGAACGTATTTTCCATAGTCTCTGCAGCGTCATTGTGTAAATTTGTACTCGATCAAGGAACGCCATGATTAGCTCGCTTCAGTTCCTTCAAGTTATTTCGATTCTGAGCTACGTTTTCCACCTTGCTTCAAGGGAAACGCCCTTTTTTGCCAGATCTAAAATTGAAGGCAGCTATTTTGGATATGCGTAGCCATTCAAGTCATAGAAATGCGGAGATGTTCCACAGAATTGAGAACGAGCGTTCCAATGTTGACAGGCGAGGTCGTGACCTCCGAACGTTGCGTGGCGGATCCAGGAATTTTCGAGCCAGTAGGGCCGGGAAGGGGGCACCATCGACATATCGACATATCTTGTTGTTTTAGTCCGGCTAGATCCATGTGGGGCATGACTTTCTGTAGCAGCAAGCATGCGCAGAAGGTATGAGCCCTGTCCCACATGGATCTAGCCGGACTAAAACAACATATAGTCTCTCAGGTGAAAGCCTTTTTCAGGTACTGCCCTAGAGAGAAGACCATATTTAGACTTCACTAGAGTGGTCCCCTTCAGCCTTAGGACTGAGGGGTTGCACTGGAAGGTGTCTGATAGAGAATACTAATTGGCAGACAACTAGCCATTCTTTATCGGGGGATACAAGTAGTGTCACTTGATACGAATCCAGTGCGGAGATTGGATAAGCATCCTATGAATAAGGGATGAATTTGATAAGTGTAATTGCGTTTCCGACGAAGGAGGAAACGCCACCTATTCGGGGAGGTTTCGGGAGTTTTCGGCTGGATGCTATGCCATTTTATCCTCGAGACTTTGAGGAATGGCCTCGTTTTCATGCTAGAGAAGTGACGTAATATTTTAGCGCCACTGACGTTCCCAGACCCCTAGATTGCTTTGGGACGACCGTTTGCGCATGTCATAGAGATCGCGGGCTCAGAAAGATGCCTCGTTTTTGTGCAGAGACATGCTCTTTCACGGGAAGGCTGTTTTTATACCTCGAGGTGAACTGTTGACGAGTCACTGAAGTTCTTGTGCGTGGATTTTTTGACTTGTGCTTGGACAAAAGACTCAACGAAAGGTACGGGACATTGATCACAACATCAAATCACTCTGCAGTACATTTTTGGCTAAGAAAACAACGTTATATTTCTCTCTAAGCGCGAAATCCATCCAAGTTTTTACGGCGAATCGATCTTCGCCACGAGGGTGCGTGTCTTCGACCGAATGTCAGAAGAACACAGAGAGCAGAAATTCCAGTTTCTTCGTTGGGTTGCCTGATTTTGGTCTCGACGACAACACAAATCCCAGTTCCTTCGCTGGGTGGCCTGATTTGGGTTTGAACGTCAACACAAATCCCAGTCGCTTTGCTGTGGCCTGATTTGGGTCTTAAAGTCAACTCAAATCCCAGCTCTGATTTGTGCCAAATGTCAGTTTTCTATGATCAGACTTTAAATACAATTCCTACTTACTTGTCAGAATGGACAGTTCACAGCCCTACATATAGCTTTTTACATGTGTGTCTTCAAAATTTAATCATGGAACCCTGTATATATGACTTTAAAAAATTTAAAAAATTATGTTGTATGTGGCAGAGCTTCTGACATTGTGATCAATGTTTCCAGAAAAGAAAAAGTTATGCTTCTGATGAACTTGACACTTTGCCAGTTGGCAATGTAATGCATAATATTAGAAAAACAGTAAGGAATCCTACTAGAAAAAGCAAACTAAAGAGAATTGACAGAGAGCCATCAAGGAGTCTGTCTGAGCCTGTACCAAAATATTCCTCGAAAAGTACATGTGCCATGAATGAAAAAGTTCAAAGGCAATTGCATTCTAATGATCTCAGTCTAATAGGCATCACAATGGGCTGTTCCCCAAAAAAATTGTAGCCCCCGGCCCTATCGAGGAACCTCGAAATTCCACAGGGGCCGCTGTATTTGTCCCTGAAATTTCCACAGGGTTTGTTGATTTTGACCCTGGAATTTCGACAGGGCCATCCATTTACACTGGAATTTCCACAATGTATCAATTTGCAACATTACTGTGGAATTTCCACAGGCCCAACAAGAGAATGAGGAATTTCCACAGGGGTTGCTTCAAATTTCCACAGGAGTTGTACAGGAGTCTGGAAGGGGTAAAGCAATTTTTGAAAATTTGGAGTTTTTGGAGGGTACATTTTTTTGGGGAAAAGCCCAATTGTTCAAGGAAACGCACTTATTAATCTTAGATTATTTCTAGTTAGATAGTGGCTCTTTAGTAGAAAACGTTTTAGAAGACACTTCATTACTGGTATAGTGGTTAGTGGGGCTTATGCATATCTGAATCTTGCGTACCACTGAAAAATGTCTGAAAAGGAACGCCCCGAAAAGCTTTCGGAAAAAAATACTATATTTGTAACTGGGATGGCAATCTCTATAAAGATCCATTGATATCGACAAATTTAGCAGCTCGCTAAACTGCACTACATTTGCGTTTATGCGCTAGTTAGTGGAAAGCCCCTCACCCCCTACCGCGGGGAATAGCGGGGGTTTAATTCCGTTTGCTTAAGAAGCGGGGGATTAGTGGTTTTTAGATCGTGGTTGCTGCTACGACCGGGACTGTAGGCGGGGTTGGGACGGGATTCGCCAACCACAGCAGTTTTTCCCTACGAACATAAACTTTTTTAATGTTCCACACAGTGTTTTATTGATGTTTCTAATCGGCAGAGAAATTGATGGCCCCGGGGCGGGAGACAAAAGTCTAGATTAGACATGGAAATGCGCCTTGCGGGGAATTAGGGGGCCACTAGCAGGCTAATAAATCTAATGCCCCGCTATTCCCCGGATAAGTGCAATGCTCTTACTGACTAGTGCATTACATATACTTACTAGAAGTATCTATAGATAGTGAAGTGCTCGAGGGCAGAGCTGCTCTTTCTAGAAAGTGCTTTGTTTCCTTCTGTATAAAAATGAGGTGTCTGAATATTATAAACATTGCAAGAAATTTAATCAAATATTAAACTGTATAATATTTAATTATTTTCAGTGATATTGATCAGTGTTATGACATATAGTTGTATCTGAAGGCTGTGATACCATCAACATTTGAACTTCTTGCCTTTGTAGCTACTTCAGGAATGTTTCTAAAATTCCCACAAACAGTGGGAAACTTCCATGCATGAGATACAGCATCGTCCCAATTTTTACATGTTATTTGACCAAGTCAATCATTTTTATTGGGCAATTCCAGAAAATATATGTACCCTGGCGACGGGCGGCATTTGGAAATTCTGAATGGGAGAGTGGCTTTTCAAGCTTGGAATTCTGTCTGTAAGGGTTTTTTTTTTGAAGCTGGAAGCTAGGTTAACCTCTCAGGAATTCTTTATGCATGGGGGGTAAGCCATTTTGGAAATTCTGGATGCATGGGTCAAAAACCATGTGCCGCCCATGGTGGGGTTACATATATTTCTGGAGTTGCCAATTCCATAATAACAGGCACTGGTGTCTTAGTTAAAAATTAATGTCTATGCTTGGTGTCTCTGACACCCTGTAAAAGCTTCCAGATCATCTGTTGATTGTCTTCATTTTGATAATTTTGTCATCATTGCTCATACAATATAACAACTTGGCCACTTGCTCCATAATTTTACAGCAACTCCTTGTACATATCCACTTTTTAAACGTTGATTCGGAGCTCCTGTATACATGTAGATACAGTACATGTTCAGTCTTGATTATATCATTTTCTCACAATTTATAATCGTACTGCGCATGCGCGAGATGTGCGAGAATCAAAGAGGCCATTGGTGAGCTCGTGAGCACGGTACATTTGCAAACTGTGGTACAAAATTAGAGTTGGTCTCGCTTGCTCGAGCAATTATACGACTGTGACGTCATTTTACCGTATAAGGTCAAAATTAAGTGCAAATATGGAGCCGTATTACACAGCAAAAGCCGTATTACACGGTTGAAAGCCGCATTACATTGTAGGAAACCGGTTACGAACCGGCGCGCGCACTTGAATGGCTTCCCGATCAGGTGCAAGACAAATCACGTACGTTTTCTAATGAATCTTGACAAGAAAAGAAAAAAAGTTTTGTTTGTCGTATAATAAATAACTCATTAGATGTTTTTTCGTGTAATACTGGCGGACATTTTAGGGTGTCTAGAAATCGGAAACGCAGATCTAGAAAACGCAGATCTAGAAAGCTAAGACGAAAAAGAAAGATCTCCTAGAAAACGCAGATGAAAACCTAAGATAACTAGAAAGTGAAGATCAAAAACACAGATTCCCTAGAAAGCTAAGATGCGAAACATAAGATCACTAGAAAGAAAGACAAAAAACTAAGACGCCTTAAAAATGATTTCTGGATGGATGATTTCTTAAAGTGGACCATAACTAAACTTAAGCTGCTTACTTGCCAGGCAGTGATGTGACAACTGAGACACCGACAGCTGAATTACTGACTTTTCCCGATGGGGGCGATTTGTAGCTTTTCCCGACCTCAGTAAACCACTTTCTTCCAGCGATAATCTCCTTTGTACGCCTTTGATCGCATTCTTTCTC
This sequence comes from Scolanthus callimorphus, assembly GCA_033964015.1. NCBI lineage: Eukaryota > Metazoa > Cnidaria > Anthozoa > Actiniaria > Edwardsiidae > Scolanthus > Scolanthus callimorphus. The sequence continues at coordinate 11,732,599 of CM066919.1, forward strand.
TGTTTTTTTTTTTATCAAACGTTTATTTTGGCGAAGAAACTTTGTTACAGTGTCATTTCTACTTGTTTGCAATCCGTGCGCTTCGAGTGCGCTGAGCGCCATATTGGAAGCTGTAACGCGATCTGAAGTTCTCGTATTCCCTGTGGTTCAATGAAGAATTTCCAGCTGAAACTTACCGGGTTTTGGCAACATCCAAATTCAATGGAAGCTGTCTAATAAGGGGGCCGAGTTTTGAACGTTTGAGAGGTGGGCGTTTTGGTCTGTACCCAAGAATTATTCCTTCTGGGGCCCTTTGTTTGAGTTTCCGGTTGAAAACCGAACCGTTGAGGACTCTGGAAATTCGCGAAGGGGAGAGTGTGTGTGCCTGGCGCTTGGAAATTCCAAGGGGGAGGGGTAAAAGTTGACTCGCCAGGAACATTTTATATTATCCCAAAAGATAATGTGTCGTTTTTGTCTTTCCTCAATGCCCCCCTCCCTACGATTTGTCACATTTTGTCACAAATTCAAGATGGCGGCCACGTGAAAGCAAACCAGCACTCGTTTACATTGACCAAAAGGGCGTTCTATTAGGAGCATCACAATATATATATGCCTCGTTCTATTGTTTCACAGACAGGATGTCCTTTTGGTCAATGTGAACGAGTGCTAACCACAAGGGAACTCAGGTTTCTCGACCTAAAAATTATTACTCTCATGGTGAGTTTAAACTTTGTTACTTTTAAGTTAAGTTTATCTTCTTTTTTCTATCTTCGCTTTCTAGATTTCTTAGTTTTTCGATCTTTGATTTCTAGCATTTCTGCGTTTTTCATCTTAGTTTTCTAGACCTTTGTTTTCTAGATCTTCGTTCTATCTTCGTTCTACGATTTCTATACTCCCGAAATTTTACTTGTTGCTCGCATTTTTCCTCTCCCCTGCGGGGCTCGGAAAAATACGTCCGCAACTCGTAAAATATCCGCCCGTATGACATGAAAAAACATCTAATAAGATATATATTTACGCCCACCTATGAGGGAACGACGATTATATTAGTTCGCCTAACTAAGAAATGCAGAGAGTCCATGTATCTCTACAGATCAATCCATTCATTTTTTATTTCAAACTGAAATATTTGGGCTTCTTCTATTGCTCCAAGTATTTCATTAAAAAATAATAATAAATAAAGAATGTGAACAAAATAAATTTAGTGTACACAGGACTCCCAATAAAACGGATCGAACCCAGTTCCCCTCGTCGTTGTATGTCATGCTCTTTCATTCGATAATCTGCTTCGCTTTTACTGCAGAGCTATAAACACTATTATATGTGGACAATCTGGATCTGGTGTGGGCGAGAATACAGTAAAAACCCGCATAAAAGAACAGGTGTTTTGGGGATTCAGGCTGATTTTGTTCTTAAACATTGGGTGTTTTCTGCAAAATCAGCCTGAAAATGTTCTTAAGGTGTTCTTAAAATTGTTTCTTAAAATCAAATACTGCTTGCACTACCAACAGTCAAATAAAGAATATGATTGGCAGAAAAGTAAACTACATGGCTAAATGCACCCTGGAAATCCCAATACAGTACCTGCTGTAGAAATCTGTGTGCAATGGTCTATTGATCTACTGTACTGTACCACAGCTGGTTATTGGACTTGAATCTAACTGGCAGCCATTTTTTATACAAGAACAATGTTTCATTTTTCAGGCTGTATGTGATGTATAAGGTACCTTTTTGGCCAAATTCCAGCCTGAGTGTTCTTAATCCACTTGTTCTTTTATGCGGGTTTTTACTGTATTCTTAAATTAGTTCGGTAGCAGAATGCCGGAAGTCGTGCTGATCGTAATGGTATGTCAATGCATTTTTTTTTACCAAGACATTGAGCGGTGCCTAGATTGGCTTACTGATATAGGAACTCGATTTCCCAATGAACGGCGCACTATAATCTGCTCAGCTCTTGAGAGATTGTACTTATGCATTATTTTGTTTGACTAGTTTATTTTAAAGTGCATATCACCCTTAGTATGAAACCTTGGATTTTAAGCTACCTGGGCACACTTGCAAATATCGTTAGTTCTATGCGTTTATCGTTTATCAAAGCGTTGGGAACTTAGTGCTACGCGGCCACCGGCTTGCCTGAACATCTACATATATTCACTTCATTACCTCGACCATAACATCTATTATATCCCAGTGATCAATTTTAACGCGCGCTCATTGGTTGAAACGTATCGCGTGGTGCATTTTCACTGGACAGATATCAGACGATATTGTCCGTCGGAAGTGATATCCGTCCTGCGAGAAATGTTTTAAGCAAAAACTGGATATTTTCTGTTAAAAAATAATGGAAAACAAGCAACCAAGGTTTTTGTCTAAGAATGTTGTTGAAATACGGAAATTGGTGGCTGAGGCGACACCGGAAAGCACAAAAAAGTCAACTAAACAGGCCGTGAATGTTTTGAATGGTTTAAGTACAAAGTTGTTAGTTCTTTGTTGTTGTTTCAATCCAAGTTAATTCGGTTTGACATTCGCGAAAAAAATGAAAGAACTAAACAAAAAGGAGCAAATTGACGATAAATTGTTTTTAAATTTTGTCGTAGCTTGGCAAATAGAAAACAACTTGCAATCAGCTCAACCAAAATTTAACCACTTCGAGTGTAGTCCAGCAAGCCGACTTCCAAATTCGATCAGCAGCGCTAATTTTTTCCAACTCTGCATTTCACGGCTGTACTTTATACTTCAGTTCACAGCAGAACAATTAATTAAACAGTCCGGCAAGGAATTAGACCTGAAAACCCGGAATCTGGGCTAGATTTCTGTTGAAAAGCACTCGGAAAAGCACTAGAACTTGTGCGTTGTAAATTTGTTTTGTGAATTCGCTCTGATTTCTTCTAGCCCCACGTTAGGGTTTGATTGACAGTTTTTGTGTCAACCAATCACAGCTCGAATAAAAATATCTTAGCCAATCACCGCTCGCCATACTGCAGTTTAGTGGTTTTCTCACGTTCACAATGCTTTTTTCTCTCTCGAGTTTTTCAGTGAAGTCGCTGGGATATAAAATAAATAAACCCCTTCTTGGCTTGCTGTAATATCGGCGGATAATGTCCGCGGATGAAAAATGGTCCTCAAAATTTCCCAGTTGCCCTCGAACCTTCGCTTCTCGGCCAACTGTTCATTTTTCGTACCATTTTTCATCCTTGGACATTATCCGCCGATATTACAGCCGCCAGAAGGGGTTTATTTAGTAAATATACCCCGAGCTGCTCCCAGTCTTAACTTAGTGCTACGCGGCCACAGGCTTGCCTGAATCTACATATATTCACTTCATTACCGCGACCATAACATCTAATATACCCCGACCTGCTCCCAGTCTGTTCGAATCCCTCTCGGGGTCAGAGATTTTTTCTCTTTCCCCGCTTACTACTAGGGCTAACGCTCATAAGCACACATGGGACCATTTCATTAGCACGTTAGCTTTCACACAAGGTTAATTCCTTATCTCCTCCCTGTGTACTCGTTGGGAACCCTGTGTACACTAAATTTATTCTGTTCACATTCTTTATTTATTATTATTTTTTTAAATGAAACACTTGGAGCAATAGAAGAAGCCCCAAATATTTAAGTTTGAAATGAAAGATGTTTGATAAACGACAATCATCTTTCCTTGAAACAGCACATTAATTGCGTCGCCTTGAAAATTAGCGGAAATATTGGAATCATCTCAAAACTAAGACATTTTGTCCCATTAAAACACTACTGAGCGTCTACAACTCACTAAGTTTCCCTATATATCTTACGGCCTCGTTGCCTGAGGCAAAGCTGCCAAATCCTACCTAGATCAAATACTTGTACTCCAAAAGAGAGCTGTGGGCTTCAAATCACATGCGATGCCATATTTTATTGAAGCTAACATCATGCCAATCACAATGCTTTATTTCAAACTTTCGTCAAGTTTGATGCTTGATATAGGCAAGAATTCTGCACCACAAAATATTTGTAACCTTTTCACCCCTACATAAGAAAAACATCATTATAATACACGTTCCTCAGGTTCTGGCATCTACTATAATAATCCTTCCAGACTTAATCATCATAAAAATTATTTTTCCATAATTGGTGCAAAAGTTTGGAACAGCGTCCCAGCAAACTACCGAAGTTTACTTAAGCACATTTTCAAACCAAAAAATACATGCACTAGATTACTGAAAACTTTAGAAACTCAGGATAGTTATGCTGACATTATGACTCTCATTTCTGAAATAAAAAAGTCACCAGTCTCATGACGACACAAATATCAATAATCCAGTTGTTCTCTTTGTGGATATTATAATTTAGTCAAATCACACTAGTGGTCTATTATCAATACTGCGTTCGGATTGGTTGAGCTACTAGTAGGCTATAAGTTATAGCCTACTAGTAGCGAAAAGTGTCGGATTTGAAAGCCAGAAAATGGCAAATGACCAGAACAAAAACATTTTTGGCAATACAAATCGACCTACTAGTGTGATTTGACTAAAACAATTATTCCTCTCGCCCTCATGGCCTCTGATTCAATAGCCCATTCGGCCTTCGGCCTCATGGGCTATTGACTCAGAGCCCATTCGGGCTCGAGGAATAATTGTTAAATATGTAAATAATAATTAGAAAACCTTTTTGACGCCTTAAATGTATATATATATATATATATATTTAGTATATACCAGCTCGGCAACCTCCTAAGAACGCGTATTTTGATTGGTTTAGAATCTCGGAATCTGAGACATTATTTACCTCCGAAACAGTAGATATTGTCCTAGCGAAAAAAATGGTGGGAGTAAACAGCCGTTTCGCGACAATTTCTGACCAGGAAATCAAGAAAATGAAAGAAAATGCCGTTCCAGACAACACAAAAAAAGCTACAAAGTTCGCTCTGAAGGTTTTTCAAGGTTAGTACCTTTAACAGAACAAAGAAAAGCTGTAAAACTCTGACAAAATAACTTAATCTTATTAAGTAAAGTTACGGCAAAATCCGTGCAATTTTCATTTTACAAAATGATTTTTCTTAGCAGCTTTAAATTTAAATTAAATTTTCTTTTGTAGAATGGTTCTTACAACAAGATGAGTTCACAACAGCTATTGAGGATATGGAGCCGCCTGAGCTCAACAAGTGTTTGAGAAAGTTTTATGTTTCAGCCCGTAAACAAGATGGCAGTTTTTACAACAAAGCTTCGCTTACCTCCATACGCGCAGCCATCGAGCGATACTTGAAAAAAGAGCACAACAAGTCTTTCTCTATAATTGGAAGTCCAAAATTCCAAGAATCCAATGAAACAATGAATAACTTTCTGAAAACCCTCAGTAAGTCCGGCGAAATTTGCCCCACTAAACACAAACCAGCAATAACCAAAGAAGCCATCCAAAAACTTTTTGAAGAAGGCGAGCTTATTGAGCACGGGACATCAAGCGATCCGGCAAAACTCCAACAAACAGCTTGGTTTTATATTTCCTATTTCTTCGGTCGTCGTGGAAGAGAAAACCAGAGAGTCATGACACCCGACTGCTTGAAGCTCTGCAAAACACCAAATGGCGCCGAGTATTTTCAGATAAATAGAGATCAGCCGGGCGGTGTTTTGACCACTAAGAACCACCAAGGAGGTCTGGATGGCAGCGACGACCCTTCCGACGGTATAATGTAAGAAAATAAAGGTCCACGCTGGTCCAGTTGCCACAGTGAAAAAATTCCTGCTCCACCTGAATCCAAAATGTCAAGCTCTTTTTCAGAAGCCGCTATCAGGGTCAAAGTTTGTTGCTTCCGAATGCGAAGTTTGGTACTCGTTGGTTCCACTTGGCCACAATACGCTGGACAACATGCTCAAAAACATGTGTCGCCGTGCTGGTATTTCTACTCCATATACCAACCACTCCGTTAGAGCCACAACAGTAAATGTGTTATCCGCCAAAGATACCAAGAATCGACACATCCGAGCTGTGACAGGACATAAAAGTGACACAAGCCTGGAGTCCTACAACGAGCGACCATCTTTCGAGCAGTTTTGTGATATGTCCGTTACTCTAAATGAATTCATTTCTCCAGACCGCCAGCTAGTTTGTTCAAGCCGCCAGTTCCCTTCAGAAATCCCTCAACAGTGTCTTGCAGATCCATCTGTGGCTGCAGCTCCACCAATGCCGATCAATTCTTCGCAAAATGTCCTCGATCAGTCGTCGACCGTTGCATTCCAGTCTCAGAGTTTTACTCCTGGCTTCATTGCTTGTGGATCTTTTGTCAATTGTACCTTCAATTCAATATCAATCGCCCTTGAACAGATTGTAGAGACGTTTCTAACTTGAAACTGTAAAGATTTTGGGGTTTACATCCTTATTTTCTCTTAAATGTTTTAGATTGAGGGTCGATTGTAGAATCAATCTTTGCAGACTTTCGGGAGATGTAAAAGTCACGTGTTTATGCAAACATATGTAAATCAGCTCTTGGTTGCGTGCGCTTTGTCACGTTTCTGTGACTAATAAAATTCCTATTGTCAGGCTGACTTTTTGTTTTTCATTCGGAAAATTATTAAGTTGCCTTGCTGGTATATACTAAAACACTTATTCTATTTCAATTTCGGTGGATAGTGGCTTCAGGAATATTTACCTCGAGCCTGCGGCTCTCGGTAAATATTCTGCCACTATCCACCTCAATTGAAATAAAATAAGTGTTAAATATTTACCTTTTGTATGACCTCACGCCACCTGCCTTAGATTGGCTTCGCTATTTGCAGGTGGTGTGCACTATATTGTAAATCTGAAACCTTAAATAAACTTGAAACTTGAGTTATTTGAGCACAAAGTTTCATGTTAATAAGGTAAGTGACGACGTCGAAACAGGCTAATTATAAATTCAAACTCCATATCTTCGCAACAAAAGATCTTACAAACAAACTTTTGACATAAATCAGACAAGCTCCTTGACTGTCTTGTGTTATTTGCCAAAAATGCATAGTCTATAGTAAAAAATCGAAAACAGTTAGCTATTAACAAGCCCGAAAGATTTGGCCAAACCTGACGTCATCAAATTTGCATAAATTAAAAGTGGCTGTATCTCTTGAACAGGTTATGATACTAAAACAAAAGAAACGGCATTCTCATTTACTCAACCCCTACTTCTTGCCATTTCAGTTTAAGTAATGGTCCGTATAAGAACTAGGCAAGCCAACGGCAAAGCATGCTGGAATGCAATTAATTTCTATTGAAAATATAGGCAATTTCATTGGCTTAGACATGAAAATCAGTAAATTCACTATGCTAGAAAGACTTGTCTGAGGATTTTTAGGGAGACATAAGCACTTGTGGTACTCACAAACAGGATATGCAATTTGTAAAGACTTTGTATGTGGGGAACCTAGCGTAAAATGCTGATTCTCACTCCTTTGTTCTTCTTTAATCTGATTGGTCTAGAGACTTTTTGTTGCCATATGTTCTCAAAGCAAGTCGAAATCTATCAATTTTTCACTTTTATTATGCTACTAGTCATGATAACTTACTGTGGTAAAAACATAGGACATATCCTAAGTGGGGAACCTTCAATGCCGTAGAACAATGGAGGTTTGCCTAGTTCTTGCATGGATGATTACTTAATGTTAAGAGTGATATGCACTTTAATCATTTTACTAATCACAGTGTTTCCAGCTCTGTAATCAACATCTCGAGCCCATATTCTTGTTATATTAGCTGATTCTCTAATAACAACAACAACAACAAATTTCTTTATTTACATATCAACACTGAACATTATATACAGGATGAAAAACTAAAAACATGCGTTGGATATGATGCTGCCTAGAAAATAACTCACAAGCTAATCGAGCTAGGCAGCAGGGCTATATGTACAATTAAATGAATAAGTCAGACGAGGCACAAATACAAACAACACAAAACAATAAATGTAATAAAAACGGACAAAAAAACAGATTACGTCGGTGATGGGGGTCATCTCCAGTGTAAGAACCATTCCCTAAGGACACCTTTGTGTTTAGTTACTATTTAATCATGATTGGTCCAACCTCCGTTCTACCAAACAAAGAAAGCTTTGTGACGCAGCTGGTAAGTTCTTACACTGGAGATGAGCCGGTGATGGCAAGTGATGAAAGAGAAAACGAAATGGGAGAGACTAATATGAATTTAGAAAATGGAATTTGATAGAAAACTTAAATTTGTTTAGGTTAAGAGATTTGAGTGATTCATTGATGCTATTCCAGATTATTGCTCCTTGGAAACGAATGTTAAATTTACCATAATTAGTACGAATTGAAGGCAGAGAATAGCTTGACCTTGAGGCTAGCCTAGTATTGTATTTGTGCCTTGTTCTAACGCTTGAAAAAAAGTCATCAAAAAGAGAAGGTAAAAGACTTGCATTGAATTTATACATAAACATAGAATTACAATAGGAAACTATATCACAGAATTTGAGAATATTTAGCTTTTTGAATATAGGAGAGGAGTGTTCAGTATATGAAGAAAATGTAATTATCCTCACAGCTTTCTTTTGAAGTAGAATTAAGCGGTTCTAATGACAACATATTATTCTATCTAAGACTTATTAGATATCAAAAAATATATGACCTACAGGGTGTTAAGCTTGATAAAATTGGCCAAGTATATGAATTTTTCCGTTTTATTTTATGGGTCACATGGGTCAGGAAAAGTGCCACAATTTCTAAAAAAAGTTAATCAGCCAATTTTTTCTCACCTGACTTTCAAAATACATAGTCTATAGTAACAGCCTGTATGGGTTTCATTTGCTATCATCATGGCAGGTAAATATAATATATTTTTGAAATCCAATCTTTAAAAATATGGGTTAAACTACTAGTGCCATGCTCCTCCACACTAGATGGTTTTAGCTGCAAACTACACATATGTTGTGAAAAGGTATTGATACTAGATTCACATGATACAAGTTAAAAGTCCTTGGCTTTGTTATGTTTCTATAAAGAAAGCTTCTTATTGTGCCTTGTAAGACCTTCAATATTGTAAATCACAAAGGCAATTGCTAAGAAACAAACCAAGCAGGCATTTTTAGTTTCTCACTAAGACTAACTTATGTACAAATTTTTATCCAAATCTGACAACCCCAGTTTTTTGCTTCTGGAACATTTTCTCAGGAAACCCCTCTTAAAGTAATTTAAATTGCCAATGTTACTTAAATCTGATGGCAGATTGTTCCATACTTATGGGGCAGTAGCCGTACATGCTCTGTCTCCAAGAGTCATCTTAAACCTAGCAGAACAGTCTTGCAGCATAATGCCCATTGACTGTGAGCGGAGGTTGTACCTACTGTTTTTACTAATATTAATAAGTTCTCTAATGTAAAAGGGAGCCATATTGTGAATAGCTTTAAATGCGAAAGTCGCGATCTTTAATTTTACTCTATACTTGACAGGGAACCAGTGCAGCTCTGAAAGCACTGGGTGACGTGGCAGTTTCTAGGAGTGTAGCTTATTAACCGCGCAGCCGCGTTCTGTAGTCGCTGGAGTTTAGAAAGGTGCACGGCTGGCACCCCATAAAGAAGGCTATTACAATAACCTAGTCGCGCCATAACAACGGACTCCACAAGTAACTTAGTGTTGTCATATGAAATATTTTTTCTTAGTGGTGAGGAGGAGGTAGTGAGGAGGAGGTGGTAGTGACGGGGAGGAGGCGGTAGTGAGTGAGGAGGAGGAGGCGGGAGCGAGGAGGAGGATATAAGAAAAGGTATAAAAGGAGTAGTAGAAAGATTTTTTGATCATATAACGTTGACCTTCATAGAGTGGATAAGGCACACAACTTTCCTCATTGTGAAAAGAATTTACCAGCAGTGATAATCTTTAACGCCACAGGCATTCTCAACACAAAATGGCCAACTTTCTGCCAGAGACTCATGTATTAAAAAATATATTAATTTAGTCTGATTGCGGTCCCTTTCAACTCTAGCATCCTTTTTACCTGTATGGTTGCGGGAATGACCGGAAGTGGAAAAACTGTTTGGGTGCAGAAACTACTGGAGCATGGGCAAAAAAAAAAAAAACGATCACACCAACGCATAGTCTGGTGCTATGCTCAGTGGCAACCAGCCTTCGCCGCCACTGCCACAAATAGAATTCGAAAAAGGAATTCCAAACAACATTGGGCAATACTCGAGTAGCATAGCCTGCATGACTAAAGCCATTTTCTTCCTGAGTAACTTACTGAGAGAATGCTTCTGATTGGTCGAGGGGTCACCATGACAACCAACAATGACGTCATGTTGTATTGTAATTACCGGCGCCAAGGGGTGGGAGATAATATATTCCATTAAAAGGGGTTGGAGATAATATATGCCATGAAAAAGGGGTGGGAGATAAGGACAACAATGTCCACCCCAATTTTCGTCACCTTTAAGCGTGTCCTAGGTATCCTAGTTCGACCTTAACGCGTTTAAAGCGAATCAAAAAAGTCCAGAAAAAAGAAACAAAGTAAGAAACAGAAAGTATATGAGAAATCAAAAACTAAATTATAAATATTATTCACAGTCGACGAATTGTTTGTAGCTGCTGGTATTGTAATAGATTACACTCGCATAGACAATACATAGATTATCGTCTAACGGGTCTCGCAAAAATACAGTCATGATGATGGCTACTGATTTAGTAACAAACTTTTATAGTATAGCACTAAATTATAGCATAGTACTAAATTATAGTTATAGTGCTAAATTATAGTTTAGTACTAAATTATAGCTATAGTACTATTTTTTTTAGCTAACTTATTTTATTATATTAACATAAGACGCCCGCAACGCCCGTAAAGACGCCCATGAGGACGCCCGTAAGGACGCCTGCAACGCTCGTAAAGACGCCCGCAACGCCCGTTAGGACGACAACAACGCAGGGTTCGTACGGGTCCTGGAAAACCTGGAAAATGCTTGAATTTGAAAGTTATGAATTCCAGGGCTGGAAAGTCCTGGTATCTTTATTTAACTCCTGAAAAGTCCTGGAAATGAATCAGAATAAAAACACAAACAAACAAGAATTTTTGTCAACCGTGTATCTGTACTCTTATAGCAACATTGCTCTCGACCAATCAGAGCGCGCGATTTACTAGTGTTGTTGTATAATTACCGCTAGTGGTAGTATTTAATGTAATATAATTTTATGTATTAGATATTTTTTTTGTTATTTCATAGGTAAATAAGACACAATGTAACGCATAATTATAAAAATGAACCATACCTACACATTTTCTGATGTTATCTCCATATAAACAAAAACCTTACATTATAATTAATATTCGAATAATAATAAGTTTAACAAATAAAACACATTTACTGTGTTTGCACCAGGCTAATGCAAACCGAGATGTGGTTGGGAGAATTCGAGAGCAGATCAAGGCTCGTGTTTGCGCCTGCTCGAGAATTAAGCTTAAGCATTCTAGACTGAAAAGGAAAGACTATTTTTGGGAGTTAGAACTCGCTCAATTCAAGCTTGATTGCCGTCGGTGTTGTTGAAAGAAACGTGGACCGACGCGATGGAACATCCACTGAACATGGCTCCAAAGTTGAATTTCTCCTGTCGTGTGAGGACATTCTGCGGAACGTATGAGCTTCCTTGGTTGTGTTGGCTTTCAGGAACAGCTTGGAACTGGCTGCTTGGAACTGGATTGACTGGATTCAGGGCCCGAGAGAGAACATTGCTACACTGCTGTAGTTGGTTTGACGAAGGCCGCGAGTTGTAGCTCTGTAGGGACTGCTCATTGCGGTGGCCAGAAATCGCCATAGCATTTGACCAGAGGGTTATCGCAGTGGCTCCCACGCAGTGATTGGTGTAGACCTTGGAAAGTTCGGCCGCCAAACTCAGTTCCTTCATCATGTTTCCAAGTTTATTTACACCAAGCACTCGATCCTCATACCAGATTGCTTCGGAAGAATGCGCCCAGTTTCTCTTCGGAAACTGGACAATTGCGTCGCAGTTGGGGTTTGCCTTTGCCAGATACAGTTGGAGGGATGAGAAGCCGTCATTTGGATCATCAGTCTTGTACATCCGACCCAGCTTTTCATAGCTTTCTTGGTCGCCAAACCCGCCCGGGTGTGATTCTTGCTTGCTTCATCGTGAGTCATTGTGGCGTACGGGGGCCCGTTCTCGTCACTGAAGAACTTGAAGCTGCTTTTGGACAGGTTTTATTTGGCCTTCACGCCCTCTCCGACACCAGTGTAAAGTGCAGTGAAATCACACATTCATGAGTAAACCGTTGGGAGTACTTGGACTCATGGCACCACCTGTTTTGAGTTTACGGAGATCTTCTATCTCAATGGCAGGTTTGTGTTGCACATTGTGCTTTCCGTCATTCTTCAGGCTCTTGAGTTTCGCGTTAAGCATCATGTTGGAAGGCTTGAAGGCTGGATTTTGGGAGATTAGGATCCCGTTGTTGTGTGGAGGGCCATTAAGGTATCTCTCGATTCCACTTCTGATGCCGAGCAGTGTATTTTTGGAGAAATCTTCTCGTTTGCTGCGGACCTCGGCGTAGAAAAGTCGCAGTTTCTCGTCTAATTCAGTGAGCGACAAATCCTCAAGCTTTTCTTGATAGCCTTTTTCAGTGGCCCATTCTAAAGAAAAAACACATAATGTTTACTACAAAATTCATGTTATTCATATTGAATTTTCATAGTTTTTCTGAAATATAGGGGTAAATATTCAAGATTTTTTATCGCTTTACATGTACTTTGTTTGATAAACATTTGAGTGTTGCAAAATTGTTGTAAGATATTAAACTTGTTTCTAGCTTACATTGACATTGTTTTCGTATCATATTCTTGGACATTGCTTTTTTAATTAAAGACTAAGAGTAGTACAATTGGATGATGTTATTATTTCTTTTATAATACTAACCTTTGTACGCATTAAAGGCAAAATTTGTTGAGTATTTCGTGGACTTTGCCTGCGCACCGTCGAGGAGTTCGTCCAGTTTCTCCGAGTTAAAGCTGGCAAATCTAGACTTTTGCTTTTTTTTTCTGGTGGCTCTTCTGTTGCTCTACTATTTCAGAAGCTTCTTCGAGAAAGCCAAAGTCAAATTTTGGAAAACTAGCCATATTCTGCTAATTTTACCGGAGTTTCCTATGAGTTTTTGTACAAAATTGAAACTCAAATTTCACCGCCGGTGTCGTATGTGACGTCAGAACCGTGTTTGCACAGGCAAATGCAAACACGGTTCTCGACCAATCAGAGCGCGCGTACTATCCTAAGTATTTTATAATGGTAAATATAACCCATGACGTCGTATTTCATTCCACCGAAAAATACAAAAGCATTCCAGTGTTAATCCTGGTTTTGTCTCCCTTTGTTTTACTTAATCTCCCCATTGTTTCGAACACAATAGGCCATGACTTAATCAGAGGTAATTTGTTCCACCGGAAAAATTAGTATTCAACCAGAAAAAGGGGCTAATTCCATACCTTCTATATGCTAGTACCCAAATATTCATGTTTGAGTTTCGAAATACAGGTTTGCAAATAAATGCGCCGTATTCGAAAATGACGAGAACACAGAAGTGAATGAACAGGGGAGGAACTTGGATATTGCGAAAGTTGCTATAAAGAAAGAACACCCCGATCTAATGAAAGTCGCGATCCAAGACGGACTATGATTGGCTGTGTACACGGGTCGCCACTAACGCAAGTGCGCATGCGTAAATAAGAGCCCGCGATGTTTTCGTAAGCCGCTGAACGTATCGTTTTGGCTTGGATGGGTTGCTTTTGTCATGTGACGTTGAATGATACGTATGGGGCTCCACTCCGTGCCTTCGGCACGGGGAGTTCCGCTATTAATGCCAGCATTCAGCATGAGAGCCCTAATCCATCTGGCAACTGTACTTGAACAGACTGGGTTGTGAGGCTTAACTAGCGCAAGAAAGAGCTTATTTTCCTTGCCTGCTACATTTAACCTCATACATTTTTTTGTGCTTCTCATACTCCTGAAGGCACTCCACCACACAGAGTAATTTGTTGTGTGGAAAACTAGCATGAAAGGATTCTTTTAACTTCTTTCCAACTCTTACTGACTTGGTAAAAGCAGCGAGGTTGAACATGACTCCCTGAGGGTAAAAACGTCTGAATCGCAAATCTAGGGCTGCAAGCTCTGAGCTTCTATCAGCAGAAGTTAGGGCTAAAAGCATAGCGAGCTTCTGAGAAAGAGCCTTAAGTGATAAGCCTGAATTCTCGCTAATGAAGATATAAAGCTAGTAACCACCCCAACATTCCAAGTGGAGGAGTAACGTGGTTGAAGGGGTCTGCAATTAAAAATTCCCTTCATAAGCTGACAAACTACTGGGTGTCCCCCCACATGAAGAGAATCAATAGAGGGGTGAGTCATTGAAAAAGCTGACCTGTAACATCCAGTGTCCTATATTCCTTACCCCGCTCGAACTGGCTTGCCAGAAAATTAGTCACATGAGCTATAGAGGCTGAAACTGGATTAACCGCCCTCTAAGAACACCAACTAGCCCACTTTCGCCAGGCTGATGCATACTGGTCAGAAGTGTTTTTCCTCCAAGCCGCAGAGAGCAGGCCCCGGTTTCGCCCAGCAGAAAAGATAAGAGGGGAACTGTAGCTTCAACTCGTGGTGACAACTATATATATTTAGCTTTGTTTTGCCAGCATTTCTCGTAACAAAAAAGAGGCGAAGAAGGATCTTCTGTAAAACAAGTTGGGGGGTTGGAAACTCGAAAGCCAAGGCAAACTACATGAAAACAGAGGTCCTCTTGCAGATCGTAAGTCGAGAATCAGTCATGTCATTGATAAGTTTTGTATGAATAAAATCAGTCGATTCTTTTGCAAACAAAGTTGAGATTTCGACATGATTTTAATAGGTGTTGTGGCAGCATACGGCAACAAAACAAAATGTGAGCTTTTCGTCTCTTTTTCTGTACTGAAACAGTCGATTTATTACTAAAGAACGAAATGGACTTTGCCTTAATGAAAAGAAGGCATTTGCTAGGAAATCTAAACGACAATAATGAAAAGGCTAGGCTTCCTAAATTATTTATCATGTTTTCGAAAAGGAATACTTCTTCATTCAGCGCAAGTCTTATTGCCAGGCTTTCGAAAAAACTACTATTCTAGAACTATTCAGCACGAGCAGGTGTGTTTTTCTAGTTTTTTTTGGGCAGTAAAACTGGATTTACCGGGTTAATCTTGAGTTAAATTGAGTTGACTCTGGTTTAGCTAACCCAGGATAAATTTTGACTTAACCTTCTTTCGAGAAACAGCATTTTAACCCCGAGTTAGTTAATCCTGGATTAGAGAAGATAACCCAGGGTTAAATCCTAACTCTGGGTTAAAGTTAATCGGCTTTTGAACAACCGGGGCCAGGTCTCTAGCCTGGAGTGAAAACCCCTTATCCTCGTATTGACCCCTGAGATAAGCCAAGAGGATGTACAGACTCCTCCCGTGTCAGAAGATTGGGACGTTGGGCAAGCAGGACAGGATGGTCTATCAGAAGGTCCAGCAGGAGAGGATACCAAGGCTGGGCCTTCCACACTGGTGCAACTAGCACCAGCCGGTGTACTTGATGCTCTAGCACTTGGCTCAGACACCTGCCTATCAGGCTAAATGGAGGGAAGGCATAAGCCCTCAGATTGGTCCATCTCAGAGAGAAGGCATCTATGGCCTCTGCAAATGGGTGTGGCTTCCAACTCACAAACCGATGAAGTTGATGAGTTAGTCGTGAGGCAAACACTTCTAGATGCAGTGGCCCCCAGCGTCCCAGCAAGCTCGGGAACACGGTGGGACAAAGCTTCCAGTCTGAGGAGTCTAGATGAACTCTCGAGTCCTGGTCTGCCACCTGGACACCACTGCCAGAGATCCATTGCAAGGGAGGCCAGGACTCGAGATTTGGTCCCCCCCCCTCCATGTTGTTGATGAATGTACTGTCACGTTATCCATCAGCAGGGAAAAGCGAATGTTGGTTTTGCTCTTTGCAAAACTCTGTATCGCAAATGACCCTGCAAGTAGCTCTAGGCAGCTTATGTGGAAAAATCTTTCGGACTGTGTCCACAGGCCTCCCGTGCTAACCGCCTGACAGTGTGCCCCACATCCCGTGGTGGAGGCATCGGTCTCTATTACTATGTTGGGATCTGGCTGAGCTAGAGCCCTGCCATTCCAGGCGTAGAGATTGCCTACCCACCATTGTAGCTCCTCCAGAGCCTCTTCCTTCAACACTACCTGGCACTCGTAGTTCATGCTGGTCCTCAGGGTGTCGTTTTTGGCAAACTGAAGGTATCTGTGATGCAGTGAGGCAGGGAACACTGCTTGATTGGAGGAGTTCAAGCGACCTAAAACATGAGACATTTGTCGCACTGTGTCCACGGCCTCCCGTGCTAACCCCCTGACAGTGTGCCCCACATCCCGTGGTGGAGGCATCGGTCTCTATTACTATGTTGGGATCTGGCTGAGATAGAGCCCTGTCATTCCAGGCGTAGAGATTGCCTACCCACCATTGTAGCTCCTCCAGAGCCTCTTCCGTCAGCACTACCTGGCCCTCGTAGTTCATGCTGATCCTCAGGGTGTCGTTTTGGCAAACTGAAGGTATCTGGGATGCAGTGGGGCAGGGAACACTGCTTGACTGGAGGAGTTCAAGCGACCTAAAACATGAGACATTTGTCGCACTGTTATAACTGGGTTTGCAATCAAACTATGACATTCCCTGAGAATGCTTCTGGGAGTCTATTGTATAACCCAGGACCTCCATTTTCTGATCTGGGGAGAGAACTGATTTCTTTAGATTCAGGATGAATCCTAAGTTTTCTAGGAGATGCCGAGTCAAGCTGAGATGGTACATCAACAGCTACTTCGAGCTCGCTAAAATAAGAATATCATCTAGGTAGATGATCAACCGGACCCCTAGGTTTCGCAAAAGTGCCACTGCTGGTTTCATAATTTTGGTAATGGTCCTTGGAGCACTGGCAATACCAAAAGGGAGAACTCCCAGACGGTGCAGTTGCCCAGAAACTTCAGGTACTTTTGATGTTCTAGACAGACTGGGACAGTGAAATAGGCGTCTTTTAGGTCTAGCTTTACTAGAAAATCCTCTTTGTTTAGAAGATCTCTCAGCATGAATATCCCTTCCATTTTGAAATGCGGGTACTCTACATAGTAGTTCAGATTTTTCAGACTGATAATGGGACGATGACCACCATCCTTTTTGTCGACTAGGAAAAGATTGCTAACAAAACCGTCCCTGGTGTTGGAAAGAACAGGATGTATGGCTCCTTGAACCTGAAACATATTGTCTAATCCTATCTGAATTGCCTCTGCATGTGTTTGGTCCGTGAAACTTTGAGGCCAGGCCTCCTGCAGGGGCTGTGAGTGAAACTCTATCATATATCTCGAAATTGTTTCCAAAACCCATGGATCGTCTGTGATCAGTTTCAAATTTTCCTGAAAATATTTCAGTCTCCCTGCAACTTGCAGGGGGACCTCCTGGATTTCTACAAACTGAAGTGACATACCTGCATGAGGTGTTACTGGTGCACTGGTTGTATTGGAGGGTTGAGCTGCAGCACCTTCCCGGGAAACTTCTGCCCCGGTTGGAGCGTCGGCCTGGGCCAGCCCTCGGTTGCCCTTGCTCCATGACCCTCCACGTGACAGAGATGGGCGCCCACGTTGGAGGGTTCTGGCGAAAAAGCTGCAAACCAGCTTTTTTGGCATCAAACAATGCCTTTGCCGTATCAGTGCGCTCCTTGAGGCGGGCTTCAAACCCTGAACCAAGGAGGTCTTTGGCAGCTTCAGGGAAATCTTCCTTCCCTAGGGATGTGTAAGCCTTGTTTACTTTAGACATTACAGCCACTCTACGTTTCTGTGACAGGAGGCTGGAAGCATGTCCAGCCAGCTGCATGGACCTCTAAACTATTGCCATTAAACCAGTAACTTCCCCTTTGGTAAGTTTAACAATGGAGTTAGGAGACTCTTGCCACTCGTTTAGGTGCTCATATGCAGCACCTAAAGGACTAAAAATGTCCAAGACCTTGTCTTCCAAGACCTTGTCTTGAATGTCTTTGAGTTCATTATCAGGCTGTGTCAAACCGTTCACAAGGCCTGGTAAATAGGTATCCAACCGTGTCGTGAAAACGTCGTCCACGTTGGGTCTGGGGAATTCCCGTATGATTTGTCTGCAATCATACTTGGAAAGAGGTTTTCTCGTAGTGTCGAGAAAGGCAGATAACTCTTCGGATGCCTGCCAGCGGGTCGCTGAGACTTTGTGGCTCTCAATGAGTTCGGCATCGTCTTGTTCATGCTCAATGAAAACACTCGGGTCATGAATGGACGAGTCAAGTTTCTGACGCTTTACGTAGGCGGAGTCCTCAAACTTTCTCGCCGAGAGTTTCCCAGGACCCTCAGGTACACCGGTTTTTCTTTTAAAAGCACAGACGGTGCCCTGAAGCTCTCCCGTCGCGGTTGTGCAGCTGTTGCTCTAATCATAGGAGGCATGCGGCTTGACTTGCGATATGCCTTTTTGAATGGCCGTAGAAATGGCATTTAAGAAGTGTGACTCGGTTAACAGCGCCCGACCAACTGAAGGAACCCCATTACCTTCACCTGTAACCGGAGACAAGTCTTACTGTGGAGGATGGACGACGATTTGCTCCTCGGAATTGGCCATCTTGAAAACCGCACGACCAATATGGCGGAGGGAGCGTAAGAAAAAGGCACATGCCATAGAAGACCGTAAGGGATCATGGGACTCAAACCAGTTTAAACTGTTTATTATTTTAAAGCTATAAATTCGCTGTTTGGGAGCGGAATAAAGTTGGCATTGCATTCCTACATAGAAGTCGAGTGTTTTGAAGTATAATCTATGATTGTACTACTATATTAATGTAAAGTCGGTGAAAGCTGTTGTATGAACTTGACAGGAAGGAAGCAACATCACCTGACTTGCTCCACCTATTCTGTGAGATTTGTCTTTATAAAATAACAAAGATAGTACGCGCGCTCTCATTGGTCGACAGGTGTGTTTAGATGAGAGTATATAAACACGGTTGTGACGCCACGCCCGGGACGATGTTTGCGCTGCTAGACTAGACGAAATATCAAAAAATTGCAATATTTAAGGCGCATGAGGCATTTTTTAGTAAAAGCTGGCAACAAGAGTTTTCTTATGTAATTTTTCACGCTGAATCCGAATTTTCTTGTTGCCATCCCTGATTTTGCATTTTAATGGGTGAAAATGACGTCATCATGATTGACAGCTGTTCGCGAACCCCTTAAAATAGTTTTGTCGCTATATTTCAAATTCAAACGAATATTTAACTTGATCAGGATAGTTTAGAATGTTCTATACGAAAAATTGTCGTATTATTCGGATATGGCGCTGCTGTGATATTCAAAATGGCGGATCCAAGATGGCCGCCATATCGTCAAATTTGATTTTTAGGAACTATCAGTCTGGTAGTCAAAAAAGACATGGAAATAAATAGCTGACAATGAATTCAAGGTATCACAGTATGAAATGCAGTGCTGCTGGTCGAATGAAGCCATATTAAATATATAAAAGGCAAGTCAATATGAAAAGGTAAATCAGATTCACCGCCGCTTGATTTTACGATCTAAACGATATCACCATTTCTCGATGATCATCCTCAGTCCCGGCAACAAAACTGTGCCTTTGAAGTCCTTATATCAAGAGCTCGTTCAAAACGATCATGCAATCTGCTGCCCCCGTGGCATAATCGAAAAATAGCGGAAACCTCAGGATCAGCAGAAAACCCCAAAAGGAAACCTCAGACAAGAAAGGGGTTGGAATAGGAAAGGGCTTTCAAGCATAGAGAGGAAAGCTACTCCGAGGACAAATTAAAGTCTTACATTCGCTACTTTTGCTTATAAGTTCAAAGTTGCTACCAACAGGCTATAAAAAAAAATTCGGAAAAGGCTGGAGCAACGCCTAAATTGCCATAGAATGATTTCCACCTTTATCCCTGCTTTTTCTTATCATTATTATTCCTGTGTGTGTGTAAGAGGAATATTCTGCATGCATTTAAAACATTAGTCGTAGATGTAGTTGACTCAGTGGTAGGCTTTGGAATCAATAGTCATAGTGGGACGTTTTACAGTAGGGACGACTAACTTGCTATAATGTTGTGGATTGCGCTTCCTACCTAAATTCACTAACAACAATCATATATTTGCCTATATATTATTCTCTTTCCACTATAATCGTCAGTTGCTACTTTTTATGTATTGCAGAATCGTTTAAGTTTTGTCTTTTATTTTTTTTAAGTTTAGCCTTTGAACGTGATGACCTCAAACAATCAATAGATATCCAAAATGGCGGCACGGCGGCCATCTTGGATCCGCCATTTTGGATGACGTTCTACGCCCATCAATCACCCTATCCCATAATATAGATGCATTTTTTTTAATATCACATTGCCACTTATACATTTGAATTTCACTGGTTGTTAAAATTTGAAAAGAAAAATCGGCGAAAAATTCATTGTAGAGGTTTGTGTGACAGCTGTCAATCATGACGTCATTTCACCTCTTAAAATGCAAAATCTGCGATGGCAACAAAAAAATTCGGATTCAGCGTAAAATTTCGCATAAGATGGCACTTGTTGCCAGCTTTTACTAAAAAATGCCTCATGAAGTACGATTTTCCGAAAGTTCGTCTAGTCTATGCCTTCTTTTTTCATTCTTAACTTAATCTTACATTTTGACAAAAATTTATCCCAACATTAGAAGCAATGAAATTGTGAAAGCAGTGCTTTTTCCGATCCTTTAACCATAAGTTCAAAGAATTGGCTTGTCTTCGACTTTTTTAGTCTAACCCACGCGTGTAAAATTTCACGATTGTCAACATTTTCGTACGATCCTTCCGTATAACATGATATTTTTGTCCTCCGATATCCTCTTCCCTCCCTTTATGAAACGATCTCTTTGATTTCTGGGAACTTTTTAAAAGTATTCAACTCGTACTAAGAGGAGAAAAATAACACAAATCAAGTTAAGCGACCCATCTAAAACTCTGGATTTGGAGACTTTCGGCGAATCGGCAAGCCAAAATGAAAAAGAACAACGAAGACTAAATTATTGAACAAATCACAATTTATTTCATTACTTTCCTATTCAATTTCCTATTCAATGATTATCTTTCACAAGCCGAGTAGGTAAAAAATCGTTTGCTAGCAAGTTAACAAGATTTGGAGCATTAACAAAACATGAAATTCTTACCGGCGATCGGCGAAAACCGACGGCACTGTCAACGAAACTTTGACTTGAGTTGCTTTAAAAATTCAATACGAGTGACAGTTCATGGACATTCGTTCATGCCATCAGCAGCAATTAAAGCCCCCATAGTATCATGCCAGTCTGGTATTCAACATTTTGCTTGATTTGAAGAATGAAACAAGACACACGCTTTTTTTGCTATGCAGGTTTTTCGATGCCGAATTCGCCTTTCCAAAACTCGGCAACACCCTCAAGTCAGCACGAAGGCCGTTGTTGTATGGAAAATTCCTTCGGCTTTGCAATTCTTAACCCGTACAACCCCTTATTGACATTCACTTATGCTTCAATTACCATAAACACCATAGAAGAGGTCAATAAAGTCGTCAAATGTTTCTTAGAAAGCAGTTTTCTCTCCCCTCCCCTTCGCGAAACTTGCAGCCAGCTGAGTGAAAAACTTGAACACATGCGATAATATAGCACGCCCTCTGATTGGCCCGTTCAGGCCGTCGCGCGGTAAGGAGAATCTATATATTCACACAAAATGTTGAAATAAATTCATAGATATTTTATAAAAGCAATAGAAAACTTTTTCCCAGTGTCTACATTCTCTGATGAAAGCACTCTGGTAGGTTGGGAAAATTCGAGACAGTTATGCAGCTTCGGTCTCGTGGCTGCATAACTGTCTCGAATTCTCCCAACCTGCCCTCCTGTTTGCACCAGAGTATGTAGACACGGAAAAAGTTCTCTATTGCTTAAATGTATTAATGATTATATATATATATTTTTTAACAGAGGACGCGTCTAAAAAGCACCCATTCCCATGCCCTACCTCATATCGTACCGCCCTTTCGCATTATGTTGACATAACCAGTACAGTCAAAACCCATGTGCTCCGTGAATTGGCCGAATACGCGCGAGATCCAGAGGAAAAAGAGTTCTTAATGCACATCAGTGATAGCACCGAGGAAGCCAAGGTTTGTAGAGATAAGCATATTTACTAACGTTATTCGGTAGACAAGAGGAGGTAAGTTCCATCCTAGTAATTTCTAAAAGGTATGGTTGTCAGTTCATGCTACGAGGGTCATATTTATATGTCGTTTTAAGGTCTCGGTCAGGGAAAACGACGTGCTTACGGAAAAAAATTCTCGTCGCGTCGCAATTTATGCTATGATAATCAGTTGTATACCATTTTAAAGCTAAAAGATTGTTCATTTTAGCAGAGTTTAGATTTTTCTTATATTTTAACGACCCCGAACTAAAAACTACCTTGTTTACTTGAGAATCTCCAGACCATTAGTGATTTGTTTCAAACTTTGTCGAATTTTAATCTTGGAGAAGTGAACTGCAAAACCGTGTGAGCGATTTTTGATATTTTGCATATTTACGAATATATAAGGTCGCAAAGTGGAACGTCGTATTTTTTTTTTCGATTTGCTCCCGCAAAATTTATCATAAAAAGTTTTTCAAGTAAAAACTAAAAATTTCCTTTCACGGTATTGTAGGTGTTATCATCTTCTAACGGCATAGAACATTTGACGGCGACATATTTCATCGTGCGAGGTCAGGAGCTTCGCGAAGGTGAAAATTTGACCTAAAATTTAAGTGCTAGAAAAAGCGTGTTAAGTTGATTAAATTACAGAAAATGAGTTGGCGGGCAATACACACTAATGGGCTATTGGCTGGCAAGATCGAGGAACTGCGCCTTATTCTGTCTGGACTAAACTCTGGCCTACAACTGCTAACTTTTTCCGAGACATGGGCACATAAAGACATCCTGGATTCGGAACTTGAGCTCCCTGGTTATCAAATTTTCCGCCGCGATAGACCTAAAGGAATCAAGGGAGGTGTTGCAGTCTACACTAGAAACGATGTTAAAGTTATTCGTCGGCTAGATCTCGAAGACTCTGAGATCGAGGGGCTTTGGGTTGAGGTCTGCCTTCCGAAATCTCGAAGCTTTTTAGTGGGAACCTTCTACAGGCCCCAGGCGTCCTCGAACTATGCTGTTGCCGACTTTATGTCAATTCTGGAGAGAAGTATACAGCGTGCTTCAGTTAAGCGAAAAGAGGTGATCGTCATAGGCGACCTAAAATGCGACCTCCCCCCAAAACGAGTTACACTAAAAGAAAGTAAACAACTGAAATCTGAAAACTTGTCTCAGTTAATATCCCAGCCTACTCGCATAACGCCAACCTCAAAAACCCTTTTGGACGTTGTCATCACTAATGCTGCGTTTAACATCAAGGAGTCTGGAGTGTTAGGCTTGAGTTTAAGCGATCACGAGATGGTTTACTGTATCAGGAAAATTAACTTGATAAAAGCTCAACCGGAAGTGAAACCTTCAGAAATAATGCTAAATACGACCCAGCCATGTTTTGTGAAGATCTTAAACGTGTTGTTTGGGAGTGCGGAAAAGAATCCTCAGGGACAAGCGAACAATGCATCAGTGGTGATGAGCTCTGGACAAATTTCAAGGTTAATTTCCTGGGCGTAGCTGACCGCCATGCCCCACTTATTCAAAAGAAAGTGCGCGGCTTAGATCATTGTCCTTGGATAAATAGCCAGATTAAGAAAGATATTCGCCAAAGGGACTACCTTTTAAAAAAGGCGCGAAAATCAAATCATTGCGAGGACTGGCTAGCTTATCGCCAAATGCGAAACCGGGTGTCAAATACAATTCAGAAGGCTAAGCGGTCATACAACAAGACTCTTGTCGAGAATCACAAAGACGACGCCAAGGCATTCTGGAGGACAATGAAAACAATTCTCCCCGGGGAAAAGAAGTTGACAACTACTAACAACATTTCTATTGACAGCAAGTTTTGCAGTGAAGAGAGGAAGATTGCAGACAGTTTTAACTGCTTTTTCGCCTCGGCTGTTACACGCCTTAAGCAAACTCTTGGTATTAATGTTACACGTTTCTACTCAAGTAGACCTTTACGCCGATGACACTACTGTCTCAGCGGTAGCTGACGTCACCAATTTGCACCTTCTCAATGACTCTCTCAATACGTCGCTGAGAGAGATCGAGGCCTGGGCGAACGTAAACAAGCTCCTGCTAAACGAGAAGAAGACTAAGGTCTTAACGATTACGGGCAAGCGTCTTGCTCATAAGACAAGTGTTGAACTGTGCGTTAAGAAGGGTAATGGCGCCACAGCACTAGATAATGTTCCAAGTGCTACACTACTTGGAATTGATTTAGATAGTGAACTTTCATTTCATGGACATGTAGAACATATTTGTAAAAAGGTGGCCTCCCGTATTGCAATTTTAAGAAAAATAAGATCGTTTTTGCCATTAGCCCAACGTAAGCAATTTTATAATGCATTGATACAACCAATTATAAATTATGGTAGCGCAGTATGGTCGGTGTGCGACAAAGAATGTTTAAACAGAATTCTTAAGCTACAAAAGCGCGCAGCCAGAGTCATCCTGTTTGCGGAACCGCGCGCACCCTCTGTGGAACTTTTTAACAGACTTGGTTGGATCCCAATACATGAACAGTTTAAGATTAATAAATGCGCTCTAGTTCACAAGCGAGTCTATGGAAACGTTCCATCATTTTTAAGCGAACAACTTATTCTTAATAGCTCTGTAAATAGAAGATCCACCCGCTATGCTAATTTTAATCTACGCTGCCCGAAATTCAGTAGGGAGACAGAAGGCGGGCGCACTTTTTCCGTTTCAGCCACCCGCCTTTGGAATAGTCTCCCTATTGAAACAAGGCGAATCGAACGTCCTGCGCCCTTCAAGAAATCTCTTAGAGATCGGGCTCGGAGCAGCGTCTTTTACACCATTTTAAAATTTAATTTAATTGAATTGTCATTATTATATGTTATCTTACTATTCAATTTAGTGTAAATAATATTTTTATATAATATTTATATTTATATATATATATATATATATATATGTATAGTATTTTTTGTAATTATGTATTTAAGGGAGGGCCACAAGTTTATTAGCATTGCTATTATGTGTTACCCTCATTTTAAATAAAGTCTTTATTATTATTATTATTATTATTATAGACGTGTCTTGACGCTTGAGATGGGTCGAGCAATACCCGACTTCAAGTTCCAGCCGGTGTCGGAGGCGTTTGTCCTAGATTCAATCAAACGTCTAAAGGCTAGAAAGGCTAGCGGACTGGATAATATTTCCCCGCGTCTAATTAAAGATGCAAGCGAAGTTATTGTAAAACCGCTGACACGTATCATTAATGCATCGCTGTCGCAAGGAGTTGTGCCAAAGGAACTGAAATTCGCTAAGGTGACCCCTATTTTTAAAAAGGGTGTGTCTACTGATATGGACAATTATCGACCCATTTCTGTCCTATCAGTGGTGTCCAAGATCCTCGAAAAGGCCGTCCATTATCAGCTCTATAATTTCCTGACTGCGCACAAGCTTCTGAGCCCGTTTCAGTGTGGTTTCAGGAAACAGCACTCCACGGAAACAGCTGTCTTAGCGTTTTCGGATTTCATCAGGCGTGGAATGGATCAAAGCTTGTTAACAGGGGCAGTATTCATAGATCTGCGTAAGGCATTCGATTCTGTGGACCACGAAATCTTACTTAAAGAAGCTGGAAGCGTACGGCCTGAATACAGAAATTGACTGGTTCAGGAATTACTTAAGTAATCGCAAGCGAGTTGTCAGCATTGGTAGAGAGATTTCTAGCCCCTGTTCTATTTTGTCCGGGGTACCACAGGGTTCAATCCTTGGCCCATTGTTGTTTGTACTGTTTGTGAACGATCTACCAACAGTTCTCGAGAATTGCAAGATCTTGATGTACGCGGACGATACAGTAATATTTTTTTACCGATAAAGACCCTAATGTAAGTAGTAGTACTCTTACTCGTGAACTTACAGCTGTTTTGAGTATTCTGCGAACTCTCGCGTTCGACTTCCAATGGCGATCTGGCTTCCGTCAATCAAACTCTCGGGTCTAATTTGAGTCTTAGCCGACCGTAAGTTAGGCCATTTGTTTTAGAAAAAGATAGTAAAAGATGCTGTGGTTGGGGAATTTCACTAGGGTTGCGAATAACTGAATTCTATGTACTCCAAAGAGTTTCAAAGTTTGATTGACGGAAGCCAGAAAGCAGTTTGACGGTTGGAAATTGATCTCGAGAGTTCGCAGAATACTCAAAACAGCTGTAAGACGATAAATCAGTGGCTGCTTCACAATAATCTGTTTATGCACCAAGGCAAAACAGAATGCGTTCTTTTCGGGACAAGCCCAAGACTAGCATCGGCCGACTTTTCTGTCCTTGTAAATGATAAGCCACTCAAAAAAGTAAATGATTAAAATACCTTGGGGTAATCCTAGATGAAACCCTTACGTGGAAAGCACATGTAAAATATTTAATTGCTAAAGCAGGTAGAAGAGTTGGGATGCTCGGTCGCACTAGAAAAAATATCAGTATGGCTTCCGCGAATACCATATACAAATCTTTTATTTTGCCAGGCTTAGATTATTGCGACACGGTATGGAACGGCTGCGGACTCACAAATAGTAATAGCATTGAAAAGGTCCCAAGACGGGCTTCACGTATCATAATGAAGTCTGATAGTAGTGATCGATAATGCTCTTGAACACCTACGATATCCAACACTAGAAAGCAGACGTGAAGAACATATATCAAAGCTAGTTAAGCGTTGCTTAGGCAGTAAATGTCCACAATTGTTCCAAAATTATTTTACTTTTAATAGAGATGTCAGCGTGCGTCAGACTAGACAGAGCAATAACCTAAGACCTCCAGCGGTGAAATTAGAATGTACGAAGAGAGCATTTTTTTTACCATGGCTGCATAGTTTTTAACAAATATTGTAACACTTAGAATTTTACCTATTTATCCATATTTAAACAAGCAAAAACATAAAGCGACAAAATCCGCATATTTAATTTTAACTATTTTTAGATTGTAAATAATTGTAACACTTAGACTTTTACCTATTTATCCATATTTATCGCTTATTTAATTTTAACTATTTTTTTATTGTAATTTTAACTATTTTTAGATTGTAAATAATTGTAACACTTAGTATTATTACCTATTTATCCATATTTATCGCATATTTAATTTTAACTATTTTTAGATTGTAAATAATTATACTTTTGTACATAATGTATAGTTTACTATTTTTGTCATAGTGTATAAACGGCCTCTGTTGATAACAATATGATCTGTTTGTAATATTGAAAGCGATACCGTTTTAAAATAAGGCATCTATCTATCTATCTAAACCAAGGAACACGGCTGACGCTTCATTTGGGGTTAGTCCAGTCAATCTATGATATTCAGTCAAACTAATTTCAAAAGAATTTGTTTCACTGCAAAATGAACGCTTTGAGGGACCTTAGAAACATACAAAAAATCCCCAAAAAATCCCATCGGTGGAACATCCTGAAATTTAGCAATAAAAATATCAAGCATTTACCACAGGGTACCCGCGTTGAGAAAAAAGCAAAACGATGGTGGAAGTCTATTTTGAACGTGCCTTTTACGCATTTCTATATGTATTATGTTTAAACAAAGTTCATTAGCATGGATAATATATTTTTTCGTTGATTTTTATGAAAATTGCTATTTTGACGTACCACAGGGTACCCATCTTGATAATTCACCATTTCTCCTTGTTGGGATTTCCTTTGGGTAGGGGAGTGTAGAACTGTTCAGTTAATTAATAAAAGCAACTAGGGACATATAAAGAATTTATTAACAGTCTTAGAACGCACTTGGTTTGTTTTTATCAGTTCCAACCACTTCGTAAACTTGCGTTGCTTTGAGATGTAAATATAAACCTAACCAGCTTCAATTTCAAAAATATTCTGGCTTACTCGTCACCATCCTCGAGGGCCCTCGTGGTCGGGACTCGCTGAATTCATTCCCCTTTGGGAAGACAAAGTGACCCCAACAAACGGAGCATTGCTGCTGATACATGCCAAACGGGCTCGGAGCATAGTACAGTAAATGAAAAAAATATTTTTAATATAAGGTTGGACAAAAATGATAACAAAGGTTTCTCACCAGGAACATGTTTACTAGTGGCCCGTTAGTACACAAAAAAAGTCCACCCGAATCCTCCAATGGCAACTTCCTTTTTTTGAGTTTTGAAAATTCCTTATTTTCATGAAATCTAATAGTCCAGTCATTTTAGGCCGAAAAAGACCTCAAAATGAAACAAAAGGTTTTTCTTCTTAATATTGTTCCTGACACTCTCTAGTATCACAGGAAGAAAATCAGCTAAAATCAGATCATGCGAAAAGTAAAAATTACCGAGTTCTTTTGTGAGCTTGTTTTAGCCTTTGTTGTTCGCAGCACTTAACTATTTTTCCACTGTTTCTGAGAATGATGAATTTTATAGAGTGTAGCGCCGGCCCGGCTAATCTCTGAATGTTTCTGACTTCCAAGAATGATCATCTCACTTTATTTAGTAACTCCTTGGCAATAAAAATTGCTTCAGAAGACATTTTCTGGTATTTACGGAACTCATATTTTCAAATCCCGTACGAAGTCTATATTGAAAGCGTGAAATCGCGTAAAAAATCGAAACTAAATGCCAAAAAGCTAGATATTTATTTGTGACGTGGCTAGCGATTTATAAATCAAGTCTGTGAATCAAACCATGGCCCCTGGGGCAGAGAATATGGAAGTATTTTTGATATACACACTATAGAATATCTTCTGGTTTGGAAGGCTGAAGTGCCGGCAAACTCATGAATAACAATGGCGGTAACAATAGCGCTACAATGAGGAATTTTAAAAACTCAAAATAAGGAAGTTGCCATTGGAGGATTCGGGTGGCATGCTGATTCTTGAAGACCCTCAAAGTGCATGATTCCCAAAGTTAAGCGCGCGCTCGTAGCCAATCAGAATCGATATAGCGAGTACAATGTATAATAATCCAAATTAGACAAGTCCTATAGAACAATGTTGTGCTGTGATCAGTCCTTTTATGCACAGTTCAATGGATAAAAACGTCTTTACACCCTCTGTCGCTGTTACTCGAATTTGCGCTCAGTTCAAGAGAGGAAAAAATATATGTATTATAAGCAATTATTGGATGAGGTTTTTGTGATCTCCAGAATAAACAATGTCGAGACAGGTGGAATCAGGCGAGGCCGTGAGGCCGAGCTTAATTCCACTTGGCGAGACATTGTTTATTCTGGAGATCACAAAAACCGAATTTATTATACATTGATTCAGTAAAAATACTTTTCTTTCTGTCAAGCAATTTATTTTACACAAGCGCCTTATTAAAATAGGGAAGTGCCATAGTCCCATGATGCATTGCGCGCGCATCAAGAATCAGCTAGCTGATTCTTGAAGAATCAGCATGCTGATTCTTGAAGACCCTCAAAGTGCGTGATTCCCAAAGTAAAGCGCGCGCTCCTAGCCAATCAGAATCGAGATAGTGAGTACAATGTATAATAATCACAATTATTGGGTGGCCTCCCTTTGCTACGGGCGTGCTTGACAGTAACCCGTGGACTCCTGACGTATGACCAGAGGTGAGTCCCATCATCGATGCAGCTAGGTCATACACTAAGGCCATTTTGGAATAACCAAATGTCAAGGACGCGCTAGCTACTCCGTCTGGTGACCAGTTATGGCGAATGGTGAACAGATGCCGCACCTGTGCAAAGCTAAAACCAGAGCTGAGGGAGCACCTCATGGCGCTGTCATTGCCAACCAACCATGGAGTCGGACCTCTGCGAGTTAGACCAGACCGACTACCATAACGCGCGTTGACGGAAACTTCCGTCGACTATTTCAGCTGTAGCTAGTCACACGTCACGTGTGTAATCTTCGCCCTGCACGGAGAACCGAACACATTTGTCTCGGATATTGGACCCCAGAACGTCAGCCAGGAAATTACTTCCTCGCCACATTATCCATAAGCCAATAGCAAGGTTAAAAGAGCTGTCACAACCACTAAGAACATCAGTGAGGAAGAATAGTCAACGACATCTTGGTCTGACTGGCGAATGGACTGACTCCAAGTGAGATCCTGATGTATGAAATTGAGAAGCAAACTTCTGTGAAACTTCCATAGCTCCCAGAGAATCTAAAACCAAGAGAAGTCATTAAGAAAAAGCTGTTTGAGGATAAAGAAGAAAGCGCTACTTTGACGGCTACGACGACCGTCACAGAGATGTGAAGCTACCAACACTCCAACAGGGAGACCGAGTGTATGTTAGGGACCAGCATGGGAAGATAGAGTCGAAGCTAATCCAAGATCGTACCAGATGGCGACTGCGCCAGGCTCTGTGATTGGACGAAACAGGCGAGTGCTAATCCATACCAAAGATCATTCTCGAACCCAGAGCTCCCCGGCTCGTAACCTCGACTCTGGTGACAGCCACTGACGCATGCGCGAGATTTAATACAGAGCCGTTGAGAGAAAGACCTTTCAGCGCATGCTCGAACGCTCAAAATCAGCCAATCAGCGACGGCCCTCAAATGGATGTCCCCAGAGCCTCCCCTGCGAGCAGACGAGCCGGGGAGCTCTGGGTACGAGAATGACCAAAGATAAGACCGAGGAGCCAGGCGCCCTGCCAAGCCCTCCTATCCGACCAACACTGAGGATCTCTAGAACCTCCTGCTGCGTCCATCTCCCACCACCAGTCCACTTGAAAGCTGTGATTAGAAGGTCGGGAAGACTATTAAGGGTGGTTCTAACTGGAACACAAGCGCAGGACGCAAGCGTAAGACAATTGTGTGAATCAAAGCGACGCAAGCGCAAGCCTAAAATCAAAATTGATTACTATAATTGTCGTGCTTGCGTTCACTTGATTCACACTAGACGCAAGCACAGGCGCAAGGAAATGCAAAATCTCGATTTCCTTGCGCTTGTGTTTTAGCGTAATCCACATAAGAGATATGTATGAGTTTGATTTCCTTGCGCTTGTGTTCTAGTGTAATCCACATAGAGATATGTATGAGTTTGGTATCCTTGAGCCTGCGTCTGCGCTTGCGTTTCAGGAAGAACAAGCCTTTAACGCTTACCAATGACCCAGACAAGATTTCTTTATAGTTTTACAGTATGTCTGACTGTGACACAATATCGAGAGTCTGTTTTATTATGGGAACAAATAACTTACTAGCTTCGCTGCTCGGGCTCGGGCTCGGTCCAAAAAGCAGAAAGTTCAGCCCGTCATCGGGTATGCAGTAGTTAAAATATGATTTTCTTAGATTCATGCAACTCACGTATGGTTTGGTAAATGAATGCTGTTTCGGGATGTTCCACCGAAGGGATTTTTTGGGATTTTTAGTATGTTGTTTAGGTCCCCTAAAACCTTCATTTAGCAGTGAAACAAATTCTTTTGCAATTAGTTTGACTGAGACCCTAAATTTTTCGTAGATTGACTATTGACTGGACTAGGTTTTAGAAATATACTTTAGGACTCTTAACTGAATTCCAGGAAAAAAGTCGTATTATGGATGTTTAATTATTTACCCTGACCGAGACCTTAAAGCTTGAAGATGACCTATCTTGTATAAACATTTTATTTGCAGTGAAATTCACTTTGATAGATCACTTTTTAGCTATAGGAACAAAGCACCTGCATTCCTAAAAGAAACAACTCCAGCCCCCTTGCTTTCAGGCGTATACAGATATTGAAATCTCATTCTTAGATAGTTGGTTTGCAAAACGGTGTCGATTTCTGACACAATTCTGACACATTAACAATGCTTGAAAATGAAAATCAAAATTACCTGACACCGAGTTTTAGATCGCCTCCTGGAGAAAAGCTTTCGATCAAATGTTCGCATATTAAAGTGGGAGGAGCTTTTTTCTTTGAAGCCAAATAAGGTTTTTTCTTTTTGAAAACGACACATGAACGACCCTCGCAGCATGTTCTGATACGACACGGCACTTAGACACCTCATTTTCGTGAACCACACGTTAATGCTAATTTAGCTAGAGCAAAATTTTAGTTTCATATATGTCAGTTTTTAGTCATAAATCAGTACTAATTTTAGTCCTGATCAGGACTAAAAACTTGGATATCATTCTCGCGCGCCAGGGTCCTATCCTCACCTCCCACCAGGTAAAAGAGTAAAAGTACCCTGGAACGTCTGGTCACCTGACAAGCGACGGAAGAATTCTCAAGCAGTGGTAAGACTTTTACACTGTTTTCGTTTTCTCAGGGTTTTGAAGATAGCGTCTTTTTTCGTGGAGTGTTTGCATTCAGCAATCGCTGAAAGCTCATACTCGAATGTCATTTTGAAACCAAAGCAACAATTTTGCCGTGAAAACTTATTTTTAAACAAGGATGCCCTCGCAGGTCTCCCTGTACTTGAAATCACTAACATTTCAACTTCTGCCCGGACACAAGAAAAAAAAAAGCTTCGTCATTTTCAACAAATCAGCAACAACGTCTCTACTACTACTAGTTCGGAATTCTGCTTGCATGGGGATTTTTTCGAAGCTGGAGGCTAGATTAACCTCTCTGGAATTCTACATGCATAGGGGAAGGCCCGCGCAAGCGGAGGACCATACCTAAGGACATAACGTCCAGGCATAACTATGGAGTTCATTTTGAAACGTCACGGGTTTCTCGCTCATTTTGCTCACGTCATTGACGGCGCTAAGTCAAACAATTGGGGCGTTGAAAAGGTATCGTCCCAAAGATGAATGTGTCCAAGTTTGGTTGCCATAGGTGGTTCCCTTCTTGAGATATACTTTTTTTATTTTTTCTGTAATATATAGATTTAGGGACTGCCTAAAAGCGGAGCTCGCAATTATTACACTGAATGAAATATGGTATAAAACAAATTCTTCTTTAGAATTACAACTTCCTCTTTTTTTTTCCTTAACATGAATAACAAGATACTGTATAATATAAAGTGGTAATTGATAATATAAAAAATCCCCTGAAAAAATGGATTTGGAAATCCCAGAGGGGTTGTGTGTGTGTGTGTGTTGGGGGGAGGGAGGGGGGCTGAAATGTTTTTTTTTACTCCCAAACAATAACTGTTCTTTTAGTAAATGAAAATTCCAGAGAGGTGGGCTGTCATAGCACAAACCCCTACTATTCAACGGGCGTAGGTAATTTCTAGAATCGCATAATTAGCAAACTTCTATGTGCAAATGTAAATTAGTTTTTTTATTTCCAAAACAATAACTGTACTTTTACTAAGTGATAATTTCAGAGGGGTGAGCTGTCATCAAATCTCTACTATCCAAGGGGCATGGATTATTTGTAGAATCACGTGATTAGCAAACTGCTATCTACAAGAAGAAATTAGTTTTTTCTTTCCCAAACAATAACTTTACTTCTAATAAATGAAAATTACCGAAGGGTGGGCTGTCATTTCCAACCTTCTACTATCTGAGGATCATGTGATTTCCAAATCACATCATTAGCAAACTGCTATCACAATAATAAATTAGCAAAGTGTTAGCTACAAGAATAAACTTCTGTTATAATAACTAAATGTTTTTTATTAGAATTAATTTCAAGTCCCCAATTTTAACTGCACAAAAATGTCAAGACCCCCCTTTGAGGTTTCAAAACATTGCAACGCCCCTTTTCTCACAGAGCCCCTCCCCTAATAATAAATAATAAAAGTTGGAAAAATCTGTAATACATGTGTTAGATATTTAATTTGTCCTTACCATGCTAAAATTACAGTGACCACTCAATAATAAAAAAAACAAGGACAGGGGAAAACCAGGGCAGGAGAACACCAGACCAGGGAAATAATTAGTATTTTTTAGGTGTAGAAACCTTCCAAAAATTGAGTTTTTCAGATTAGTAACTGCAATCAACATGGAAATCACAATTTGCAAGAAACAAGTTACCAACAAAGTTACCACCTTAACTATAGTACCACAGGGTTTTAGTATTTTTATGCCTTATTTTGAACAATGAAGTATTTTTAGGGTCACATTTGTTCACTGCTTAATGGTATATATTTTTAGAGTAGTTTCTCTGATTTCCAGACAGGCATCCCTACCATCGCTTTTATCCTAAAGAACCGCCCTCCATACAACCCACCTCCAAACTCTCATGGATTTTTGGTTGTCTTGAGGCCTAAAATTACAAAATTTTGTTTGAGGAAGATTTCACCATTCCCTTGAATTCAAGGGAGAGGGGTGATAAAATTGACTTTGGAATTACAATGTGGGACCCCTAGGCAAAGCAAAATTTCAGGGTGGAAGTTTGAAATCCTTGCAATAGTGCTCATTATATAAACTGTAGTGTTGTATCAGGATTTCGGCCACTGAGAAATATCGTAATTCGCACGTCCGAAAAATTAAGATAATTA
This sequence comes from Scolanthus callimorphus, assembly GCA_033964015.1. Lineage (NCBI taxonomy): Eukaryota > Metazoa > Cnidaria > Anthozoa > Actiniaria > Edwardsiidae > Scolanthus > Scolanthus callimorphus. The sequence goes on from CM066919.1 coordinate 11,767,058, forward strand.
GCACTTATTCTATTTCAATTGAGGTGGATAGTGGCAGAATATTTACCGAGAGCCGCAGGCTCGAGGTAAATATTCCTAAAGCCACTATCCACCGAAATTGAAATAGAATAAGTGTTTTAGTATATACCAGCAAGGCAACCTGCCGAATTTTCAGTCGGAAAACAATAAGAAAAGTTGTGTTAGCGTTTTAAAACTGCGTGCGTGACAAAACTCACGCAAACTTTATAGGTGATTTGCATAAGCACGTTTTTGGTCGATTTTGACAGCTCTAGAAAGTTTGCAAGCATTTACTTCGAAAAGCTGCGGAAAAAAGTGGACAATTCAAGGGATTTTCAACAAATTTGGACATGTAGCGAGCAATATATTGCATCATTTCAATTCAAGAAGGAATATAGCTGCAAATTGGAGAGCATTTGTAAGCAATTCGCCAAAAGTTTCCGAGATGAAAATTATTTGTCGGCAGCCACTCGTTGCACAAGTAATTCTTAGTTTGCTGGAAAAATGGAGTGAGCAAACACCGTAAACACTGGATATTTGAGGGAAAAACGATTTAGCAGGATAAAACAACTACACGAAACCTTATGAAAAGGCTTTATGGGGTTATCATCAGGCAAGAAGAAGGATAACTAACTACTAACAGAAGTCTCCTTTGTGGCGGACAGTTCGCTCGCAAAAAAACTACAAGAAAGCTGCCGATCAGTCGTTACAAGACACAAACCATCCTCAGGTACTTTGAAAATTAGCTCTTTCGACTGTATTTTCTCGACATATTGTAGATTATAATTTTGATTTTTGTCAAATAAATAAAATAAAGGGAAAGTACATGCCGAAAAAGAATTTTCATTCATGCTTTGCCAGCTAAAGTTTTTCAACTCGGGTTTCAGAGTGCAAGCGTGTTTTTCACAAACAATGCTAAATGCTCAGACGATTTGTGAGACATATTAAATCCAGAGAGACCGATTTTGAGACAAAGAAATCTAATTTGTTGCTTCTTTAGTTTTGTTGACTGACATTTCTTCGCCTCTACATGAAATTTTCTTGCCAACACAATATCTACTGTTTCGGAGGTAAATAATGTCTCAGATTCCGAGACTCTAAACCAATCAAATTGGTCGTTCTTAGGAGGTTGCCGAGCTGGTATATACTAAGCTTAATTATAACATAGACACGATATAACGCGCGCTCTGATTGGCTGATTTTCTATGTGAAAGAAATGGATATACCATAGAAATTTCCCATATTACGTCATCACTCGGAATCAAGCGAAACGGGAGGCAAGATTGAGCTCGCCAATGTCACAAAAGCTGTCAAAAACAACACCCTGGATCTAAAACAAGCTCTGGAAATTGAAAGCAAGTGAAAAGGAACCTGTTTCAGATGGATTTATGTAGTTTCGGAAATCCGATGACTGATAGATAGGTTTATTTTTGCAAACTGTGCTCCTTTTCGTGCGAGTTTTGAGGGTCCTGACTGTTTTTATTCAAGTCCGGAAGAATTTCTACTTCAGCGGCCACAAACTGTCATGTGAAAAATTCGTGAAAGGAACAAGTTAGCAGGTAAGCAAATCAATTGATCCAAATTAATTTTGTTTGGGATTAATGTTTTTTAACCCTGAAATCAGCTACTTCAAATTTAGTAGTTTACAATTTCTCTTTTGACGAGTAAGGTTTCCTTCGCTGTTTCCGATTTTCTTCGTATTATTTTCTCTTGCAATGCCATGATTGCCTAATAAAATATGAGAATTAGAAAAGACTATGTTTTCATTATATTTTCTACGAAATAGTCAAGTTTGATTTTGTCATTTAATTTGAAAAGGGTTTCCTTGTAAAATTTCAGTGCTGAATGCAACGATGTTGTTGAAACACAAAGCGATGTAACTTAAGTTAAGCTTATTATTCTCCACTTCACAAAGCGTAGCTTTTGAAAACTAAAACGGCTAAAAAGAGAGAAGAGATTTGTCAGTACGTGTGTATATCCAGTTCTATAATTCCAACCGCATTTTATTCCCGTTTGAGCATGATTTAAGCTTAAATTTTTCTTGCAAGTTATGGGGGATTGTTGTTTGCATGCGTTTTGTTTCCAACTTTATTTTGCGAAACTTCCTTGTCTATGTTATAAAAGCAATGGTCCATACTTAGCAGTGCGTATATCCAGTTCTGGAAGCACTTGGATAGTTGAGAGAGCACTCAGCTAGCTAGAGTCGCACTCGGCTAACGCCTCGTGCGACTCTTACGCTACCTTCGTGCTCTCTCAACTATCCGCGTGCTTCCAGAACTGGATATACTCACGCTAAGCATGGACCATTCCTTAATTCACCCATGAAATTTATCGACATGTTTTCAAAAAAAAGTTAATATAATAAATAGAATAATAAATCGGTACTTGGGATATCATACCGCTCACTCCCTCGAAGACTCGCTCGTTGGCGCTATGACACGAGAACTCGTGAATAAAAACGATATCAAGCTCTTTCCATGTAATAATCTCTATTTATTATATGGCAACGATAGTACGCGCGCTCTGATTGGCTAATCAGCGGGCAGAAGTTTACCGTATTGCCCGTGGGCAATAAGCATTCCCGCCATTTAAACAAAACGAGCGCGCTTTGCTCTGTCAGAGTTCATTCAAGCGAAGCAAAACTCAAACAGAGAAAACATTGTCGTGGTTGAGGAACCTAAATCTTCATCTATTGGAGATGTAACGAACTGTTAAACCTCTATAAACTTCATTACCATCTGGATGGAGTGGAAATTGAAATGATGAATGTACTACAAGGAAACATGTGGGGGAAATTTCAGATAATTTCTCTCTACGATTTGCTCGTGTTTCGTGTGGAGTCTACAGTCTACACTCTGGGTGTAAATTTGTATAACCATTGTCCGTTGCCATTTGCCATTTTTAGCGTGACAACCGATGACGCTTTGATTCCAAAAATACTGAAACACAAACATAAAACTCCTGCGCTCATCGCTTGTATTTTGAAGGAGACAAGAGTATAAGGGTTGAGCTATCGCATCACAGCAATTGAAGTTACGAACACGCATTCACAGCTGCAAGATTTAGCGATAGGAACAGCGTTGACTTGACTAAATTCTGAATTTTGGTACAATATGTTAAGATTAGAGTACAGAGCTGAGATTTACAGGAAAGCTTCTATTCTTGTCCAACTGTTGAAAATTTGAAGTTATAACTCCTCTGCTTTCGCAAAATTTTAAAGGGAACTTGACACGCACTATTTTTAGCAGTGTTCAGCCGCGAAGCTCAGTTAACTTCGTAGCTGAATATCGCAATAAAAAAAAACACCAATGAAATCTCTATGTGACAATTTATCGAATATCCTTTGTAGAATATCTCTCTTTGTACAAAGTAGGATTATTCCGTATAGAAAACACATGACAAAAGTTCGCCTTTGCGTCTAAAATAATTTACACATCGACAGAAACACCGAAAATCCCGAAATACATAATTGAGAGTATCCCATTAATAAACTATTCGTATACGAATTTTTACCTTCAGACTTTACTGCACCAAGGAATAAGAGACCTAGACCAAATTTTTCTTGGACTTGTTATGTCGAATTGCATAACAATGTACAGTAACATAAAGAATATACTTTTAACCTTCCGACAAGGACTTATTTTGGAAGAATGACATTAATATTCAAGCAGAAAAAAAATTATTTATCAAGCTCCAAGGTTTTTATGCTAAACATGCAGTTTATGCTAATTTTATTCAATCAAACGTTTCGGTTTAAAACAAGCGAAGAAAACTCACGCGTCAATGACCGCGACATGCAGTGTTTTGAATTATTCGTTAGTGTGTATTTTGTGGCCTGTAGAGTTGCAGTTGCGAGTTGCAGTTGCGAACTGAGTTTGTCTAGGGAATGTCATTTAAAATAGCAACTGAATTGCTAAAACTTTTTTCTATTTCCATTTTTATACCCATTTTGCTTTTGCTATCACACAGGGTTAAAATTAAAATTCCCGACGAGCATCCCCAGTAGTTTTTATGATTGGGAGCAACCTCCACACACGGGGAGAATCTATATATCAATACCGTTAACCAAATCGTGTCCTCACTCAGTATGCTTAGCCCTGAAGCTGTGCCGCAAAACGAAGTTCACAAACCTGAAGAGAAGGTGGAAATCTCGAAAGTGGGCGTATTTTTGTTGGAAAATACTCACCTTTGGCTAAGTTCTAATTCAAGAGATTTCTTCAGCGAGGGACAAAGCCGCCATCGCCGACTTGTTGAAATCTCCCACAGAAACTAAAAAAGAACTCAGACATCAATACCTAAATGGTTCTGTCACAGATTACTTGCAGGAATGTGCGTGAATAATTATGATTGGAACGCTTTGAGCTGAGAAAAAATTTAATTCAAGCCTGAGCAAATATACCACTGCCTTTCTTCACAGAGCGCGCTAAAAACCATGAATAATATTCTCTAAGTGTAGGAGGATCCTTTGTTTACAGTCTGAACGCATTTGCATTAGCAGGGTCTAGATTCAGAATGTTTGAGAGAGCTCGAAAATAATCAGCACTGAATATCAATAGCGGGCAACACATGAAGCCTACTCAGAAAATTTGAAGGTTGTACATTCAGATGTAACGGCGCAGAATGTTCATTTTAGAGAGAACATAAGAGAAAATGTAGGTTAATGAGCCTTTTGCCACACAGCAATCCACTCATTTTTAATATATAGATTTAGGCACTGCCTAAAAGCGGAACTCGCAAATAACAACAATTAAGTACTACTTCACTGACAATCAGGCCACATATTTATTGAACTACAAATCCTTCATTATTAAGATGTTATTTTACACTTTTTATACACCTACTTCATAAATGAATAAAAAAGGTTGCACATGTACTGTTAAATAGCTAATTATTCACATCAGTATTTTACATGCATTTCACAGATACAGTGTAGTAACCTAATATCCATGGAAAACTGTGCCCGGAGTGGGGGGACTCCCCTATTTTTGGGGCGGTGGTGCTTGTCAGGAACTTTCAATTTGACCCCTAAAAGGTACCAACAAGTGATAGTCTGAAATTCAGACGTATTTTCCCTTGCAATTTTCTTTTGTATTTTCTTAGGAGGAAAAATACGTCTGAAATTCAGGCTCCCAAAACCATTGTTTATTTTTTGCAATAACGGTCCCCTAACAGGTACCTATCTGAAAAAAATTATTGTTTTCACTTGGGATTATGCAGGGCATACAGTAAAACATCATTACTGGGAGTGAATTATGTGGAAAATTTTTGTTGATTGTGCATAAAAAATATGGCAAATTGTGCCAGAAATTAATAATATGGGGGGTAAAAAATTATCTAAAGGTGCAGCATTTGCTGGAAGATGCCTTGGAGGTGGGACTCCCATATTTTAGGGCGGGGTGCTCACCTGGAACTTTCGATTTTACCCCAAAGGGTACCAAAAGGGTGTGGCTTAGTTGATTTTTGACACCTAAAAGGAACAAACAAGCTAGCTTGAATTTAAGACATATTTTACCTTATGTAATTTTCTCTCGTATTTTTTACAAGGGAACATATGTCTGAAATTAAGGCTACTAACAAGTATGATATTGATAAAACCATTGTTGATTTATTTGCTAGAATGGACCCCTAACAGGTACCTTGCAAGTTTTCAAATTGTACCCCCTAAAAGGTACCAGAGGCCTGATTTAAACCCTAAAAGGTACGACGAGCACCCCTACCTGAAAAATAGGGGAGTCCCCTCTGGGAACTGTGCCTCAACCCTAAAGAAATTGCAACATAAGTTTTATTGTGTGATTCCAGAAGTTATCCATACCCCTCCCACGGAACTGGTTTGAGATGTGAGCCCCCACCTCTCTGGAATTTCCTGTGAAAAATACAGTGATGATATGAGAAACCATATGCTTTGGTAATTAAACCAATCAGGAATGAGCAAACCTATAGTCCAGGGAATCTATTGCATCTTTAACACAACTTGATATTACCACAGGGCACAATAAAACAATAATGTGATTCCAGAAAAATACCTTTACCTCCCCAATGGAACAGATTTGGAAATTCTTCCAGAGCGGGAATATATACTTGTTGTAGAATGCACAAACTTGCTAGCTCTAAAGTAACTGGTAACGTACAGTAGGGAACACCAGGAAATCACTTTCACTCTTAAGGACCTCAATACCAGTGGGTTCCAGGGGTTACTAGTACCTCACGCACTGGAAAGCCTTGCTATTGTCTTGCATGTGTTTCATTTAACCAGCCCTAATGTACCACAGAATATCAGCACCATGAACTATAAAAAAAAGAATCAAAATCAAACTAGGATATCTAGTACAGGACAGCTTGAGTTGTTAGATTAGTAAGGCTTAGTAGAGGTCTGGATTGTGAAACACCATGACTGAGGTCTTGAGGTAATATTTAAATGCCCGTTATTCGGACTTGATCAGGGTCCAGTTGCTCGAAAGTGGTTTAGCACTAATCCAGGATTAATTACCATGATGACTCGATGGTTTTGTTCAGAACTAAACCTGGTTTAAATTTAATCCACCTTTGAACAACCCCCACCAGGATTTCAAAGTCTGCATAACTGATCATTCATTGTTAATGAATTCATTATTCATTAGATACTTTAGCCAACATAAAGGAAAACAAAAGTGAAAACATAGCAAATACTGTTTATTGTTGGTGTATAAAAACCTGAAACTTGCTTTTTCATGTGACAAAGTGAAATTTGATTAAAAATAATGACATTTGAAAAAATAATGACAATTTTGAGCGGTAACTCGACTTGGGACATGTATTGGTGGTGGATGCAAATCTAATATAGATTTAGGCACTGCCTAAAAGCGGAGCTCCCAGTGATTAAAATAAATGAAAAAGGTATCAAGGTTTAGAAATATTTTGTAATCTGATATCATAACATCAATACAGTCGAAGCTCTCGTAAGCGACCACCTCGGGAACTGAAAATTGCGGTCGTTAACGGAGCTGGTCGCTTACGAGAATGGCTCTCGTAAGCGACCACCAAGCGGCTTCCTACTTGAACAATAGGTGTTGGTCGCTTACGAGAGCTTAGTACAATAAATCTAGAAAATATCATGTGATACTAATGTTTAAAATAGTTTGATTTATTTCCCGACTTTAATTAAGAATAGATAACCGCAAATATGTACATAAAAAATATGTAGAAAATAGTATTTCACTGGTGCAGCTTGTATCAGTTTAGATATTTATGAGGTGATGACTGATGTTTTAAAGACAAATAGTATTGTGGTCGCTTACGAGAGCTTAAAAACAATAGAAAATCTCTGTTGGTGATTTGAAATTGTGGTCGCTAACGGAGCTGGTCGCATCGATAAGGCGGTCGCTTACGAGAGCTTAAAATAACAGCGTTTATGTGACATTTCAAACGGGGTTTCGGGAAAATGGTCGTTATTGGAGCTGGTCGCTTACGAGAGCGGTCGCACAGAGAGCTTCGACTGTAACTGCATCTGATTTTGTGAGAGCTTGATAAAGTAAAAAAACCTATGGAAGTTTACAGTATTTATAAAATTCCATGCAAACTTTCTGCTGGGAAAATTTCTAAAGAGCTATATAATAGAAAGGCAAGTTTTTTTAAATGTATTTCATGTTTGTTTTCATGATTTGCTATTTTAATGACAATTCTAATATTTAAAGGCTCCACTTAAGTAAGCTCCTGATTAACATATCTATATTAATAAATTCTGACATGATACTAATATTCTTACTAGCCTCCTAGGTTTAGCTTGTACTAGCTATTTTGGAGAGAAATAAAGTAAGAACTAAAAAAGTAATGAATAGTCAACATAGACTAATAGCAATGGCACAGCCCAAAAAAATACTGTAAACTACGGGACAAATTCAAAATATATAGGGAAAATAGCAACAAAAAAACCTGCCTCCCCCTCTTGACAACATTCTGGCTATGGAATGCCCCACCTGCATAGCTGGTGGTTTGGGGGTGTTTTTCGATACAATTTTTCAGTGAGTGCAAAGATTATTTACAAATTTTCATGCATTTTTGGTTGTCTTGAGGCCTAAAAATAGAAAATTTCCTTTAGGGGAGCATTGCCTAAATACTGTATAACCATCAGAATAATTAGAACTCATTATCAGTGAATTCATCGTAGCAGTGAGTTCTTCCAATAAGCGTTTGTCCATTCTTCTCTCAAATCCAATCAGTCTGCTGATCATTTCCTTAATCCATGAAATTATGTTGCCAAAACCCAGGATTGAACCAGGGACCTTCAAAAAGAGCACCAATTTCATGGATTTAGAAAATGATCAGGCATAAATATTCTGATTGTTGTATATCTGACAAGTATCACTTGAATTCCTGGGTCAGCTGGTCTTTTTCTCAAACCTAGACTAGTACTTTGCAGGGGTCGATCCAGGAATTTCAAAGGGGAGGGGGGGGGGGGGGGGGGGAGGGGACAGTGAAAATATAGGCACCAAAAATTGGAAATTGCCTTCAGTAAATATAATAACACTGTCTGGTACTAAATGTAATTGAAAAATGGGACTTCTAGCAGGTGACTTTTAACCTCAGAAGAGTTAAATTAGAACCATTCTTAATCTTTGAAGGCTTCACAGGAAAACAAATTCCCCAAACCCATGCAGGTTACCATTAATGGGAAAAATAAGATTTCTCATGTAAGAGACTTGGATTTGAAACAATTATAGACTAATTATATCCAAACTAAATTTAATATAACCTATCTTAATTGTTGTCATTCCAAGTCTCTATCATCTATAATTTTTGCTTTGCCCATGAGTGCTGTTTTGGGAATTTTTTCCCCTGATAGAAACCACATGCAAAAAGACTGCCCTCTGAGAAAATGCTTTTGGTGTGAAGTGTGAATTTGAAGTGCATTTCTAAATTTCTTTTAGTCCAAAAAGCAAAATTAAAACTTTTTTAGCAGATATATGCAAGTAGGTGTGGCCTTTGCTAAAATGCTCACAATGTAAATATCTAAAAACAGAAATTTCAACACTACCAGTAAGCTTAAGTTACCTTAAATTGTAGAATTCAGTTGTATTGCTCGTTGATTTCCTCTCCATAACACAGTTTTGCAAGTTTAATATATACCGTTTCCGGGAAACGTTGTCACCCAAAAAGCCTATAAGCTTGAAGCGCAAAGGATGATGGGGGCATTTAAACTGCTACTGTTTGATCTGAATTCAGACAGTTATCGCAACCACAGGTGAAATGATTAAATTTCAGCACATTTCCAAGCATGTTTGTTTCTAATATTTTACAGAAATTTAAATAAATCTTTACCCATACTCCCTAGCGCACCAAGCTTATATGCTTATTGGGTGACAACGTATCCCGGAAAGGGTATATCCAGGAGGAGCTTTCCATTTATTCACGCCCAGTCAGTTTCTCCTCTCATTTCTATCAAAAGCGCTAGGTTTCTACAGTTCTCTTCATTTTATAGACGAGGAGGTATAATAAAAGTCTTATCAAGATGAGTTTGTGTTACTCCGATTTAACTCGTTCGTGATTCCCCGATCTTCTACTGGTACTGTTCAGAAAAGGCCAAATCTTGCACGAGCATTAGCCTATGGGGCTCCACAGGAGTTCCGCTAAAAAAACCTTCGTAGAGCCTTCGTAAAACTTTACACACGCCTAAATCGAGGAATGCTCACTGGCACTTAGAATTTTTTCTAAACAAGCGCTCACCTACAGAAATGAAAAAAAGAATTATGAAAATCATCAGGGTTCGAACCTGTAACTTTCCATTTACTATACCCAAACCCTAACCGCTGGTTCGGATAGCTCGTTTTATTGATTACGTACCTTAATAGTATTAATCTTTAATAGAACGAGGCATATACTATAAAAATATACTGAAACGATGTATTAACCCTTATCCGGACTAGTAGTCTTGATAGTTAAAATATTTTGAATGTTTTTAGGTCAATTTGAAGTAATATTATCAAAAATATCGTTAAATTATTCATGGTGAGCATTCCTCCATTTAGGAATGACGAAAACTTTACGTTAACACGTTCTTGGGAATAGTAATATAATTGATTATTTTTTATTACATTTTTCAAGAGCAAAGGGGCTTTCTCAAAAGCCCTGGATTTCTAGGGTGGAAAGAGGCTCATTAGCCCACATGTTTTCTGTAAATTGAACTTCTCGCACTGCGTTCAAGATTCGAGAGACGGACGTAAAACTTTCTAATTACGCTTCATTCGCCAGGCACTGAAATTCAGAACATTTATTTTTGTAGTTCCGTTACGCTTGCTGATTTTCACTATTGCTTTACATATATACTAGCTGATGCCCGTGAAAAATTCACGGAGTGTAAGAGAGGGAAATTTTTTACTTAAAGTGTTCTCTGTTTAAAAAAATCACAATGGCCATATGGATGTGGGAAGGGGTCCATGATTTCCCCCTTCCATAAACTGCTGGATTTACATTACTAATAACCTCCCATCAGCATGAGTACCCCATCCCACTATGCCGAAATAAATGAAGTGAGCCCAAAAGGATTTTTTTTTTTTTGCACTGGTCTCCCTGATTTTGGTGCGGCAAAATCACGCGTGTCCGTCTCTCAAATCGGTCAAAGAACCCGTGAAAATCGAAAGCGCAATTTGACTTCGGAATTGTTTGTATGTTTATCATATCTCAGCGAGGGGAGAGAAGAAACAGGTCAAGTAAAAATGTTCTAAGTAAGGAATAATATTTTTTTTAGTTTATCTTATTTATATTTTTTCGGCTTTATCCCTCGCTTAAAAAATAGCTTGAATTAGTACTTAGCCCACAGTGAAACTTTTCCAACAAAAAACATGCTCTTCGGGATTATGTCCTTCGTTTTGCGATAGAGCCGTCAGGATTTATACTTAGAGAATATTATTCATGACTTTCACGGACTTTGATTTGTAAATGTGTCATTTCGACTTAGCGTGCTCCGAGGGAAGCAAGGTAGTGTGTACGTTTGTTGAAACTTGAATGAATTTTTTTCTCAGCTCAAATCTTTCAAGTTAGAATTATCCCTGCACATTCCTGTATGTAATCTGTAAGAGAACCATTTAGGTTTGAATGTCAATGGTGCTTTCGGCTGCGCGAACCGAGTTCTTTTTAGTTTCTGTGGGAGAATTCGACATGGCGGCGATGGCGGCTTTGTCCCTCGCTTAAGAAATCGCTTGAATTAGAACTTAGCTCGAGGTGAATCTTTTCCAACAAAAACACGCCCACGGTCCAGATTTCCACCTTCCCTTCGGGTTTGCGAACTTCTTTTGGCGGCACAGCTTCAGGGCCAAGCGGAGCGAGTGCGGACACGATTTTCCTTACGGTATTAATATATAGATGTAAACATTTAGGTCACAAGATGTCCGCCTATAAAATCCGGACGCTGTATCGCAAAACGACTGACACAAACCTGAAGAGAAGAAGGAAATCTCTCCAGTGGCTGTGTTTTTGTTGGAAAAGATCACCTTGGGCTAAGGTCCCCCTTGGAGGTGCAGTAAAAATTTCGAGGGCGTGCCTTTTCTCGCCAAGCCCACTGATAAATCGGATCATGGTCCTATTTTTTGGGACCAGTTGGTTGAAAAGTATAAAGATGATGGGGAAGGCAAACAGGTAGCCAGGAAAAAGCAGCTGATGGATCAAACATAGGGGTCCAGTGTAGCTCAATACTAATGCTCCCCCCAAAATACTGGAGCTTCGTATTCCATTCTCGAACCAAGAGCCCGTCGCTTCGCAGGGGAGGCTCTGGTGACATCCATTTGAGGACTTTCGCTGATTCGCTGAAATGGCGCGCACGCGTACATAAAAGTAGCTTGCTTTATAGCGGAACTCCTGTGGAGCCCCATAGGTAATGTGCGGGGGAAAAATGAAAACAAAATTTAAAAAAATAGGGGAAAAAAGGAAATTAAGAAATAAAGAAAAATATATATATATACCCATCGAGCTCAAAATGTGTGGTTGGTTATGTTGTCGCGTGGGTATCCGCTGCCCATAGCGCCGGCTCTTTTCTGCCCTGCCCCTCGACCCAGTGCCTCACTGGGAAATTTTGGAAATGAAAATTATTGCAAAGGGCGGTTGAAATTCTCACTGGTCCAGGTCACCACATAATATCATTCAGTTGGTTTGAGAACTTACGCCTCGTAAGATGTATCTGGTCGACTCTCAAGTCTACACTCTTCTCTTTACAATACCTCTCAATTCTTCAATTTAAGTCTACGGTCCTCGTCGTCTTCATTCTCCTCCTTACACCACTCAAGTCTCCTTATCCTCGTTTGCGTCATCTGCAATTCGGTCTGGTTCTTTCAAGGTTGGAGTTGGCCACGTGTTGCAGCCCTCGAACATTCTTGCACATCTTGTCGTCTCGTCCCCGTAGTAATGTATCTTCGTAACATCCAGGGTTGTCCATTCAGGTAGCCACAAGGGCCATCCTGCTATCAATAGGAGCCCTGGGTATAAACTAAAATATACACTGACATACATAAACATTTTACATAATATGATATAAAAATGTACAAATATGATATAAAATATATAAATGTATAAAATATAGAAGTATAATGGCATATAAATATTTAACAGACACGACTAAGCTAAAATATCAATTCCATTTACAAATTATAGCTATTGAAAACAGACTCGTACGGGTACATCCCTTGCTACAGCGAATTTGTTTCTGCCAACTTTCCTTGTGTGGGCTTCTGCTACTGCCAATTTATTCCAGGTAAAGTCGTCTTTATGTCGTTATCAAAATTTTTAGTAAGTTAAATTCCATTCTACTGCAGCTAAAATTTTCCTTGTGTAGTTATCATAAACGTTTAGCGAATTTGTTTCTGCTACAGCGAATCTGTTTCAGCTACACAACTTTTTAGCGTTTAGTACGCTTAAGAATATGTTTCAGCTATTTCTCTCTCTTGGTAATAATATTACAGCTTTTGAGCGTTTTGTACGCTTTAGCGAATTTGTTCCGGCTATAAAAACTTTCTCCCTTTTATATCACAACTTTTTAGCGTTATGTTATGGAGGGGGAATCAGGACAACAATGCGATCGGACCAGATGACAAGTTATCGGATCACTCTCACTTAGTGGGGATTCAATCGGGTGTCATTCCATTGGATCAAGTTCGTCATGCAATCAAATCAGATTTCTGTCCATCGGATCAACTTGGACATGCATTCGAATTGGATGTTTGGCTATTCTATTGAAACAACTTTGTCATGTAATCAAATCAAAAAACATTCTATCAGATCGAGTTTGATAAGCAATCGAATCTTTTTTATATATATATAGTGAGTAAAAAGCCTTAATTGCCAATGGAGCTTAACAAGCAGGCCCACTAACCTACTCGGGGATGAGATGACCAAAGAAGGCCAGGGTGTCCAAGTGAAGCATGCAGATGAGGATGTAGAAAACGCAATGTGCAAAATGCCATGCAGCTCCATTAACGAAAAGCTGACAGCCGTTGTTGCTGAGGATACAGGTATATTCCACTTGCCGACGCACAAGGCCAGCGTTGGAAATCATAATCTCTATATGTTGACCGTGAAGCACTCAAGAAGAAATTTGCCCTTCACGGTAGGCTTTTCTGTAGTATCGTTTAACGTCATGAAGAATTTCAACTGCGACGTTCATATTGGATTTTCTGATTGGATTTGACCAAAAACTATTACCTTGTGCTAGAAGTTAAGCTTCTTTATTTAACCCTGTATTGGTACAACGTTTATTATCTCACCAGAAATTGGGGTTGCACCAAAGAACAAGAAAATTTTAGTCATTTTTATATTACTTTCAAATTGACCTCGACCTTTACTGGTGGCCTTGACCTTGGCTGTCCGCGAAAATAGCATTAAACGAATGGAAATACTAAAATTAGTCGACTTCCACACTATTAGTTCCCAAATTATTTTTATTTTATTCAAAATGGCGGCCATCTTGGATTGAGGAAAAGCGAGAATTTTCCAGGCTGGAAAAAAGGATGTTCCCATCGTTGGATTCGGGTGGATTTTTATGTGTGTACTAATATACCACCAATAAACACATTTCTCCTACTCATTAATTATTCACGAGGATAACAGCCAATTGCAAGAGCGAAAATTGGGTCACGTGATGATACTGGAAACCCGGTCCAGTACAATCTAAAAGCCGGGGAGGGTATTGAAATCAGCAGGGAAGAGCTGGGGCTTAATTAATTCTTTTCCAGTTACTCAGGGACGCCTATTCCCTGAACTGATTTAATTTTGTTCCAGTTCCTTTGGGATGTCCCTTAGGTACTGGAACAAAATTAAATCAGTTCAGGGAAAAGGTGTCCCTGAAGAACTGGAAAAGAATCAATCTCTGTAAGTGAAAAAGTTCAACACAACAAACAACAACATAGACTTTATTTGATGCGTTTTGCATCCAAAGTACAGTAAATTATAAAGACAGCGTACTGTTTTACAAATTGATAAATGGTCACATTGCAATAATTCCCACTAATGTTAATTGGCCAATCGCGCGTAATAGTAGAGTCTGTTAAGGGAAAAAATAGGTCGGATCGTGCACTTGTGCGTAAAGGCGTCAAATTTGGACCAAATGTTCCTTAGGTGAAGTAAATCCGTTTTCGGGAGGGGTGCCATCATTTCGACCAAAGGGGGGTAGGGTAGGGGCAATTTTGTCTATTTCCTAATTTCCCAATATTTCCTTGGTATTAAAGGGTTATAGATAAACAAGACCATGACAATTCTTCCTGTGTGGTGCCCTTCACATTGGACTAGGTGGGGGTGCAACAAATGTCCGGCAAGGGGGGGAAGGGGGAGTTTCGGGTCACAATTTCGTGCTACCCTCGGAGATCATGATTTCATCCTACAATCACAAAATTCGACATAAATGTTCCTTAGGTAACATTTAACAGTTTTCGGAAGGGGTGCCACAATTTTGGCCCAATGGGGAGAGGGTAGGGAGAATTTTGTCCATCACCTGATTTTCCCTATATTTCAGTGGTATTAAAGAGTTATCAATAAACAAATCCACGGTAATTCTTCATAAATGGTCCCCTTCATATTTGACTAGACGGGGTGCTACAAACATTTGAAAAGGGGGAGGGGCACGAGTAATGGATAAAATTTACATGCTATGCGCTTTTTAATTTCAATTTGATTGTACAGTCACCAAATCCGACATGAATGTTCCTTAGGCAACATCCAACAGTTTTTGGGAGGGGTGCCACAATTTCGGGCCAAGGGGGGGGGAGGGTAGAGACAATTTTGTACTTTACCTGATTATCCCTATATTTCAGCGGTATTAAAGAGTTATTGATAAACAACACCATGTCGATTCTTCATGAATGGTTCCCTTCACATTTGACTAGATGGGGGTGCTACAAACATTTGTCGCGGGGGAGAGGCGGGTTATGGGTGAAATTTACATGCTATGCGCTTTTTAATTTCAATTTGATTGTGCAGTCACCAAATCCGACGTGAGTGTTCCTTAGGCAATATCTAACAGTTTTTGGAAAGGGGGCCACAGTTTCGGCCCAAGGGGGGAGGGTAGGCACGATTTTGTACCTTACCCGATTATCCCTATATTTCAGAGGTATCAAAGAGTAATCGATACTCTGCATCCAATCTAGCCAATGCAAAGAGAATCGTTCTAACTATTATGCTGTTGTTTATAGATAACTCTTTAATACCTTTAATTAAAAGTAAGGATAATCACAATGGGCAAAATTGTCCCTCCCCTCCCCTCTTGGGCCAAAATTGTAGCACCCCTTTCTAAAACTAATAGATGTTGCCTAAGGGAATATTCATGTCGGATTTGGTGACTGTACAATCAAATTATAATAAAAAACAATGTAACATGTAAATTTCACCCGTAACCCGCCTCTCCCCCTCAACAAATGTTTGTAGCACCCTCATCTAATCAAATGTGAAGGGGACCATTCAAGAAGAATTATCATGCTTTCTTTATCAATAACTCTTTAATACCTCTGAATTATAGGGATAATCAGGTAAAGTCCAAAATTGTCCCTACCCTCCCCCCTTAGGCCGAAATTGTGGCACCCCTTTTGAAAACTGTTAGGTGTTGCCTAAGGAACATTCGTATCAGATTTGGTGACTGTTCAATGAAATTGCAACTAAAAAGAGCATAACATGTAAATTTCACCCATCACCCGCCTCTCCCCCTCGACAAATGTCTGTAGCACCCCCATCTAGTCAAATGTGCAGGGGACCATTCACGAAGAATCGACATGGTGTTTTCTATCAATAACTCTTTAATACCGCTGAAATATAGGGATAATCAGGTAAAGTCCAAAATTGTCCCTACCCTCCCCCCCTTAGGCCGAAATTGTGGCACCCCTTTCGAAAACTGTTAGATGTTGCCTAAGGAACATTCATGTATGATTTGGTAACTGTACAATCAAATTGCAATTAAAAAGCGCATAGCATGTAAATTTCATCCATTACTCACCCCTCCCCCTTTTCAAATGTTTGTAGCACCCCGTCTAGTCAAATATGAAGGGGACCATTCATGAATAATTACCGTGGATTTGTTTATTGATAACTCTTTAATACCACTGAAATATAGGGTAAATCAGGTGATGGACAAAATTCTCCCTACCCTCCCCCCATTGGGCCGAAATTGTGACACCCCTTCCGAAAACTGTTAAATGTTACCTAAGGAATATTTAGGTCGAATTTTGTGATTGTGCGATGAAATCATGATCTCTGAGGGTAGCACGAAAATGTGACCCGAAACTCCCCGTTCCCCCCCTTGCCGGACATTTGTTGCACCCCCACCTAGTCCAATGTGAAGGGCACCATACAGGAAGAATTGTCATGGTCTTGTTTATCTATAACCCTTTAATACCAAGGAAATATTGGGAAATTAGGAAATAGACAAAATTGCCCCTACCCTACCCCCCTTTGGTCGAAATGATGGCACCCCTCCCGAAAACTGATTTATTTCACCTAAGGAACATTTGGTCCAAATTTGACGCCTTTACGCACAAGTGCACGATCCGACCTATTTTTTCCCTTAACAGACTCTACTATAATTCCAACTGCGAGCAGAAGACTTTTCAGGCACGCTATACTCGTTTAGTAACTAATATATTTCATCTAACCTGAAAACAGGCAAAACTGCCTCATTGCCAACATCAAGAACACGTCTCAAACCTGCAAAACTAATAAAAAATACGCATATCAGTGAAAAGAATAAGCTTCTATTTTCCACCCACCGACGCATTTCTATCGAACCGGTCAGAGTCCGAACCCGGTTTCTCAATAAACACTAGCCTGCTAGCCGGCTCTCCAGTGGGTTTTTTCGGATATTCGATTTTTTGGATGTTTAAAATGACACACCAAGCGGTAATCCTTAGGCAATTGTCTATACGTATACGAAGTGAAGAGAAAATTCACCAAGCCGATTTCAAGATATTCCAGGCGACTTTTTTGCCCTTGAAATTCAAAATTTTTCACTTGCTTTCTAATAATTATAAAATTTAATGGGTTTTGAAATAGGCTAGCAAAATCTCTTACCTCTAAATTCATCCCAAGGTTTACAACTACTTGTTTGCCAAATTTGATGCCAGGAAGTGCTTTTGATTTTCCATAATGAACATCGACGCAAACTTTGGAGCAGCTTCGCAAAATATAATTTCGAACACCTACAAAGGCTCCAGGAAAGTTCCTGATGGCGAATTGTTTTCTCGCGCTCTTAACTTAAAATTGACCATATAAGCGAGATGCTGTCCGCGTAAGCAAAAAAAATTACGTCGCGGATAGCGCCTGGTAAAATTCTAAAGTTCACCACCTTCCTAGTTCCGCTCAAGATTCTAAAGCTACTGCAGTTTTCAGCGGCTGTAGTTTTTATTCGAAATTTCACCTCGGTTTTCACATTCCAGCATAGTCAAGTGTAGCACCTCTTTTATGGTTCAGTGAACCTAACCTGTCACGTTTAGCTCTGATTAGCTCCAGAAGGACGTTTCGTAGTAAAAGAAGTAAGTTTTGTCTAATCGCCATCTTATCTAGCAGGAACTTAAATTAGAGGCGCGCTACAGAACTAGCGTGACCGGTTCTGCTCATTGAACCAGAATGATTAGCAAAATTAAAAAACCCTTTAGAAATCTGCAACTGCAGCAGCTGTAGAATCTTGAGAGGAACTAGGAAGAAGGTGGTGAACTTTAGAATTTTACCAGGCGCTATCTGCGACGTAAATTTGTTTCCTGCTCGGACAGCATCTCTCTAATATGGTAAATTTTAAGTTAAGAGCGCCAGAAAAAAATCGCCATCAGGAACTTGCCTTAGTTGTGTTCGAAATGATATTTTGCGAAATTGCTAAAAAAAAGGAAGTTTGCATCAATGTTCATTATGGAAAATCAAAAGCACTTCCTGGCATCAAATTTGGCAAAAAGTAGTTGTGATTGGTAGTAGTTTGGATGAATTTTACGGTAAGAGATTTCGCTAGCCTATTTCAAAACCCATTAGATTTTATAATTATTAGAAAGCAAGTGAAAATTTTTGAATTTCAAAGGCAAAAAAGGTCGTCTGGAATATCTTGAAATCGGCTTGGTGAATTTTCTCTAAACCTAAGGATTAGCGCTTGATGTGTAATTTAAGAAGTTGAGATCAAATTTCATGTGGAACTTTTGCTAATTAAAAACAGTGACCTCCCTGTTTCGTTGCTATGGAAACTCTGATGACAATAAATCGTGCATCATCTTTAACTTTGATCTCTCCACAGCAAATGGTCAAAATTTTAAATCCGTAGGTAATAGACTAGACGAACTTTCGGAAAATCGTACTTCATGAGGCATTTTTTTAGTAAAAGCTGGCAACATGTTCCATCTTATGCAAAATTTTACGCTGAATCCGAATTTTTTTGTTGCCAACGCCGATTTTGCATTTTAAGAGGCGAAATGACGTCATGATTGACAGCTGTCACACAAACTTCTACAATGAATTTTTCTTTTCAAATTTTAACGGCCAGTGAAATTCAAATGGATAAGTATCAATGCGGTATTCAAAAAATGTATCTATATTATGGGATAGGGTGCTTGGTGGGCGTAGAACGTCAACCAAAATGGCGGATCCAAGATGGCCGCCGTGCCGCCATTTTGGATATCTGGCGATTGTTTGAGGCCATCACGTTCAAAGGCTAAACTTAAAAAAAATAAAAGACAAAAACTTAAACGATTTGGCAATACATAAAAAATAGCAACAGACGATTATGGTGGAAAGAGAATACTATATAGGCAAAGATATGATTGTCGTTAGGTGAATTTAGGTAGGAAGCGCAATCCACAAAGTTAGTCGTTCCTACTTTAAAAGTTCCCACTTTGACTATTGATTTCAAAGCCTATCACTGAGTCAAATACATCTACGACTATTGTTTTAAATGCATGGAGAATATTCCTCTTACACACAGGAATAATAATGTTATTAAAAAAGCAAGGATAAAGGGGGAAATCACTCTATGACGATTTAGGCGTTGCTCCAGGCTTTTCCGTATTTTTTATAGCCTGGTGGTGGCAACTTTGAACTTATAAGCAAAAGTAAGACTCAGACTTTAATTTGTCCTCGGAGTAGCTTTCCTCTCTATGCCTGAAAGCCTTCTCCTATTCCAACCCCTTTCTTGTCTGAGGTTTCCTGCTGGTCCTGAGGTTTCCGCGATTTTTCGATTATGCCACAGGGGCAGCAGATTGCATGATCGTTGTGAACGAACTCTTGATATAAGAACTTCAAAGGCACAGTTTTGTTGCCGCGACCAAGGATGATCATCGAAAAATGGGGATATCGTTTTGATCATAAAATCAAGCGGCGGTGAATCTGATTCACCTTTTTTTATATTGATTTGCCTTTTATATATTTAGTATGGCTTAATTCGACCAGCAGCACTGCATTTTATACTGTGATACCTTGAATTCATTGTCAGCTGTTTATTTCCATGCCTTTTTTGACTACCAGACTGATAGTTTCTAAAAATCAAATTTGACAATATGGCGGCCATCTTGGACCCGCCATTTTGATTATCACAGCAGTGCCATATCCGAATAATACAACACTTTTTCGTATAGAGCATTCTAAACTATCCTGTTCAAGTTAAATATTCGTTCGAATTTGAAATATAGCGACAAAACTATTTTAAGGGGTTCGCGAACAACTGTCAACTGTCAATCATGATGACGTCATTTTTACCCATTAAAACGCAAAATCAGGGATGGCAACAAGAAAATTCGGATTCAGCGTGAAAAATTACATAAAAAACTCTTGTTGCCAGCTTTTACTAAAAAATGCCTCATGCGCCTTAAATATTGCACTTTTCTGATATTTCGTCTAGTCTATAAGTCTATTTTAGAATTGTGATCGTCCAAAGTTGAGACACCAAGTTCAAGAAAAACTGTAGGCAGCCTCCTTAAAGCACTCATTGAGACAATCGACTAAATCAGTGCCCAGAATTTGCCAAAACGCGCAATAAAATTCTTTTGTTAAACCATTCATACCTGGTGCCTTTAACGTACCCATTTCATTCAGACTTTCAAAACACTCCTTCAGAGTAAAATAGCCTTCACAAGCCTCCATTTCTTGCTCACGGAGACGAGGGATATTCAGCACCAGCACCTCCAGAAAAGCGAGGCACTCGGCTTCTATTTTGGTATTTTTTTAGAGTACAGATCTCCGTAATACTCACGCAGATGTCGTGAGATCGCTATGGGGTCCGTGATAGTCTGACCTGAGACGACAATTTTCAAAATATGAGTCTTTGCTTTATTTCGTTTCTCCCGCGACAAAAAAGATCGGTTACTTTTTTCTCCAAATTCGTGAAAAGCCGCACGCGACCTCACTATAAGTTAGAGTTAATTACCGAGATTCGATTCGAGGTAATAACCCAAATACATCTAATTAACGGACTGAGTTTACAGTTGACAAGGTTTTCAGAAACAGGAACAATTGAAATGCATTCTTCTTATTGAATTTTACAGTTTTGAAAAGGAGTACAGTTTACAATTGTAAAGGATGGCGCATTCCGATAGGAACTATTGTTAATTAGCTGCTTTCAAAAAAGTGCGTTCCCCAGATTGCAATGGATTTTTACCATTCACAATAAAGTTGTGATGCAGAGACAACTTTTATTCAACTATGATTGAAAAAGATTTCCAAACAAAAACATAAACAGCTTGATTGCATCCAATTGTTAGCAGAACACGAATTATGTCTTTTGTTTCCGTACAAAACAGCCAGTCCAATCAATTTAAGAGGCTTTTTGTAAAAGCGCAACTCATTAAATTTCAATTTGGGTCGGTACGTAGCTGCAGCTCCTCTTTGGTTGGTTAATACAACAATACCCTATACTCCTTTATTGTAGAACGAAGATAATAGAGACAAAAGCAGCTACGTCCTTACTGTTCGCTTGAGGTGACAACTCTGAAAAGAATACACAAATTTCTAGAGGAGGAACACCCAATACAGCACAGGTGACCCAAGCTCTGAGTCTGTATTTCTATTAGCTTGATAATGTTAAATTAGACAGCTTCTGAGGGCTGTTTTACCCCTCAAAAATATATACAAATTATCTTATATTTGTCCTAAAACAGCCCTCAAAAGCTCACTGATTTAACATTGTCAGGCTAATAGAAATACAGAATAATAGTTTGGGTCACCTGTGAATACAGCTCCAAATTCTGCTGTATGGTTGACTACTGCACATGGCTTACTCTACTATGACTTATGCCACTGTTTGAAAAAATAAACTGTAAAGCAACTACCAGAATTAGTTTATATATTCCTAAAAAAAACTTGTGTCAAAAACAACAAAGCAAGTAAAGCAGAAGGCAATATTGATGGTTTGTGTGCAAAACTAAACAATGACGTACAATACTGATAGTGCCTAGAGTGTCATCGTAATGTCTAACTGTTTCAAGGTATACAGTGTACTTTTGACCAAAAATAAGTTGCAAAATTGCAACACATGACAATAAATTACATTAGAAAATAACACCTATGTTGCATTGTGAATGTGCGCATTCTGATTGGTTAAAAATCGTGTTTGTAAGAGACCTGAGAAACACGATTATCACGCAACGCTGTCGCGCGTGTGTATGTTATTTTCTAAAAGCAATAAAAATACTTTCTGCGTGCTCTCTGGTTTCTTACAAACACTCGGGGAATGTTGGTCGAACTGATAAAACTTAGTAACTTGGTAGTGAAACCAAAGTAATCTGTTCACAAATTCTGAATACAACCTATCAGAGTAATTACAAAGTAATTGCAAATTACAACAGTTCGAAACAGTCATCTGAAATCAGCCGAATGCTATTTTGTAGTTCACCATTCTAATAGCAACAATGAAAACATTCACATAGTTAACTCAAGCTAATAAATGTGTCAAATACTGCAATGCATTTGTTGACTAAAAGGAAGAGACAGTATGTATGCCTCAAATCCAGGTGACCAAGAGCTTCAACAACAAACCTGTTATATTTTTCCCTGAATTTTTTCTTAATGGTATATTTTAGGGGCTACGCACTCATGTCGGTATCAGTTAGGAGTCAAATTTGTTTTTCTCATTGCGCAGGCCTGCCCAAAAATATAGGAGCCTTCCACCAAATTGATAGAGTCTTCTAAAACAACTAATTTCTAAAAGATTTTCAAAGGAAAACACCCACGAGTTGGCCTATGGCCTGCCTTTGATTAAATCGTGGATATGCGTAGCGTAAGTGTTAGCTCAAGTGTTACCTAATGACGTCATCAAAACTAGAAAAATTAATATCTCGAGAACGGAACATCGCTAGGTGACCAAACTTGGGTAAAGTTATCTTCCTGACAAGGGGAGTCCAGGACTAAAGTCACGTGACATGACGTCATCGATGACGTCATCAAATCTAGAAAATTAACATCTGGAGGACGGAACATCGCTAAGTGACCAAACTTGGGTAAAACTTTCTTCCAGACAAGGGGAGTCCAGCACCAGAGTCACGTTGTATAACATCATCGATGACGTCACCACAACTAGAAAATTGATATCTCTGGAAGGGAACAGGACCAAAAGACCAAAACTTGGATAAACGGTATCCACGATTTCACCGAGGCACTCGGTGCCTTTGATTAAATCGCGTAGCGCAAACACGAGTTATTGTGGGAGGCCAAATGTCAGTCGCTCGCTCACTCGCTCATAAGTCAAGTGTTAGCTCGATAGAAAAAAGATTAATATCTCGAAAACGGAACATCGTTAGGTGACCAAAAAGGAGAAAGTTATCTTCGTGGCAAGGGGGTCAAGCACCGTGCTCAAGTGGCATGACGTCGAAACGTCAAAACTTGAAAAATTTATATTGGGAGAAGGGAACATTGCTAGGTGACCAAACTTGGATAAAGCTATCTTCGTGGCAAAGGGGTCCAACACCATATTCACGCGGCATGACGTCATCGATGAAGTATTTTTTTGTAGAAAAATAGACATCCCGAGAACATCGCATCGCTAGGTGGCCAAACTTGGGTACAGTTATCTTCGACGCATAGGAGTTGCAAAATCAAGGTCATAACTCAAGTGTTAGCTCGATAGAAAAATAAAATATATAGAACAGAACATCGCTAGATGACGAGACTTGGATAAAGTTATGTTAAAGTTATGGGTGCAGCACCATGGTCATGCGGCATGACGTCATCGATGACGTCATCAAAAATCTAAAATTTGATATCTCGAGAACGGAACATCGCTAAGTTGCCAAACTCGGGTAAATTTATCTTCGAGGCATGGGACGTGCAACACGAAGGTCATGTTGCATGGCATCATCGATGCCGTCATCAAAACTAGAAAAATGGATATCTCGAGAAGGGAAAATCGCAGTTCTCAGAATTCTAGAGTAGGTAGTCAGATGCAAGGTGCACACTCTACTGTCACCTTAAAAAAGTCGATCCACGATTTCACCGAGGCATCGGTGCTTTGATTGTTTCAGGTTCGTAGATTACGCTGTCGTGCACTAGTTCCTCTCCTTTTTGTTGTTGTTTACACTGAAATGTACCATCGGTGAGGCAACGTGGCAACGCTTTTGCTTAGTAACCCCTTTCTGGGTTTCGCAGATTTTGGCTTTGTTTTTGTTTTGGCTTTGAGGGGAGGGGAGGACTGGCGCGAGAGGATGCTGGCATATATGAACCACACATTGAAACTGGAATTTTCAGCTTTCGCAACTCTACCTCAAGCGATTTCACTATGTAGGGGAGGGAGCGGGGTGGGAGTGGGGGGGAGTGGTGGCTGGTCTATTGAGTACTGGAACAGATCTAGGAAAACTTACTATATTGAATAACAGGTTTGTGTAAAGTTTACTATCTTGAATAACATGTTTGTGTACAGGGGAACCTGGTACACAGCGGTCAAGGGTATTCTTACCAGGGGAGAATTATCACCGGTCCTACAATCTTAGACAGATTAGTTGGCTAAAATTGATATCCCGCCCTCTCCCCCACCCCTCTCAATGTTGGATGGGCTAGGCAAAAGATTTTGGGCGTTTTTTTACCAACATTGAAGGGGGGAGGGGGAGAAACGATGACGAATAAAGAGGTAACGTGTTGCATGCTTGCTAAAAGGTCAAGTCAACAAATTATTCAAGATAATCTGTCGAGGATTGTCTTTACAGTGACCTACAGAAGTTACCCAGATTAAACACGAAAGGGAGTGCTTTTGCGTAGTAAGTGTGACGTTTGAAAAAATATAGTTTTTTCACATTGGAAAATGCTGGATAGTTTTTTGTGCAAGGACTTACAGTATAAAACAAAGTTTGGTTTTGTTGTAGTTTAGAACAAATAACTTGGAGTGAGTTTCGGTAGCGGTAATTCAGTGACGCGATGGTTTACACCTGACTAAGTTTTGAAACAAGTTGAGAAAAAACTATTTTCGTTTTCAGTTACTAACAACGGCAACATTTGCTTGCACGGTGCTTAAAATTGAAAAATGTAGTATACTTTCCTATGTAACAAAATGTAAAACAGAGAGAATAAAGCTTTAGTCAGTTTCAAAGTCACGCAATGACCAGTCACAGTCTCACGATTCACCACACCGAAGCACCATTGTGTGAGCTCTTTTTTCCAAAACAAACCTCTCTTTGCTAGAATTTGAAATTCCCAACTGAAAACTGCCAATAAAAAGTTTCACTTGCATATATTTTTACGCTAGCGATTCTGAGAGACATTTTGAATGGTGAATCGCCCTACTAAAAAAATTATTACATTCTTCTTTTGTCTGGCGTGAAAATCATTTCTCGTTTGAAAATACTGTAACTGACGTTTCTAACTTGATCTAATCACGCTTAATAAAACTACACGGTGGGTTTATGCTTTTCGCTGAAAAAGATTTTGCTTCAGAGAGAAAGTTTTCTGTCAGAGAGCTCATGAAATGGTGCTTCGTGTGGTGAATCGTTCAGACTTTGAGTCTATAAATAACTCTCATGTCGCAACAATCGCGTTACTAGTGTTTTCTTGGATACTTTGAGTTCTCTACTGCTGAAGAACGAGTTTCGCAAAGCATGTAGAGCATGACGGCAGTATTACTTGCTGATCTATCTTTCTGAAACAGTACGCACAGCCAACCTCAGCTCTCACACCGCGCACTCTATCAAGCTCTAACATGCACACAATGTATCGAGTCTCATCTGGTTTCCATAGAGACGCACAATAATCCAAAATTTCAGACTACTTTACACCCCTACCACCCAGCCAGGCACAAAAAATACTAACTTTGCTCAGAATAAGTGTGCTGAACTAAAATCAGAAGTATAACACCAAAGCCCTATAGCAACTAACGTCGCTCATCAACAAACTCGTAAAACAATAATGTTAAAAAGAACTACTATTAATGATTACTACCTCATTTACTACATAAAAAACGGCAACGTTTTTACGATACATTGATGTTTCAAAAGTACACACTACCGCGCCGTTGTTAGTTTCTAGCAATAACAGCCATTTTTGCAAGTGATTCCGGTCGCATGGTAATCAAACCTGAAAAGCTCACAGACAATCTTAGACAGATTAGTTGGCTAAAATTGATATCCCGCCCTCTCCCCCACCCCTCTCAATGTTGGATGGGCTAGGCAAAAGATTTTGGGCGTTTTTTTACCAACATTGAAGGGGGGAGGGGGAGAAACGATGACGAATAAAGAGGTAACGTGTTGCATGCTTGCTAAAAGGTCAAGTCAACAAATTATTCAAGATAATCTGTCGAGGATTGTAGCTCACTATCACTATGACATATTTTCTTAACAATGTAGTATATAGGAACAACGTTGATTGACTAGCTTATTGACATACCTACAAAGAACAGCATAGGTTGTGTCGCTTTAATACTTGAGATCAATTTAAAAAAGAAAAGAAACCTTGCGGAAAATGCTAGTAAGAAGACGGATAACCTGTTTTCTCTGATCAACAGCACAAGTACAATGAGTGGGTGATCCAGACCCACCGCCATATCGTAGCCGTGCTTGAGGACCTGCCGTCACTCAAACCTCCACTGGATCACATACTCGAGCTGCTGCCACGCCTGCAGTGCCGTTACTACTCAATTTCGTCGTCGCCTAAGGTAGGCTGTCATCACAGTGACCTGTACAGCAGTCTTAAGGTTACGGACACTTTCGTTGTATTTTTCGTTAAAATGGCATAATTTTGCGAAAAGAAGTCGTATCTTGACAAGTGACATCTCATTTTAAAGCTTATTTCTTCACCTTAACTTTGTAAATGTTCTTTCTTTAATTTGGTAAAACACCAAGTGAGTTGCCTTTCCGACACATTAGTGCAAGTTTCGAGAGTAACACACGCGAATATACACTGCTCTTGTTCTTTGACAACATTTTACCCTTGGCTTAGATGTGTTCTAAAAAGTGTGTCGGGGATTTTAGAAACCGATTCTATAGTTATTTCTGTGAGTCCGCTCGGAAATGTGAAATATATAAATATATTTGTTAATCATAACTTCATCAAAGGAAATCGAATTTCCAAAATTCCCTACACGGTTTTCTACTTCGGCAACGCACCTTAGGCAACGCTAAAATGTCGTCAAAAAACGATAGTATTGTAGATTTGCGAGGGTGGGACTCTCAAAAGATCAACTGATGCACCGAAAACGGAAATCTGTTTAAAAATCTGGGTTTTGTAAAAATATAATAAAATTATTGCTGGGAGGTGTCAATGCCGGCCAGCAACACTAATTATGAAACAAAAAGTTTCGATCCCGCGGGCTTTTCGGATCCCGCGCGCAGTTTTATCATATCAAGAAAGTGCTGTCGTTTTTATGAGAAATCCGCGCGGGTTGCCTGTGGTGTTCAAAACGTGTCTCAGGCCCCTCGGCGGGGGGCAAACAAAATGGCGACCAAGAGAACGCTGTTTCTCCAGTATCTGAAAGTTTTGGTAAATTTTCCTGCTTTTTTACGCTAAGATATGAGGAAAAGTACTTACCGACCTTCCAAATAAGGTAAGGAGGACTTTCCTCATAATAAGGAAGTTTTGCAACATCGGCAAAACGACAGCTTTTGGCGAAACTATTAGTTGATATCCAAATGCAAGACTTATTAGAGTTATGTGTTACGAAAAAATTTCCCTGCTTTCCTCATTGAGTTAAAGATTTGACATCTTTCTTAAAATATTTAGCAAGGAACACGGATGAGTATGACAACAATCCAGTCATACTTGGGTTTTGAAAGACACTGATATCCGGTGAGCAAAAATTATCCTTCCCCTCCCCCATGAGTAACGACATTTTCGGAACCTATGAATTGCAGCAAGGGCAGATCGCGGATCCAGGATTTCCTAAGGGGTGTGCCATTTTAACATTCTCCACGACGGTGTATATTTATTTCGTAAAAAATACAGAAAATTATTTAAATAATTTGCTCTACAATATTTTTTTTTTCATGCAAGGAGTTTTTTCAAAATCTTCCACCATTTGATTTTTGAGGGGGTAAGGTGTGGGAACTGATAAACCACATTGCATTTTTGAACCACGAACAAAGTCAACTGGATTGAAATATGAACTTAAAACGTTAATGGTAATTTAATAAAAAAAATTAGAATTTTGAAAAATCCAAAACTTTTTTTTATCACGACGAAAACTTCTATGAAACATCAAAGCCAGTGTACAAATCAGAACGCCGCCTAACAGAAATATCCTCTTCGCTCCAAACCAAAATAATGAGTGTGCGTTCTCCTTAGCGACGTGCATCCATTGTTCATTGGTTCTTCAACAATGTCTCTCACAATATTCATTTAGACTTTTACTGACACAATTTGTCTTTGTTGACTAAATCATCTTCAACAATCGAGTTCTTCAGCTCCCCCCCCCCCCCCAAATCATCTTTTACTTTCACAGATGACCCCATGCATGCCATTAGAAACATACATACCATCAAGCCAAATAATAACTCCCACAAAACCAGCTTAATACTTTCAGTGGTATCTGCAATGATACCCTTCTGTTTGTGCATTTCTTTCGCAGGAATCTTAACCTTAGTAACCTTAGCTGTTAACGTAACTGCCTGAATACTTGCTACATTTGAAAGTCCCACGATTGATCTCAGCATTTAGATTTTGAGCCATGGGAAATTCCACCGATGAAGTAGGAACTACTCGGTCTTCTTCTCCACTACAATCGTTGGTCCATACTTTGTACTCCTGAAGCCGTAGCGCCAAAATGCTGACTCTGAACGTTTAATGGTAACAACGTTAATAGCGGAACTCCCCGTGCCGAAGGCACGGAGTGGAGCCCCATACGTATCATTCAACGTCACATGAGAAAGCAACCCATCCAAGCCAAAACGATACGTTCAGCGGCTTACGAAAACATCGCGGGCTCTTATTTACGCATGCGCACTTGCGTTAGTGGCGACCCGTGTACACAGCCAATCACAGTCCGTCTTTGATCACTGATAGTATGAGCGCGCGCGTCATTTTGTCCTCCAGCACAGCGCCGCGGTGCTTTGACGCGGTGCTTGGCAGAGGACACGGACCGGAGGTCGCTCCTTCATTTTCCCGCCGAAAAAACTCACAAAACACGCGCCCGCGTCGGCTCGCTCGAGTTCATTGAATCTCATTAAATAACAAAAGAATATAGTTAAAAAACAAAAATCGACCCAAAAAGTGGCCGTGGGACACTTTTTGGGCCATGGGACATCTAAAACCAGTTTCTTGATATCCTGAGGATTCCAAAAAAGTATGTCTCGTTACTAGTTCGGGGGGTGCACGTGAACCCCCTCTGGCGACTATACTATTTAGCCCACGATTTATTATACGCTTTAAAACGAGGTATCACTTGTCAAGAAAAGACTATTTTTCGTCAAATCATGCCATTTTTAACGAAAAAGTATCCCGAAGGTGTCTCGTTACCTTACAGCTAAAATCGTTGCATCGCGACCTGCGTTTTCAAAACATCGAATTGTTTTTTTTTAGTTTGCTGTTCCGCCAAACAAATCTTATGAGCCAATCGAATTCTTGCCATGTTTCGCATAGTGCAGTCGCCTGGCTTTCCGTCGCGACGTTGTCTGGTTTTAGTTCAGAGGGAAGCCAGTTGACTGCAGTAGGCGAAACAGGCAATAGTTTCATTGGCTCATATAGTTTGATTGGTGGAACAGCAAAGCCAAAAATCCAAAAACAATTTCATGTTTTTGAAAACGTGGGTCGCGATGCAACGGTTTTAGCTGTAAAATATGGGCAAAGGTTCGAAAAAAGATTAAACAATTCTTTACTCAATATATAAAGGTTCTGCGCTCGTTCGTAAAATATTGTTCTTGCCACTCGAAAATAAAATCCATATCTTCGCGCCACTGTTTAATGTTCTTTTCATTATATGGCTAACACCTCGTGCAGTACTCAAAAATATATCGTTCATTGTATTGCCAGCGCGTGCGTGTATTTGTCAACAAAACACCCAAAAAAGTCTCTGACCCATAAATAAGCCACAGAAATCCGCTTTTTATTGCCTTTATAAAATAGCATTGCATCTGCCGTGCGTTTATGTGAGAATGCACAGCTCTCATCCAATCAGAGTAAGCGTACTATCTTAGGTATTTTATAAAAGCTTATCTTTTATTTATAAAAAAGAGCCATTGAGGTGGATTAATGCTGCTGTGCATAGATAGAACGGCCGCTTCCTTCCCCTGGAGTGCTAACAGCTAATCGCAACCCCAAGAGCGCTAATGAAGGCCCGCCTTAAAGCAAATAATTTACACAAAAGACCTCGGATGTTGTTGTTTCCGATAACAAAATGTCCACTTAGGAATTAGTATTCCCTTTTAAAACAGGTCCCTACTATACTACTGTGTGTGTGATTGATTGATTCACCCTTATTATGTTGCTCATAAAATCATATTGATATTAGATGCACCCTAATCGAATACACGTGACTGCTGTTGTTGTTCGATGGACCACGAAAACTGGAAGGACGCAAAATGGAGTGGCGACCACTTGGCTTGCGACAAAGAAACCTGTTGGTATGTAGTTTTTGTCTTGACAAGACAGATCGTCATGTGAGGCAAATTTCACTCACTCATTCACGTTAGCAATGGTAAGTGAAAAGAGCTCGGCTTTCGGAGAGACATCGGAGTTCTTGAGCAACTTTGTTCGTTTGACGATGGAAAACGCATTCTAATTGTGTCATTTCGGTTTTTAAAAAAATGCAGAAAATCATTTGCCGAAAATCGAAAAACGGGAAGTGTTGACTGATGGATCTCGAACAGTCGTTTTGAGCTTAGGAAACCGAGACAGCAAGCCTCGCTTCCATGCAGAGCTTTTGCTGCCGGTTTAGATAGATAGAAACCTTTATTTATTATCAAAACTCAGGGTAGTCTGGACTGCTTAAAAAGCTGCCTGTTTACAACTGGTGAAACGGAATGAAATTTTGGTGCAATTGGAGTCTGGGCAAAACATAATTAGCCAATCAGAAAAGACCAGAACGCATGGCAAAGAAAATAGATTTCCTTTTGCTTTATTCATCGAAAAATGGAAATATTTTGTATTATTTTTATTGATTTAAACTGTAAAGATGAGTTCCCTGTGTTTCTTATATAAAAAAATCGCAAAAACGTCTGGAAGGAAACCACTGCTCGCAGGGAAAAAATTTGTATGCTTATGTACTTGGCATTTTATACAGTTATAAAATATTGCTTGCTGTATACTTTTATGTACATTGCCACGCCCTTTGAACGATATTTCCAGACTTGCAAATGTTGAACTAATTAAAAGGTTAAAAAATGCCATATCGCGCGCCAAACGAGCCGCCATTTTTAGAGTTTTCTCAAAACAGTAAATAGTGCTGGATATCTACTAGTTCCGGAACAAATCAGAGCGCGCGAAAACGACTGTTCACTGATTTGGTATATACTAATATTGTTTATTCCCGAGGGTGGAACTCTCAAAAGTTGAACTGATGCACCGGAAAGAGAACTCCATAAAAAATCTGGGTTTTGTCAGATTAAATTATATACTATAGTTTAGCCCATGATATGTATAGGTAATCATACAACTTCAAGATCAATTTGGGATTAATTGCACGAGTGAGTTTTTCAAAAAGTATCAAAATTGCACGAGCCCGTAGGCGAGTGCAATTTCAGCTTTTTGAAAAACTCACGAGTGTAATAAATCCCAAATTGAACCAGAATAGTCGTATGATTACTAATTAATAATCAGTCTACACTTTGGGTGTAAATTTGCATAACCATTGTCCGTTGCCATTTGCCATTTTTAGCTTGACAACCGATGACGCTTTGATCCAAAAAATACTGAAACATGAACATCAAACTCCTGCGCTCATCGCTAATATTTTGAAGGTGACAAAAGGACATAGCGAGCAAGTATAAGGGATGAGCTATCGCATCACGGTAATTTGGATGCAAAATTGTTCAGAAAAAGACAGCAGGTTGCAACGGCCACAAATGCTCCGAACGCGTGCCAAACAAACGAGCGAAGTTAAAAAAACTTGACATTTTATACAAGAGCAGGTGGAATTCTGTTTTGTCAATCATCAACTTTATTTCAGATTACAAGGTAAATTAACATAGGAGAGCCTGGTTGGTTTCTTTATTTTTGAATTGCTTTTGAATACAGCTCTTACGCAAAATCCATTGTTTATTAGCCAATCAGTTTCACGCGATACTTGCACTCTTTTGTATGCAAATTACCTTTTTAGAGTGCAAATTACTTTTGTAGTCACACTGCTTTCGACCAATCAGAATCGAGGCATAATTGCATCTATATTATTAACGCTTTTTAATGGGGTATCATCTGTCAAGATAGGACTATTTTCGTCAAATTATGTCATTTTAGCGAAAAAGTACCCCGAAGGTGGCCCGTAACCTTAAAAGCGGCTGTCTGCAAGGATCGAAAACTGCATTTGGGGAATGGCAGTATCTTAATATCGAAAATGACAGCAA
This sequence comes from Scolanthus callimorphus, assembly GCA_033964015.1. Classification (NCBI taxonomy): domain Eukaryota; kingdom Metazoa; phylum Cnidaria; class Anthozoa; order Actiniaria; family Edwardsiidae; genus Scolanthus; species Scolanthus callimorphus. The sequence goes on from CM066919.1 coordinate 11,799,427, forward strand.
AGATTACGCCCTGAAGAAAATCTTTTTTTTTTCTTTTTTCTTCAGCTTATTGATTTTGATGCGTATAGCCGTTATTTAGGAGTTCAGCTTATTTGTACTTGGACCAAACCGGGTATATGGTTCATGGCTGTGTCACAAGATCGCATTTTGTAGACCATATGCATATTTAGACATGGCGGGTTGTCCTGTAATGTCTTGAGTTGGAGGTACTAGACTAGACGAAAAATCAGAAAAGTGCAATATTTAAGGCGCATGAGGCATTTTTTAGTAAAAGCTGGCAACAAGAGTTTTCTTATGTAATTTTTCACGCTGAATCCGAATTTTCTTGTTGCCATCTCTGATTTTGCGTTTTAATGGGTGAAAATGACGTTATCATGATTGACAGCTGTTCGCGAACCCCTTAAAATAGGTTTGTCGCTCTTTTTCACATTCGAACGAATATTTAACTTGAACAAGATAGTTTAGAACGTTCTATACGAAAAAGTGTCGTATTATTCGCATATGGCGCTGCTGTGATATTCAAAATGGCGGATCCAAGATGGCCGCCATATCGTCAGTAAGTCTGGAAGTCCAAAAAGACATGGAAATAAATAGCTGACAATGAATTAAAGGATCACAGCATGAAATGCAGTGCTGCTGCTCGAATGAAGCCATATATTAAATATAATACAAGAAAACAGCCCGTCACTTCGTGACGCTAGAAAACTCAACCTGAGTTCCCGCTTCCATAAACAGCTTATTTACATTACTAATGACCTCCCTTCAAGAAAGACTCCCTGCCCCATGCCGAAATAAATGAAGTGAGCCCCAGAGCCTTTTTTGTATGTTTTGCACTGGTCTCCCTGATTTTGGTGGAGAAAATGACGCACGTGAGTCGTGTGAGTCAGTAGTCAGTACGGCTCTCAAATCTGTCTAAAGTCCGAAGAACCCGCTAAAATTGAAGACGCAAGCCTATTATACACAGGAAAGCCATTTGACTTCCATTTGACTTGTCTGTATGCTTATTATATCTCAGTTAAACTCATCGTCTGATAAGTTGGGGTTAGGTACCGGAGCGCCATAGGATCGCCCGACCCGGCGCTCCCCGAGGTACCTTGGCAACCGGGCCACAGCTCCCCGCCCACCATGGGGGCACCCGTCACACTGATTGCTCAGTGGAATATACCTACCTGGGGGAGGGCGGGAGGGAGAAACAACTGGCAATGTGAGAGTTTGTTTACAACTCGAGTTCACAACTATAAATGCAGGCCAGCGAGGTGTGGGATATGCGGGGAGTCCCAGGGGCCCCAGGACACGAGGGCTCCAAAGGCAATCGATATATGATCGGGAAGCGTGACGCTTCGACTCGGTTTAACTTCGCCTAAATTGCATTCAGCCACATTTAAACTCATCGTCTGATAAGTTGGGGTTAGGTACCGGAGCGCCATAGGGTCGCCCGACCCGGCGCTCCCCGAGGAACCATGGCAACCGGGCCACAGCTCCCCGCCAGAGACGTTGCTTGAAAAGGAGGGACTGTGGCGCGGCTACCATGGAACCTCCTGACCCCAACAACCCCAAGCAACAAGACCAACAAACGAGCTCATCTGAAACATTTAATGAGCTAACTGCGCGGATGCCGACACCAGAACTTCTACAGGTGTGCGGATATACCCCTTATAAGCGTTACTCGACCAGCGACCTAAGGTTTGAATCAAATGATCTGGCACACCATTGCTAGCCGCTACCGTCGCCGCGCCAATGCGAAAGCTGTGGCTAGAGAAGTTTCCCGGAACTCCTTCTGCTGTTAAGATCTCTCTTAGCCATCTGGTAAGTACTGCGCGCGACAACGGCTGGCCCGATTGCAAAAGAAACAGCGGCCCGGGGGAATCTCCCCTTACAGCCATGTAAGCTAAGACAGCCTCGACTGGACACAGCGGTGGCTGTGCTCTGCCTATAAACACGTCGGTGCCCCTACGGAAGGGGTCCGTCTTTGAGGCCTTTATGCGCAATCGAATACACTGGGGATCCGAAACTGAATCCACCGTGATGTCCTTGGCCGTCAGGTGCCGGTCGGAAGAGAAAAGGTTCCAGTTATCGACTGTAAATTCTGCGGAACGCAAGAAGCCGAAATACGCTAAACAGCACGCCGCCCAGAACATTATGTGGTCGGGAAGAGACCGGTCCAGGTGACCCAAGATCGCCCGTAAGATCCCATCTGTGACCGGGAGACGCGAGGGAGGTTTGACACCCTGAATCCGCTTTATGCCCCGCAAGACTCGCTCGAGCCGCAGGCAATTGGCCAGAGGGTCAAGGAACCCCTGTTCGATGTGAAGTGCACGTACCGCCGAAAGGTAAACCTTGATGGTGGAATGCTGGACGGACTCAGTTAGAAATGTTGCGAAGAGGTAGAGCGTCCACTCGTCGGCTGGACACGGGGAGCCCGAAACATGATGAAGCTTGCCCATCTGGGAACAAAAGGAGATAAACCGTCGTAATAAACCCTCTGGCAGTGACCACCCTCAGTGTCTGTGCTTATGACCGCTTGGCTGCCAGTGGCGCCGTTGAGACCCAGCGTAATTCAGCTTACGAGCTGCGAGTTTGGGGAGTCGGTCGCACATACGTTTACGTTTACGTTTTTTGGCTCGTGGCGTAAGATTTCCGAGTTGAGGGGGCCAATCCTTCCAAAAGAAAATGCCTGCAGCGCTGTTCTTGGGGGCGGTGAGGTAATCCAGGACCTGCTGAGGGATTGGGGTAGGAGACGGCTGAGCCCAGGGTGCCAAGCGTAGGAAATCCTGCCAAAGAAATCGAGACAAGGCATCAACAACGGTGTTTAAGGAGCCAGGGACATGTTCACTAGAGAAGGAGAAGCCCGTTCGAGCGGCTACCATAAGTAAACTTCTCAAAAGCTTCATTATGCACGGGACTTTAGATGACCTAGTGTTGAGGATGTGCACGACGGCTTCGTTATCGGACCGGAATAGGATGTGATGCTGAGCCCACGCATGGCCCCAAATGTGAGCCGCAATAACGATCGGGAAGAGTTCCTTGTACGCGATGGACTGACTGCTTTGGGGTCCAACCCAGACACCGTTGAATCATTGAGATGCACAGAATGCGCCGTACCCGAGAGAACCCGAAGCGTCGTAGTAGACCTCCACGGAAGGAGAGGCCTGCATACCCGGGTACAGCCAAAAGCTCACGCCGTTCCAGGTCTCCAAATATTGGTGCCACCAGTTTAGATCCAGGCGGAACTCCACGTTTATGCGAATAGGATGTCCCCGATGACGAAAGCAACAAAGCAAATCGATCATCCGCCGAACAAACGCCCGACCCGGCCACACCACCTTGGATGCATGGTGGAGGTGACCTATCAGGGACTCCAAGTCGTGACGAATGCACCATTCGAGCGTCAGCCACTTATCAATTAGCTTGCGTACCTCGGCAAGTTTGTGTGTGGGCAAGCGAGCCACGCGGTTAACTGAGTCAATCTCGATCCCCAAAACGGTAAGGGTAGTCGCCGGACCCATACATTTATCGGGGTGGAGAGGGAGCCCCAGCTCGGTGCATACCTTAAGCGCTATCGTTAAATCGCGCGCGCACACCTGCGAACGGGGAGGGCCCGCCAAGATAAAGTCGTCCAGGTAGTGTACGATATGAGAAACGTGGTAGTTATTAATCAAGATCCACTCGACCATGGACGCTACTGCATTAAAGACATACGGGGCCGACCGTAAACCAAACGGGAGCGCCAGATCGACGTAGTAAAAACCACGCCATCTCATGCCAAGGAGGTGACGGTCTTGCGGGTGAATAGGGACATTACGGTATGCCGAAAGTACATCGAATTTCGCCATCAATGCACCTGGGCCAAGCTGATCCACCATCCGAATGACGTCATCAACCCGAATATACTGGAGTGAAAACTCGTTGCTATCGATGCCATCGTTAACACTTGAACCTTCGGGTGCAGAAAGATCTACTATGAGACGCCACTTCCCCGGTTGTCCACTTTTGGGGATGACTCCGAATTTGCTGACGTGCAGGTTACTCATCGGAGGGGATCTGAACGGACCGGCTACTCTACCCAGTGCGACCTCGTTGGCCAGGTAAGCATCAATGACCTGGGAGTGATCATAAGCCGAGGTCTTGTTACGGGTAGCTGACCGAAGAGATGGAGAGTCATCGAAGCCCAATCTGAAGCCGTTGCCAATACCATCTAGGACATACGAGACGAGCGACTGGTCTGGATGAGCCCGAAGTTCCTCGGCGAATTTCTGGGCTCTCAAGGGCGTCACTGAAGCGACTGGCGGAAGAGGGGCTGCAACGAAGAGCAACGGGTTAACTGAAGGGGGGGGACTGTCCTTCTGCGGACACGGAGAGTGCCCCTCCGACACAACCGGGCGAACGACCTCGGCACGCTAGCAACTCGCCAGCGCCCCCTTGGGTGCTATAAACGGTGCGGGACAACTAAGTTGCAGCCATCGATCACTTGCGAGCTCCTAGTCGGAATAAACCGTGCGCAGCGGTTGAAGTTAGCTAACCATAAACCACGCGGAGCGCATAACGTAAGCAGTGAGTCGCCTATTATGTCCCTTAGGCGCAAGAAGCGAGGCAAAACGAGCTGGCTAGGCAGCGACTCGCCTAGGGACAAGTTCTACGAAACCGCGCGCAGGGCCAATTGCCACTGTCCCCTTAGGCGTAACCAGGCGGGCTGAGTGACTAGGAAAGGCAGCGAACCACCGAAGACCCCTTTAGCGCGAAAAACGGGGCGGGACCACTCGACAGGGCAGCGAATCACCAACGACCCCTATGTGCGATAAGGGGAGGGGGAGGTGACCGGGCGGGCGAGGCATGCTACGACCCCCTATGCGTAATAAACGAGGCGGAGCGACCGGGCTCGACAGCGAATCGCGTAGGACCCCTGAAGCGTAACAATCAGGGGGGGGGGGATCGCCTAGGAACCCGTCAGCTTTACGAAACCGGGCGCAGCGATTGGGCGAGGCGGCCAATCGCCTACGGCCCATATGCGCAAAAACAGGGCGGATCGACCGTGCCAGGCAGCGAATCGCCCAGGAATCATTATGCGCGATAATCGGAGCTGAAAGACCGGGCTCGACAGCGAATCGCCTAGGAACCCATGAGCACAAGAAGCAGGGCGGGCTGACTGGATTAGGCAGCGAAGCGCCTATAAACCCTTCCGTGTTACGACACTGGGCGCAGCGAGCGGGCGCAGTGGCCAATCGCCAACGACCTCTTATGCGCATTAAACAGGGCGGAAAGACCGGGCTAGGCAGCGAGTCGCCTAGGAACCATTGTGCGTGAGTAACAGGGCAGAACGACCGGGCTAGGCAGCGAATCGCCTAGGAATGAATTGTGCGTGAGTAACAGGGGAGAACGACCGTACTAGGCAGCGAATCGCCTAGGAATCATGTGCGCATGTAACCGGGCCGAACGACCGGGCTAGGCAGCGAATCACCTAGGAATCCTTGTGCGCATGTAGCAGGGCAGAACGCGCGAGCTAGGCAGCGAATCGCCTAGGAAACCATTTTACGCCAGAAACAGGACAGAACGACCGTGCTAGACAGCGAATCGCCTAGGAATCATTGTGCGCCTGTAACAGAGCAGAACGACCGGGCGAGGCTGCGAATCGCCTAGGAAACAATTTTTGACGCCAGAAACAGGGCAGAAATACCGGGCTAGACAGCAAATCGCCCAGGAAGCATTGTGCGCGTGTAACAGGGCAGAAACGACCGGGCTAGACAGCGAATCGCCTAGGAAAGAACTTTACGCCAGAAACAGGGCAGAACGACCGGGCTAGACAGCGAATCGCCTAGGAACCCTTATGTGCGATAATCGGGGCGAGATAACCGGCGGTACGAAACTGGGCGCGGAAAAGACTGGGATTGCGAAATGACTTGCCCACGACTGCTTAGGCGCTATCCCCAGGGGGAGAGGGGGTCGCCCTCGGACCCCTGGGCTACTATTGCGGAGTGATAACTCGCTGATAGACAAGGCCGTCGCACGAAATGAGCGAGGGCCTCATCGGCCAGCCGTCTTACCAGCGCTGTGACCTGACAGGCGATTTGCAAGCCGGACCGTAAAAGACGCCCCTGCCTTCATAAGAATGAGTTATAAACAGGAATAGACAGGCGATATCTAGTTTAATATAAGACATTATTTCGAAATCGCGCACCTGGCCAATACAAGAACTACACGAGCTAGCAAGTAAAGCGCAAAACCCTTAAAAACACAATTGAGAACAATAGTAACGGCCATACGTCGAACACCGCGCCGACTGCGAACCCCGACAGTGCGTCCCACGATGGCAGAAATCCTAACGCTTGCGACGTTTGGGCCACGCTGCCGAGGGAGAGGAGGCTCTCTCTTCCCTCCGCTTCGCGGTGGACTGGCGACGATCGGGACACTCTGTCGCAGGGTGCGACCCGTCGCACGTGGTGCAGCGATGCCTGTACCGGCAGGGGTCGCGAGGGGAGTTGCACCGACCGCTGTTCCACGAGAAACAAGGGGTGTGTGCTGCGAGGGGCTGATCCCGCCGTATGGAAGTTATATAGCTGGCTGTCCAAACGAGACCAGTCTGAAAGATGCGTGGCAGCCGCCTGCTCTCTGAAAGCACGATCGTACTTTAGCCACGCTTTCCCCTCAAATTGGCGGTACGTACGCAGTATAAGCAGCTTATACTGCCACAAATCCTTCCAGCGCTGGGGGAAATATGTGGTCAAAACTCCCGAGTATACCGTAAAAGCCTCGATCCAGGAGATTATGTCCTCGGCTTTTTGCTTGGGCTTTTTGGGCTGGGGATTCGCGATTACTAAACGCCCTTCCCACAAGACATGGGGCTCAGGGTCAGCCAAGGGCGACAGATTCGCCGGCAACAAGTCATTGAAGTCGACAAACTTGCCAGAAACAATCTGAGTAACTAGTTTGGATGGGACAGGCGAGTAACCAGGGCCCACCACGAAAGGTTGATGTAAAGTTGGCGCAGATGGGAGCCCGAGCCCCGGTGCGGCTGATGTTGTAGCCGGGAGGGGAGAAAACAGCGACGACGTAACCGACAATGGTGATCGTGAGACGGAGAGGCTACTACTCGGTACCGAAGAAAACGTCGATATAAAGGAAGGCACAGGACACCTACCTCCGACCCCAGGCATCACAGACGCAGAGACCGGTGCACTTGTAGCTGTCCCAGACTCAGACAGCGTCCTGGTAGCGGCGGAAAGCTCAGAGAGCGCCGGCAAACTGACCGAGACCGGCAGGGAAGCACTCGAGGCGGCCGTGACCGGTACCTGTTGTAGCTGACCCTGTGCTTGCATTGCAGCTTGAACTGCTGCCCCGATCGCACTAATCACCTCCGGCGATAGTGTCGTTTGAGCTCCCGGTTCCATGACCAAAATCCAAGAGACGATCCGTGAGAAATTGAACGAGAAACAAATGGCAATGTGAGAGTTTGTTTACAACTCGAGTTCACAACTATAAATGCAGGCCAGCGAGGTGTGGGATATGCGGGGAGTCCCAGGGGCCCCAGGGGCCCCAGGGGCCCCAGGACACGAGGGCTCCAAAGGCAATCGATATATGATCGGGAAGCGTGACGCCTCGACTCGGTTTAACTTCGCCTAAATTGCATTCAGCCACATTAAGGGAAGAGAAGAAACAGGTAAAGTAAAATTGTTCTAAGACATTTTTAGTTTATCATAGGTTTTTTTTAGAGAATTTCATTCATGGCTTAGCGTGCGCTCTGTAGGCAGTGGCAGTGGTGTAAGTTGTTCAAACTTGAATGAAAATTTTTCTCAGCTCAAACCTTTCGAATTAAAATTATCCCTGTACATAATGGTAAGTAATCTGTAATAGAACCATTTAGTTTTGAATGTCTATGGTGCTTTCGGCTGAGGGAAATGAGTTCTTTTTTAGTTTATGTGGGAGATTTCAACATGGCCGCGATGGCGGCTTTGTCCCTCGTTGAAAAAATCGCTTGAATTAGAACTTAGCCAAAGGTGAATCTTTTCCAACAAAAACACGCCCACTTGAGAGATTTCCTTCTCTTCGGGTGTGTGTCCTTCGTTTTGCGATACAGCGTAAGGATTTACACTTTGAGAAGGTTATTCATGGCTTTGCTTTGCCGTGTAATTTTGTCACTCATTTTGCCTTAGCGCGCGAAGAGGACAGCAAGGCACTGGTCTGGTGTACGTTTGTTCAAGCTGAATGAAATTTTTTCTCAACTTAAAGCTTTCGAATAACAATTATCCCTGCACATTCCTGACATTAATCTGTGACAGAACCATTTAGGTCTGAATGACTATGGTGCTTTCGGCTGTGCGAATTGAGTTCTTTTTTAGTTTCTGTGGGAGATTTCAAAATGGCGGCGATGGCAGCTTTGTCCCTCGCTTAAGAAATCGCTTGAATTAGAACTTAGCCCAGGGTGAATCTTTTCCAATCAAAACACTCTCACTGTCGAGATTTCCACCTTCTCTCCAGGTTTGTGAACTTCTTTTGGCGACACAGCTTCAGGCCTAAGCGGAGTGAGTGAGAACGATTTAGCCAATCAGAAACGTTTGCGCAGACAACCCGATTATAATAGTATAGATATAGATTTAGCCACTGGCTAAAAGCGGAGCTCCCGGTTACATATTTTTCTGTGCTAATAAAACAAAAACAAGGTTGCCATTGTACATACCATGTCACAGTATGCTTTTCAAGAAAAAAATGTCTCTTGATATGAACTGTGATTTTCTTTGGTATGTTGCTACACTGGCACATTAAGTATATAGACGAAAACAAGCTGGACTGTTGAAGTAAAGTAAAAAAAAACCTTCAGAAACAATAGGGCACTAAACAGTCCCAATGGAATTATTCTAAAAAAGTGCAATAAAGGGAAAAGTAATTATTTGTCATGAGTTTTTTTTTCATTTAAATCATAATATACATGTCCCATTTATTACATGAGCATTGTAGCAGTGTATTTTTACTAAAATGTGTCATTCCAGAAAACACCTATACCCACCATGGATTGATCAGAGAAATTCAGAATAGTTGGTTGCCGATTCTGGTCTATCTACTCATACAGTTGTACCTTTTGTGTTAAATTTATTCGAAATTCCACTGAAGAATAACTTCAGAGGGGAGGGGCATCCACTTTTTAACAGTTTTTCATGTTTTCTGTCTCCCCCCCCCCTCCCCCACACATATTGCCATGCACGATAGTCTTCTAATCAGCCCCCTCACTTATGTTCTGCCGCCCATGTACTACACAGTCATTGTATTAATACTATTGTTTGCCTTATGTCATGGATGGCCTGTCCAAGGGCGATCTCTGGCTGCTGCTAATTGTCACTAAAATTGAAGATAATAGGTTGATTTTTTATCACTCCCTCTAGTGTTGATTGCCCAGGAGGCACACAGATTGCCTCTGTCAGCCCAACAATAGCAATAAAATTAGTTTTAGACACATTTGTACTTATGCTATGATAAGAACTCTTTATTTATACTGCTCTTCCAAGTAGACCGTTACACCTCTCGCTTTTTCAGTCCGCCAGCGACAGCGAGTGTCTTAAATTGGCTGATTGCATTTTTAAACTGGGTAAAAAAGTTGATTTCTCGGGTCATTTTATCCACAAATAGATTTTCCAGGGATTTATTGCCAGAAAAAGTGGAAATTCCTGGGGAGGGTTTTACGATTGGAATTTCCTGGAGAGGAGGTTGTTGCAGACATTTTCATGTAAATTATGCTAATATTATGATCACTTTTCGCGCCAAAATGTAATTTATGCGCATGTTAATGATAAAAAGCAGGTTCGGTAGAAAAACGTTTACAACATGGCGCCCAACGTGGGGCTGAAGCGAAAAATAGAGTAAAAATCGAAGTCAAAATAGCGAAAATCGAAGTACAAACCGTTAAGAGAGGATGGCCGAACTGAAGGAGAAATTAGAGAGAAGAAAAGCGATACGCCGAGCTCACAGAGGAGTCGTAACAAAGCTGACAAATGAAAGCGATGAAATTCAAACACATGGGATGGCGAACGAAAGACTGAAAGTAATTCAGCAACAAATAGAGGCCAAATTGGCAGTACTGAACGACCTTGACAAGGAAATCATCCAGATAAAATTGCGAAGGAAGTTGACGAGTCAGAAGTTGTTATTGCGAAGATAATTCAATGCAAAGAGAGGATTCGAGATTCATTCACGAAAGCACAACAAGAAACGACAACTCCGGCAGTCGCTCAGGCCCAAGAGTCAACGAGTCATCAAGCAGAAGCACATGTTACAGCCAAGTTACCGAAATTAACATTGGGGAAGTTCCGAGGAGACGTAACTAAGTGGCAAAGCTTTTGGGATTCATATAACGCTTCAGTCCATTCAGTTGATCATCTACCCACGATTCAAAAGTTCAACTACTTGAACTAGGTGCTCGAAGGAGCGGCGTTTCGAGCGATTGAAGGGCTCTCACTGACGGAAGACAACTACAACAATGCGGTCGAATTATTGAAGGAGAGGTTCGGAAAACCTCAGCAGATTATAGCTCTACACATGGACAAACTATTAAAACTGCAAGCGGCCGCGAAATGACAAATCGACAACACTGAGATTTGTTTACGATCAAATCAGTGTACACATTCGAGGACTCAAATAATTAGGAATATCGTCAGAGTCGTACGGAAGTCTATTGATACCGATTATCATGACGAAGAAATCAAAGGACGTCCAGTTACAGATAGCAAGAAGGGCCAAAGATGACGTATGGAAAATCGAAGAACTGTTAGAAGTTATCAAGGGAGAGGTTGAAGCGAGAGAAGCTAGTGAGAGAATCAAAACGGAATTTAACATTAACAGAGAACAACAAACAACGAGAAAACCCCAGAGAATCAGCGGGGGCTCAGCTAAGGCCGTGTTCACAGGCTCAGAGTCAGATGTTCAGTGTGTGTACTGCAACAGCAAGCATTATTCTGCATCATGTCAGAGAGTGGAGGATCCAAACAAGAGAAAGGACATTTTAATTGAGGAGAAAAGATGCTTTAGATGCCTCAGAACCTCACATAATGTTAGAGATTGCAGGAGTAAAAGGCTGTGTCGTCACTGCAATGGAAATCACCACCAGTCAATTTGTACATCTCAAACAACGAATTCCAGATTTCAGAAGAGTCACAACCTGCTAAGAAGGAGGAACAGGCGCAAACGACAGAGAAACCAGCAGAGGCTACGACGACACAGACAATGACGTCAACAACACACAATAAGGAAAAGAAGACCGTTCTTCTCCAAACGGCGACTGTGACAGTTTCAAGTGAGAGTGGCGGAGAAATTCCTGCTCGAGTTTTTTTTTAGTTGTCTAAGTGACAAGGGGAGTGCAACTGCTTGGTCACGTGGTATGACGTCATCGATGACGTCATCAAATGAGAAAAGGTCTATATCTTTGGAAGGGATGAACCTTAGACAACCAAACTTGGGTAGAGTTGTCTAAGTGACAAGGGGGGTGCGATGGCGTAGTCACATGGTATGACGTCATCGATGACGTCATCAAACGAGAAATGTTATATATCTTTGGAAGGGTTGAACCTCAGACAACCAAACTTGGGTGGAGTTGTCTAAGTGGCAAGGGGGGTTCAACAGCCTAGTCACGTGGTATGACGTCATCAATGACGTCATCAAACGAGAAAAGGTATTATTTTGGGAAGGGATGACTCTCAGACAACCAAACTTGGGTTAAGTTGTTTAAGGGTGTTCGGAAGTTTGGTTGCTAAGTTACGTTTCGCTGCTAGCGTAGATTGCGCGACTTCGGCGGCAGTCTTTTCTCAAAATCAAACAACAAGATGGTTTTATTTCCAACATATGTTAATTCTGGAGGAATGATTTTTCTTAAGTAACTTCATTTTCCTAAAGTTTATTTCATTATTTTGGTTCAATGTAGAAAAAAACGTTCATTTTCATTGTCAAAAGAATTGAAAAACATAGTTTTGTTGGAGCGTTTTGCCGTGACTTGTTGTCTAAGTGCAAACTATAGCGCGGGATTTGTAAAATGTCGCCACTGGAAACTGCCCGAAATTCCGCTGAAGTACCAAAAATTATGGCCAAACTAGCATCAAATATATATCTTCTATCATTGTTGTATCTATTGCATTTCAGTTTTTCTGGAGTTCTTTACTTTTTGTAGCTTTTGTGAAGAGAAAATATCGCTCGGCGCCCGTTCGGCGATCGAAAAAGTTGGCTACTTTGACAAAAATTATACCATTTTGAAAAGTAATTAGCAACTCTGTATAGAAGAAAATCATACCATGCTAGGAAATCATACTGTTATTGTTTCTACGGCGTCAAAGAAGAAAGAAACAGGCTAAAATGCTTAAATTGTAGCTTTGTTCAGCCTACGAACTTGCAGTCTCTTGAGTGAAGGTTTATATACAATTTCTGAAGATACATCATTTGACCAAGCTTCGTGGCCGTTGGGTAAGGTCTTGGGCTAGAAAACAGAAGGTTCTGAGTTCAAACCCTGCGTGCGTTCTTTTTTGATTTTTTTCTTTTTCGGGTTTGAACTTTCTTTTTCGCTTCTTAAACAATGTTACGATGTATTTCTCTTCCATTGCTTGCTTGGTTTTTTATTTTCTGGTGGAAAATAAAATATAAATTTGTTTTACACTTACTTGGTAAACAAGCCTCCTAGCGCATCAATTCGTGTTTCTTTAAAACACTAATTCTCACGCGAATCTTAATATTTCGCAAAAAAATTTAAAGCAAATCGATAGAAAAGCATATTGTTCACAAAGTTAAGTATGGATTAGCATTTAGGATAAAAATTGCGAAAGTTATAGCCAAAAAACGACTTTATGCACTCGTCATTTCCTTATTTTAAATCGAAATTGCAAATCCATACTTAACTTTATGAAGATGCTCATGAAAAATATATCTATAGCAAAAAGTATTCGAAAAACGTCTATTTGAAGTCAAATTAGTCTTTTTCTACTCCCGGTCACGTGACCATGGGCGTGGCCCGATGACGTCATCGTTGGTATTGTTGTCCTTTGATGATGTCATGGCGCAAAATTGGTCATGATTGTAAAGTTTCGCCGATTAGAGCTGTTTCAAATTTCCCTAGCAACCAAGCTTCCGAACACCCTGGTAAGGAGGGTGAGATGGCGTTGTCACGTGGTATGACGTCATCGATGACGTCATTGTAACCAGGAGCTCCGCTTTTAGCCAGTGGCTAAATCTATATATTAAAGATTGGGCGGTCGACTATCATCAACAAAAACCCCGTCGCCGAACGCGCTGTCCAAGAACTCGAAACACAACTCCTGCGCCAAGATCATCTGGAGGTCCCATCTCTCAACTGCGTTGCGACTAGCATCCTGAACTCCCGCATCCGCAATCATGGATTATCTGCAAGAGAAATGTGGACCCAGAGGGACCAATTCTCGAACAGCCAACTCCCCCTGGAGGACCGTCAGCTAATCATAAAGCAACACGAGATTCGAAATTCCAACCACCACCGTAGCGAGAAGTCAAAGCCCCTCCCACCAAAGACGGCCAATCACACCAAACGTCTCAATAGGTGACTTGGTCTACTTACATGCCGATCGTAACAAGACTCGCGGTAGCGACCGCTATCTTATCGTTTCTACTGAGGGAGAATGCTGCAACATACGCAAATTCGCTGGCACGCAACTGCGGAACGAGTGCTTCAGGTTCCCCCTGACACCTGTGACAACACGCCTCGTCGAGAAGCAGAAGTACCTGTACTTGGTGACGTACCTGTGTCTGAGGATACCAATGACAACCAACCCCCGACACCAACCATTCCCCAGCCTCCTCCCATTCCAGCTGAGATCACTTCTCCTCCAGCTACTGTTGACACCGCCGTCCACGCCGATGAGGATCATCTTCGAGAGTCAGAGTCCAAAGCAGACACACCAGGCCTTACCAGCATTTCGAGTGAAAGAGAAGCGAGACGCTCTAATCGTGAGCGCCACAGACCAAAGTATTTGGACGACTACGAAACGGACATCTAAAGTATCTAACGAACTGCGTAGCTAGTATAGTGTAGACACTATAGTTTTGTTTTCATCATGTCTCTTTACTTGACCTCCAACGGATTTCCGCCGTCCTTTCATGTAAGTTTCACATACCACAAAGTCGAATTGTGGTCTCCTGTGTACAAGGAGAAAAAAGTGGTCACGCCACTATGGTTGTATTAGTCAGCGGTTATATTAGTAACCGGTCACCCTGTGGTGGCCCTCTCCGCCATTTTGGTTTTCATCTCTCCAGATCGCTACTTCAAAGAGCTATTATTGTTATCGTTAATAAACCTATTCTCCTTGTGTTTGGGTTCCGTCTACACCTTGGCGCAGAAAATGATGTACTCTTCTTACAAGCACAGTGTCACTAATTACACCAAGGCCTTACTTGGAATAACCCCCTCTGTATATATATAAGAATTTACTATGGATAGATATTTTAGCTGAATTTACAACTACTTGTATAGATAAATTATTATTGTTATACTGAGAGTTATACGACCGTGTATAAATAAAGGTACTTGACCTGACTTCACTTTTTGGTTCTATTTCTCTTGTTTCTTCCCTGGCTCTACATCCGACCGGGAGATTGTTATTCGTAGTGGATTTTTGAACCCTTTGGCAAGCAGGTGATACTGTCATGGCAGACGGGTTTCACTATCTCAGATCTCTTGGAACCAATGGGTGTTAATCTGAATATACCTGCCTTTCTTGATATCCAGATGTAACAATGAATACTCAACCAGTTCCATTAGCATTGCTATTACATGATTGCAGTAGCCACGTTTTCCAGCAGGACATTCACAATGTGCATAGGCAACAGTTCCAGTGAGCTTCTCCAGAGCTTTGCTAAGCCATTATCTGGATTTATTATATGGCTAAGATACTACGCGCGCTCTGATTGGCTGTTGACAGGCTTGTATTTCCCCGTACAAGCCGTGTCCGATACGGATTTTTCCCGCCGGTGTGCTTGTTTACATTTTTAAGCAAAATCCAGGCGATTCTCGTAAAAGAAAAACAACCTAAACTTTTAAAACTAAATTTCCTGAAAGAAGAAAGGATTTATTTTCTACATAATCATAACGTCTTTAACTGGAGAAGAAAAATAATGAGTGGAAGTGAGCAGGAACACTCAGAAAGTGAATTTTATTTCCCAGAGCCGGCGGAAGATGAAAGCACGATTGAAAAAGTTGCAAATGTCGAAACCGAGGAAACAGACATCGAGGAAACACAGCCTCAAAATAAATCAGATAGCCAGGAAATAAGAGACTTTGTTAACGAACAAAAAAGCGAAAACACAGTCAGGAAAACAACTGCTGACATGAAAAGTTTTCGTCGTTTCTTGGAAGGGGAAGGTTTGGAGGAAGATCTGAAAATAGAGACTTTACCTGTGAAACAACTTGACCAATTGCTGTCCAAGTTTTTCATCAAGGCGCGTAAGCGAAACGGTGAAGAGTATGAGCCAGACTCCCTATCTAGCATCCAGAGGAGTATCCAGCGTTGGCTGACAGAGCAAAAATCCTCAATGAACATTCTGAAGGACCAGGAATTTGAAGACTCACGCAAGGTGCTGGCGGCAAAACGTAAACAGCTGGTGAATGTCGCCGGAAAGGGGAACCGGCCAAATGCGACCAAAGCCCTCACCGAAGAAGACGAAGACCGATTATTTCAGTCCGGTCAGCTTGGCCACTCCACCCCAGATATCCTCCAGAGAACAGTATGGTGGTTTTTGGCTCTCCATTTCGGCTTTCGTGCAAGAGACGAGAGTCGTAAGCTCTGTTGGGGAGATATTGAGCTTCACCGAGACCCTGTTGACGAACGCGAGTTCCTCGTTTGGCAGGCAGAGAGAGGTACAAAAACCCGAAAAGGACAGGAGAACGGCCACCAAAGAGCGTTCAAACCAAAGGCCTATGCAACTGGCAACGACAGATGCCCTGTGGAGACGTACAAGCTGTTCAGAAGCCACAGACCTGTTGAAATGAATAAACCCGAGTCACCATTCTTCTTGGCTATAAACCACAACAGGAACTCGCGAACCGAGGTTTGGTACAAGAAAGCACCACTCGGTATATCCCAAATCGGCAAATTTCTGTCAACAGCAGCATCCAATGCCGGAATTATAAGCTCAGATGGCAAGATCAGTAACCATTCTGTGAGGAAAACTCAAATCTCACGGTTATTGGATGCAAACGCACCAGAAATATTCATTGCCCAACTCAGTGGCCACAAAAGCATCGACAGTCTCCAGTCGTACAAAACAGCCAGTACAAGTCACCAACGCCAGATGTCCTGTGTCCTGTATCCTTAGCAGGTCGGCCAATAGTTCAAGCAATAATGCGCTGATTTCTGGCTCGTCCACTGCCTCTTACAGTTGCAGCAAGATCCTCCAAACAAGCCAAGGCCAAATACAAGTGAAGTCGAATCTCTCATCGAGCGCCTTGGTATCATCTGCCAGCACATCTGATTCGAGCAATCCGCGGATTTTTGCGGGAGCAAACATTTCCAATTGCCAGTTCCAAGTGTTCAACGGTCCTGTCACCTTCGAGAGCTCCAAGAAACGGCGCCGTGTAATCATCGAGAGCGATGAAGAGGATTAGCGATGAAGAGGATTAGCTGCTCGCCATTTTTGAACTTGGATTTTGCTTGAAGCACTCGCATGAATGAAACATTTTCTTACTGCTTTCTGCAGATTTATTCAAATCCTTTAAGACATTTGCTTACGATTTATGCCTTGTATAAGCAATTTCCTTTTTGTTCTAAAATGAAAAACAAATTAAAAACATTCTCTTGGCGAAACAAATGTGTTCTGCTTTCGTTCTGCTTTACTAAGCTAAAGAAAGTTTTCCATTTGCTCATTAGCATTTTGACCTTTTGACACGTGATCCCGCGCACACCGGAAGTTTCCGTATATTTCCGGTACAAAGATAATAACGCAAAAAGCCATATAATAAAACTCTTATTAACCTCACTTGCTCGGTCCGTACAGTAAAATATCAGCCCTCGATCGTTTTGTTTTTGTACAAACCTCGCCGAAGATGGCTCGGTTTGTACAAAAACAAAACGATCTCGGGCTGATATTTTACTGTACGGACCTCGCGCTTGGTTAATAAGTAGTTATTATTATATATTATATATTTTATATAATAACCTTTTCGCAAACTTTATCATTAATTATGTACCTTGATAATGGCGCTAGATGCACCAAAACGTCGGTTTTTATCACTTCTGTTTCTTGTATCATGTATATATTTTATATGGATTTATTGGTGGCCTGACAGTGACCTTTCACATAACAACACAAACTATCAAAAGGACAAAATACAGTGTCTGCATCAATAAACCGTTCTCTCTGGAAATGACCACCCCTAGCTGTGGACTTTGCAACTGGGTGATCCTCTTTATGGCGTTTTTCCCGTCTTGTCTCGATGATTTATTATCTTCCTCTGGGTGAAAATGGGACAGGCACTCAGGGATCTGGTCCACTTAAATCCATCCTTTATTTAAGCATTAGAGCACAACTTTCTATGACTTTATCGGCAAATAGAGCACGCGTGATGTTGGGAGAGACACGAGAGCATTGTAAAATCACGAGCTGCAGGCGAGTGGTTTTAAAACGTTTCGAGTGTCTCTCCCAACATCACAAGTGCTCTATTTGTCCATAAAGTCATAGAAAGTTGTGCTCTAATGCTTTTATGATATAGCGGGGGAGAACCATTACTTTATCGGTGTAATAGAGCATAGATTTGGACCAATCAGAGCGCCCGTTATATCGTAGCTATATTATAATTTTCGATAATCACCTTTCTTCAATCCAGTTCTTTTATCAGAAGTCTGTACATTCTTCTGTGTTGCCATTGTTTTTTAGTTTTGTCCAATATTTTTCTAGTGTTGGGTCGATGACAATTTTATAATCATCAGCAGCTGCGTACTTTTTTTTCCTGGAGTAAAAACAAAAAGGAAATTCAGAAAAACCTTTCCAAAAAGAATAAGTAACAAACATTTAAGTTGAAAACATTCAGTGCGCAAAGGGGTCGGCCATTCTGTAAAATTTTAAAAGGTAGGTAGCATAAAAAAGAGATTTAAATAGTGATTTTTTTTTTTTTCAAAGAGAGTCAAATTGTTCGCCTCTAATGCGCATATTAACAGACGGAATTTATAAGTGTACTTACTAATTACATTTCGTTTCACGCTATACTTTTTCAATGAATCTCCACGGCAACCTCGTGGCGTCTGCCAACAACAAAAAAGCAAGTCGGAACCGCACACAAACCTACCTACATCCCTGAGAGAAAACGAGATTTTACTGCAAATTTTTGTCAGACACCTCAACACTTATTTCCGTTTATGCAATTGATTTAATTGGCGAGAAAGAAATTGTGAAATTACAATCGCACGAACAAATACTCACGAACTTTTTCACTGCAACCTCTTTGCTTGGTGTATAAAGGTAACTTAAGTCTAAGTTACTTAATAATAATAATAATATATAAATTTTGATATAGCGCCATTTCTACTAAAAATCCAATAGCGCTTTACAATAATTGTTATACTATATAAAATTAAATCAACTAAAAATATAAAAAATAAAAATGAATAAATAAAAAGATAAAAATGCTTACAGTGTGTTAAAAACTATAAAACAATGAAAACTTTAAAATTTATATGTTAAAAACGCGCCTAAATAGTAATGTTTTGATGGCTGACTTAAAAACACTCAGTGATTTAATGTCACGTATATCATCAGGCAGGGCGTTCCAAATGGAGGGAGCTGTATAAGAGAATGCCCTTTGGCCATAAGTCTTAAGTTTGCATTTTGGTCTAGTAAGGAGTGACTTGGACGAGGAACGTAGTGTTCTAGTTGGGATATAGGGTTTTAAAAGGTCAAACAAGTAAAAAGGTCCCTTATCATTTAATGCCTTAAAAGTCAAAAGTCAAACTTTATAGTTGATCCGCTCAGATATCGGTAGCCAGTGTAGCTCTTGCAAAATAGGGGTGATATGGTAGTTCTTGCGAGACCCAGTCAGGAGACGCGCAGCACTTTTAGCCCTTTTTAACACTTGAAATCTTTCTAGCCCTACTATGAAAATCAACTTTCTTGACCCAAATTTTACCGCTTATCCCTTGTATGTTCTTTGCACAACCAGGTATGGGACCGATTTGAGTAAAAAGGACAAAAACAGTCGTTTTTTTTCTCGCAGCAACTTGAATGAAATTCGAAAAAGTGCGACTGTGAACACACCCACTGAACGCCCAACTCAAGGCTTAGCCTCGTTTCCATGCTTGGCCGATGACAAGCCGCCATGTCTAAATATGGTCGATTTGGATATGAATAGTCCGTTTGTTTGAGCATGCCTCGTTCTATAAGAAGACGACTATATGGCATTAAGCCATGAAGCATATATCCAAAACCGTAGTGAAAATGCAAATATGGCACAGTGAGTTGTTGGGCCTAGTCACCTCGTCCATAACCAATTAGCTTATTCTTGTCCAGTTTCAATATATAATCCTTCCTTGGATTTCCAATAATGGGTAAGTGACTTTTGCGCTTCGATTACACATTATTGGTAATAATCGTGCGAATAAAAACAAACCCGGCCCCTGAGCCCCACGCCCAACGCCCTTAAGAGCGCTCGATACAATTGTACTACTTCAACCTACAGCCTTTTGTTTGTGCGTACGGCAGACAACGACACTTGGAAATCGCACCCACTATAACTCACTTAGAGTTAAGAGAGCAGATAATATATAAGATCTCAATAGGCCTTATCATGGTTTCCGCCGCCATCTTCCACTGTATTTTGACAGGCTTTTTCGCATCGATGCACGCAGAATTTACGGGCATTAGTATTTAGAATTAAAAACGCAATTGCTTGATTCAAATAGTAGCTATAACCTCCAGACTTTAATGCTACGATTAATATTTTACCGATATGTTTTATATTTTCGCAACGATTTCACTTCGCGTTTGCAGAGTTTATGTGTGATTTTGCGAGGCTTGCCTACTGAACAAAATGGCGGCGGAAACCGTGATAAGGCCTATTGATACCACAAAATGAAATAGATAGATTCGTGGTCCTGCTCTTACTCATCTGATAAAGTTTCTTTTCAGGTGATGCGTACCCACGTGTACCCATCTTTGTGCGCAAGACAACCTTTCGCCTTCCTTTCAAACCTGTCACGCCAGTTATCATGATTGGCCCTGGTACTGGGCTGGCTCCTTTCAGGGGATTCATACAGGATAGGCATGCTATTGTTAAACAAGGTACGCCGTATATATATATTAAAGGCCAACCACCATCCTTTGCGCGCCGGTATACATTTTCTCAATAACAGTAAATGTTCTTTAAAGTGATACTCGACACAAGCTGTTTTAATCGTGCCATTTTCTGAAATTTTTACC
The DNA here is from genome assembly GCA_033964015.1 of Scolanthus callimorphus. Taxonomy (NCBI): domain Eukaryota; kingdom Metazoa; phylum Cnidaria; class Anthozoa; order Actiniaria; family Edwardsiidae; genus Scolanthus; species Scolanthus callimorphus. The sequence goes on from CM066919.1 coordinate 11,819,821, forward strand.
AGATATTTAAGTTTTTTCAGAGAGTTTTTTCTATCCAAGTTCTTGCGATATTTCTTTAAAAAGGTGCAACATCAGCCATTCAAAACAAATAAAAAGCATGGCGGTGGGCCTTTAAATCCGTAAAGCGACATCGTCGTCTGTGGGGCGTCTATGTCGAACCCCTCTCGAACAAACGGAATCCATAAATTTAATGGACATGTGTTTGTGCTTTAGGAAAGTGAGATTTAGAGAAGTTGGGAATGGTAGTTTTTGTAAATGAACTATCAATGATATCATGGAGCTCACCGGATTTGCCATGTCAGTGAAGGAAAATGCGAGAAGGAGAACGTAGTAGACTGAGCGATTTTTTTGTGTGTTTTTCACTCACTCGAGTTTCCCGCAGTCGCCTTTGCAATAGATTGGATGCTGCGCTTTATGCATTTTGCCAGAATGCTAGATTTTGTTTGTGAACTGTCAATTTGATTTTTGATTTGGCTCAATAGACCAATTTTGATATATTAAAATTCTTGCTTTAGTCCGAGACTCAGGGAATAACACAAAAGAAATCGCATCGGCATCTAAAAATGAATATTTTTTATATCTTTTGTTTATTCCTCTGAGCCTCAAATCCAAGTTAGAATTTCAGGTTTCTGATTTCTATTGAGTACCAGAACCAATTCGAGAGGTACAAATAAAAATGTAGCATTTGGGTTTTTGAAGAAAGACGTACGACGGAATCACGCGTGATTTTCGCGCCAAAACCAGAGGCACACAGGGAGACCATTGCATGGTCAAACAACGCAATGCAGGAAATCCCTGCCCTCTTCCTCTTCCGTTCTGAATTATCGTCACAAAAATTATATTTGGGGTCTGTCATTTATTTCGGCATGGGGTTACTTTCTTGAGGGAAGGTTATTTGTAAGTCATGCTTATCATCGTTTTTGAAACTGTTTCTGAAGGGGGAAACTCAGGAAAATTCCGAGAACCTCCTCTCCGTTGTGAATTATTTCTGGACTGGTGTAATTGTGCTCTAGAAAATTCAGATCTATAGGAGTTGGTCTTACCTTTGCAAATTACCTTTCCCTGCGCCTGACCGGAAGCACTCAGGCATAGTTTCCCGTAAAATTACTCAATTATGTGATACCGCGTACGTACGTGACAAACCGCACACAAATCCTAAAATACGAAGGTCGAATCATTTTTCCGATCTGAAATATAGAGAATACTACATGGAAAGGGCGCGCGTACGGGATTTACGCACGAGTTTGTTCGTGTTAGAAATCTGATACGAACAAACTCGTGCGTAAATTCCGTACAAAGCACTTTCCATGTTGTATTTACTTTATTATATTCATACTGAGACATCTTGCAAAAAAAGGAAGATAAAACAACACCCAGTTATCTCAAATATGCTGTCAAATGAATATTTTACTGTAATAAGAAATCACGAATCATAACTTAAATAACCAAAGACAATGTGCTCGTAATTTATGCTACCTTGAAGTCATGATTTTGCGTATATTATTTCGACTTCACTATCCATTACGATGCAGCTTTCTGTTTCCATTGCCTGAGTTTGTTTTTGTTGCTTTGACTGTGGCACTTTCGAGTAAGTTTTCCAGTTCAAATTCGTTGTCATTTTGTGACACTGACTTGGATTATTTCAGCTTCAGAAATCTCTCAAAACTAGCGATTTAGCTTCTCAGACTTCCAGGCTCGTATTCTCCACCGGGCAATCAACGAAGTCTTCCACAGAATAAGTTTAGAGTGACTGACAAGTCGACTTTCTTCCAGTGTTGCAAAGATTGTTTGGGAAATCAAAAACTGCGACTGATTTTGAGACGACGGTGAATGAATTCTGGGAAAAGTAAGCGAACTCCCGCCAAAACACAACGCAAGCGCGTGTTGTCGCTGCAGTGAAAAAAAAGCCGTTCGCGGCTTCTGATTGGACGAATCGTTTTTGTCACGCGTGAAAAATGCCGTTCGCGACTGCTGATTGGCTGGAAGCCATTTCCGATCGAAAATTTACGATATAGCTAAACCATGCGTATGTCTCATTATGTATATATATATAGAGGATATTACATGGGCGCGCGGAGATACGAATTTTATCTTCGAGTGTTGATATTATCTCTCACGAGTGAGCGCAGCGAACGAGTGAGAGATAATATTAACACGAGAAGATAAAATTCGTATCTCTAAGCGACCATGTAATATTCTGTTTATTATATGAACTACAAATTAAATGATTTTCGAAAAAGGCTTGTGGAAACACATTAGCTAAGTCGGTGGTTCCCAATTTATCTCTCATAAACTTTAGAAGTCCTTTCATTTTTCAATTAAAAAAAAAAACAAGTTTTTATCATCAAACTACAAATTAAAATGTACAAAACCCACAAATTCAGTGCACAAAGTGCACAAAACCCACAAATTCTTGTGGCATTAATTATACAATGATCGGCAAGTTCCTTACTTTACTCCTGACTGACCTGACTTACTTTCTTGTCAGACTCTCGTCGCTACTTTCCAAAGCTCGTATCGACCCGTAAGCGTAGCTTACTTGTTTCCATTTTTTACTTCTTCAAAAACTGCAGAACTCTCTCGTTTTTCAGGGGATCTATTTTGTTGCAAGTTCACATTGATATTTAACGTTCCACCTGTAATTGTTCCAGTATTGAATGAGAGAGCCAAATCCCGTTGTCGAAGCAGTTTGTTGCACCGTCTCTGTCGGCATTTTTTGCATACGAACACACTCGTATTTCCTACTCGGCAGGGAGCTGTTTTGTCGTCGTACATGAACTTGCCGCAGCAATACTAGTGTACTAGCTGGACCTCTGAAGGGGAAGATGTTGGATATCCTCTCTTGTTGATTATCTGGCAGAGACGAGTAATTATTGTTCACCTGAAGTTGACCTGAGCAGTTCGGGATTTGGTTCCTGAATGAACTCCATTAAAATTTTGACGTCGTAATTCAGTTTTTCGTCTCATGTTAGCGTTTTCCTGCTGGTCTATGAATTCAGTAAGATCTTCATCAGTAAAATCTAGCTTGAACCTTTGCACACTTGCCATGTTTGATATGATAGAGAGCTGATTTATCCACTGCGAAATCGGAAAACTAAAGCAAAACATGGCGATTATTTTTTGCAGAGCGACTGCCAGCACGTCATTTGCATAAGCGCGCGAAAATACTGAAAGCTCATTGGTTGAAATTTGATATCACCACATGTGTTGAGAAAAATCGTATCCCCACTGGTGGGGGTGGGGATACCGATTGTATCATTTTGATGTCACTCAGTATCCCACTGCAGTTCATATAATAAAATAAAATAACTTCTTACATTTTTTAGTTGGGTGAAAGTCCCTCTATATATAGAGGGAAAAGTCCATGGGCCAAATTCATTACCACTCGGGGGGACGAAGTATGCCATCAAATTAAAGCTTATTCTATACATACTGAGATTTTCGCGCCAAAAATTAATGAAATAAATATCGTCCCTGTGCGCGTTTGCTGGCTTCTGATTGGTCGGACGGTTTTTATCACTAGTGAAAAATATCGTCCGACCAATCAGAGGCCACGGACGGTTTTTGTCACTAGTGAAGAAAATCGTATCGGCCTCAACGCCGGCAGACAACGGCGGGTTGTTTCTCGTTCTCGTCAAGAAAATGGCATCGAGATTTGAGGATTTAGATGGTTCTGTGGAGGATTTCATTTCAGAACAAGAAGACGGAAACACTAAGTAAAAATCTCTACAAAACGTAGCTGTGCTGCAGCAATTCCTAGAATCGAAAAAAGAAGAGCGAACTCGTGGAGCTCAATGAATTTTTAAGCGAATTCATCACAACAGTCCACACCAAAGGCAAACAAGAATACGAACCAAATTCCCTTTGAGGTTTCATTGCAAGCTTCGAGAGAGACGTCTCAAAAAGAAAAATAATTCGAGCAAAGAAGAAAAACTTTATCTCTGGTTGAATAACACAACTCAATTCGGTCTTCGCGGCTGCAAAGAGCACTAAGACGTGTGTTGTGGCGACGTGAAGCTCAAGAAACATCGACGGAGTGGAATTTCTTGAATACGGAGAAAGACAAACAAAAACCCGCTCCTGGCGAGGAAGGTCAGGTTTTTAAAACAACATTTTTAGCTTCGAAAAATTACAATAATAATAAACATGACTCAATGTGCGAGAATGCTATCGTATTCAATAGACTAGAACTTCTATCAAAATGTATTTGAAAACTATGTTTACAACCATAGGACTAAGAAATACATAAAATCCGTACACTGCGCGCGAAAAACCCACTAGGATAAAACCCACTTCTTTGGGACAAAAACCCAGTGGAAAACGGACCCTGCTCGCAAAAAGCAGTGTACAACTCCGAGGGCTAGAGTTTTAATCCTAACCACGAGAATAAATATTTATTTTAAATTCTAAACTATAACAAGTGAAATATGGTCACAGTAAAACATCTCGTTTTGCTGTTCAACAAGCGAGAGAAAGCTTGCTAATTTAAACAATGTATATATAGCCGAAATGAACAATGAAGGCTATCCATATTAGGAAATCTATTGTCCAATGACAATAGAAATTATAACGTAGACACGATATAACGCGCGCTCTGATTGGCTGATTTTCTATGTGAAAGAAATGGATATGCCATAGAGATTTCCCATAGAAATTACGTCATCACTCGGAATCAAGCGAAACGGGAGGCAAGATTGGGGAGCCTCGCTAATGTCACAAAAGCTGTCAAAAACAACACCCTGGATCTAAAACAAGCTCTGGAAATTGAAAGCAAGTGAAAAGGAGCCTGTTTCAGATCCGATGACTGATAAATAGGTTTATTTTTGCAAAAGTTTGCTACCTTTCGTGCGAGTTTTGAGGGCCCTGTTTTGAATGCTGTTTTTATTCAAATCCGGAAGAATTTCTACTTCAGCGGCCACAAAACTGTCATGTGAAAAATTCGTGAAAGGAACAAGTTAGCTGGTAAGTAAATCAATTGATCCAAATTAATTTTGTTTGGGATTAATAGTATAGGTAATCATACGACTTCGAGTTCAATTTGAGATTAATTGCACGAGTGAGTTTTTCAAAAAGTATCGAAATTGCACGAGCCCGTTAGGGCGAGTGCAATTTGAGCTTTTTGAAAAACTCACGAGTGTAATTAATCCCAAATTGAACGAGAATAGTCGTATGATTACTTATTAATAATATGGATGCAAAAATTTTCAGGGAAAGACCTTATTTTTTGCAGCGGCCACAAATGCGCTGAACGCGTGCGAGACAAGTGAGCAAAGTTTACGAAACCTAACTTGACATAAATATACTTGACACAGCAAATTTATTTTATGCTAGAAGCAGGTGGAATTCTGTTTTAACAATCATACACTTTATTTCAGATTCCAAGGTAAAATAACATAAGAGAGCCTGTATTAATTAATTGGTTGGTTTCTTTCAGTTTGAATTGCTTTTGAAAGCTTAGTTGCTTGTGCATTTTCGGTCACCAAAAACGGGCAGAATATTGTCCAGAAAGGTGAACATAGCTAGGTAAACTTCCACAGAAGACATACCTGAAGTCTTCTCTTGTGTAAACTTTCTTGTAACAGCTATTAACAACCAAGATTGACAGGAATTTGATCCGAAAAGCTGTCCGTATCGCATGTGTTCTTGATACTTCTAGTTCATTTTCATCGCTGGCAATTCCCGCCGCTAGATTCACAGTCAACGAAGATTTCCCTTCATATCCTTCCATAACAAAGAATGAAAACTAAAACAAGTCTTGCTCAAGTCCATAAGGAATTCACATTTTGCTTTCCAAGAGTTTCGGAAGATGATTTTCATGAAAAGGAACCGAATTTCTCCCTCCATCCAAAGCCATCTATCGACCTCCCATCTTGTTGACAAGGCTCAAACAGATCGAGTGGCGTGACAGCTAGCGCGCATTTGATTGGCTCGTTCGTAAAATCCATTGTTTATTTAGCCAATCAGCTTCATGAAATACCTGCACTCATTTGAGTGCAATTACTTTTTTGGAGTGCAAATTACTTTTGTAATTGCACTGCTCTCGACCAATCAGAATCGAGAAATTTTTGCATCCATATTATTAACCCTGAAATCAGCTACTTCTAATTTAGTAGTTTGCAATTTCTGTTTTGGCGAGTAAGGTTTCCTTTGCTGCTTTCGATTTTCTTCGTATTCGACTTTTCTCTTGCAATGCCATGATTGCCTAATAAAATATGAGAATCAGAAAAGACTATGTTTTCATTATATTTTCTACGAAAAAGTCAAGTTTGATTTTGTCATTTAATTTGAAAAGGGTTTCCTTGTAAAATTTCAGTGCTGAATGCAACGATGTTGTTGAATTGCTTCCACTGTAGTGTAAGTGCTTACACACAAAGTGATGTATTATTTTCCACTAGCTTTTGAAAAGGCCACTTACAGTGTAACTACAACGGCTAAAAAGAGATTTGTCAGTACGTGTGTATATCCAGTTCTATAATTTCAACCAATAAACAATTGGAAAATTCGCATTTTATTCCCGTTTGGGCATTATTTGATTTTTTTTTTTGCAATTCATGGGGTTGTTGTTTGCGTGCGTTTTGTTGCCAACTTTATTTTGCGAAACTTCCTTGTCTATGTTATAAAAGCAATGGTCCATACTTAGCAGTGCGTATATCCAGTTCTGGAAGCACTTGGATAGTTGAGAGAGCACTCAGCTAGCTAGAGTCGCACTCGGCTAACGCCTCGTGCGACTCTTACGCTACCTTCATGCTCTCTCAACTATCCGCGTGCTTCCAGAACTGGATATACGCACGCTAAGAATGGACCATTCCTTAAGTATGCTACGGAACCGCAATGGAAACGCTTTCCTACTCACGTTGTTACGTAGGAAAGCATTATTTCATTTCTATCCCTTCGCTTATGAAGCCACGAGCATAAGACAATAGCTGGAGTGTGACATTGCCGATTGCTTGGTGAACAGCGTGCAATCGGCCTAGAGAAAAAACAAAGACGAGAAACAAAAGTCGAGGTAAACGTAATGAAAAAACAGATTGGAAAAAGAAATAGCTAGCATTACACTTTGGACATTTCCATCTACATCTACTTTTAACCAATAAAGCACAAAAACGCATCACATCAATTGGTGCAGTTTCACAAGTGATGCGGTTTCACAAAGAAACTAACAGTTTGAAGAAACATTACCCTGACATTGGCATAGAAAAACAATTTCTTTTGAGCTGAAGTTGATCTACACACTAAATGCTGATCATAAACATAGGAACTTTAGCCAACACCCTCTCCGAGCACAAAATGTTTAATCTTAGCTCTGCCAAAAAACACTAACTAGAATATGGTCATGTGATCAGAGTAAATCTGGAAGCATGCACGAGTAATATCAATTGATCGTAACGAGGTAAATTTACAAAAGAAAAAAGAAAATTTAACCTTTCCGTGCCTTTCATATTAATCTAAACACTATCTATCTGAGGCTTGAAAGTATGATCCAATAACCTGCGTGTAGCTTCTATGGTAATCCTGCAATCTTGTGAGCCCTTGGTACCACATGGAGCAGCTTCTAACAGAGGAGCTACTGAAAAACACATAAAACATAAGCCCCAAGAAGGGGCAACTGGAAAACGTTTGAAAAAACTATGAAAATTATGTTTTACCGGCATTTTTTCCAACAATTCAAAGAATTGTATACTTAACAGTGAATCATACTTTATGCTTTGGCCAAAAAACTGAAAAAAAAAACAGGAGCGAGTCTTCTAATACAACCAACTAAATCTAGTAAAATAATGTCTCATTCAGCCCGCATCGGGCTTTTCAACATATCCAAATAAACAACAATATGGTCCAATACATAGGTAAAGTCAGACCCTAAACATATTAGGTTACCCACAAAATACAGACGTCTCATGTGTTTGTAAATAAACAAAGAGCCACGCCCCAAAACAGACATGAAACTAGACAATGGGAGGTAGAGAAAATCATAAAATACGTAGGTGAAATCTATATATGAAAATTGTGAAATGGCCAACAAAGGCGCAAAAAATATATATATATACTTTCATACTGGTACAACAATCACAACATGAGTATCCATGTGATGCAAATGTGCATAAATAAAAAAACTAGGTGGCGGCAAACAGTTATTTACAATTTAAAATCAAAATTATGTGGCATACAAATATTTATTAGAATTTAACCAATCTTGTTAAAACAATAAACATCCTCCGAATTGCAATTCCAGAATTCAAAAATAAACCTGACAAGTAAGGTGCTGTAGCTCTGACAATCATCCCGTGTCAATATCCATAGAACCTCACGAACTGGACATCATCTGAAATATTTAAACATGCAATCATCTGATCTACAATCTGGAATCAGGTAATCTGCCAAAACATTCTGGTCTTACGGAACCATTGAACCTGAAACGAAACGATGCCCAGCAAACAAATAACAGAAAAATAAGTAAAATAAATCTGATATAAGTGTTGAAATGCGCTTCCTAACATGCGCATAGCATTCTGAATAACGTAGATAAAGTTCTTACATTATTCCCCTTACAAAACTCTTCTAAACTTCTCATGATACAAGATAGCTTAATACACAACTCTGTAATGTGCCTCTCCCTTAGTGATCATTTCACAATTCTGCACAACATTTACTTTTATATCCAGTATTTACATTTATTTCTTCTAGTGATCAGAACATAATTCTGTGCAATATTTTCTCATTACAAACGACGGTCGCGAAGAACCGTAATCAAGTTTCACTGGTACAAGGCAAATATATGACACTGGGCTAAAGCCATTAAAGCATTTGCATTTTTAAGCCAAATCTAGCTTCCCTTTCATAATCATTCCACAAACCTATAATATATACAATGTTTACGTTCATTTCCAACGGTTGCAAAGGAACCGGAGCCAGTTTCACTGGCGTGACCAATCACAATAACTGTACATGACAAGATTTATCATTATTTTAAAGCCAAAAATCTACCTTTCATCTTGAAATCATTCTACAATCCTGTACAATATTTACATTAACTTTGGTTCCAACGGTTGCAAAGGAACCGCAATCACACAATAACGAATAACTGAACACGACAAAGATGTATTAATTACAAAAGCCATTTCAAGCATCCACATTTTGAAGTGCCAAAAATGCACCGTTTCTCATCTTTTGATCTTTCTACAATCCTGGTCAATATGTATTTTAATTTCCAATTGTCACAAAGGAACTGTAAACCAGTTTCACTTACGTAACAAGTCACCTTAACTGTACATGACTAAGATGTATTTAGGAATGAAAGCCATTATTTAAAATATCCAAACTACATTTTCAAGCCAAACTACAAGCTCTTGCAAAAACCCTTCTGATGCAATATCACATTGGCGCAACTATCCCTCTGTGGGACGAGGACTAAATCGAGACTAAATACATTTGTATAACTATGACAAAGGCCCAATAGACTTTGTGATATAAATTACACACGCGCACTCCGTCTAGCACTAAAAGCACACAATGTATCTAGTCCCGTCTGGTTTCCATAGAGACGTACAACAACCCACAATACAGCCCAACCAACCAGAGAGGCATAAAAAATACTAAGTTTGCTCAGAATCAGTGAGCTGAACTAAAGTCAAAAGTATAACGAAAGCCCTATAGCATCTAACGGCTCATCGACAAACTCGTAAAACATAAAGAACTACTACTAATCATTACTACCTCATTTACTATATCAAAAACATGCAATGTTTTTACGATACATTCATGTTTCAAACGCACACATTGCCGCGCCGCGTTGTTAGTTTCTAGCAAAAGCCATTTTGCAAGTAGTTCCACTCGCATCATAATCGGACCTGAGCTGACCTGAAAAACTCATAGACAATCTTAGACAGATTAGTTGGCTAAAATAGATATCCCGCCCTCTCTCTCCCGCCTTCTCAATGTTGGATGCACCAGGCAAACGAATTTGGGCGTTTTTGACCAACATTGAAGGGGGCAGGGGGGGGGGGGGGAGAAACGATGACGAATGAAGAGTAACGTGTTGCATGCTTGCTAAAAGGTCAAGTGAACAAATTATTGAAGATAACCTGTCGAGGATTGTAGATAATAACAAAGAATTGATTTCACTTAAAATGGATCGGGAAATCAAAGATCTACAAAGTAGAGATATAGAGGAGCAAATCATCAAGGACGATGTAAAAGCGATTCATTGGGAACAACGCACTCTTTTCTGAACTAGTATGAATTCCCGTACCGACGGCAAAAAGGGCAGTCAAAACGTCGTGTGACAGCAATTACTCATTTACCAAAAACAAAATCACCATGTTTCAGTTTCTTATTTCATGTATATATCCGATCAGTTTCTTACTTTCTCGAAAAAACTCAACCATTTGGACCCAACAAGCAGAGAAACTGTTCGGGACATTAATAACAATTTATAGAATTACTAAAGACAAGAAAGGAATATTATTGCTGTTAATTCCACTAAATCCAATCTACATAGGAACTTGTTAAAAATAATTCTTCTTTCATGTTGTTCAATAAACTTGTTTGATAGTTCATTCACCGTGATTTCATTGCCCCCATGGTTCTCTATACGTGGACGAATCGCATTGGAGGCAGGTTGTTTGACGTCAATAACTGATAAACAATATGCAAAATTCCTGATTCTTGATTTTACATAATTCCTACTTTCTCTTTTGTAATACTAAATCCTGTTGTTCAACTTTTTTTTTCTCTTTTTATGTGTCTTCTATTTTCTTTTTTCTCAAATAGTTATTATATATATTTCCTGCCCGCCTAGATTAGCTTTGCTACCTGCGGGTTTGGTAATGATTAAATGTATTTTGTAAATAGAAATAAAACTTGAACTTGAACTTGAACTTGAACTTGAACTTGAACTTGAATAAGAAAGACCCCTCTGCCTTTATATTTGAGAGTTCACCCGGATGGCTGGGTGGTCATTTAAGGCTATCAACGGGAACGCATCTCTCTCTCTCCTCTAACACAAGTACACTCAAGCACACACACACGCACACCCGTCTCCACTCAGCCACCAACAACATGAATACATTAAAAATCATGAATACATTAAAATCAAATGTACGAACTCAGAGTCATTCTTTACCCAAAATACACCCCCTACCCAAAATACCATTAATATTATATCAGAAACCCTCATGCATGGTCACCTGCAACATTCGTCTATTCCTATCGTTTCCCCCCTAACTACTGTCAGCTTTGTTACATATTTTGTAACTGTTTTATTTTTATTTTTGATCAAAATGGCGGCCATCTTGGATTTGGCGGCCATCTTGCATTTTCGATGGTCGAAAGAAAGAGGTTGCCTTGGTCGGATTCGGGAAAGATTTTATGTGTGCACTATTTGGACGCATATAAACAGATTTAGGATGCGTCAGCTTTGTTAAATATTTTGTAACTGTTTTATTTTGATTTTGTTCAAAATGGCGGCCATCTTGGATTTGGCGGCCATCTTGGATTTTCGATGGTCGAAATAAAGAGAGGTTGCCATGGCCGGATTCGGGTGGATTTGTGCACTATTTGGACGCATATAAACAGATTTTTTTGTTACAAATTTTGTCGAACCTAAGTCATACGTTTACTAGACTAGAAAGTACTTAAATTTAGGAGTTTTTATTTTCGTTGGTTGGCGGCCATTTTGGCTTTTGTTATTAATGAGTTTTGCGGCACTTAGAGCTCTACGCTGATAAAACTAGTTCTAGACTGTAACGCGTAACAGGTAATATGTTAACTTTTTCTTTTACTTAGAAATGAACCCTTATATAGAGTCTATTGATAATTGACAATGGAAACCATTATTAATAATTATTGAGTTGCGTATGGAAACGTGTTTCAAGATTGCTAGTCAGGCATTGTATTTGACTTTTGGCATGGGAAAATTCTCTTGGTCAAAGCGTACTTTTCAAAATAACATACCTAACAAAGTTTATATAACACGAATGATTCAATATGAAACCACTAAAAACTTATATATTTAGCTGGGAATACTGTATAGTATGGCGGAGAATATCAAAAAATTCGCAAAACTAAGTGTGGCAAAACTCATTAATAACTAGGACAAGATGGCCGCCAACAAAAGAAAATTCTGTCGTCTTTTCAAACTAAAATTGTGAGATGTTCCCCTATAAAGATTTTTTAGGACTTTTAGCATGTTTAGTAGGTTGACTTTCTTGCCCTAAAACCATTGAGAAACTTTCTTTTGCAATTAGTGGTGGGTCATTACACACCATGACTGCATTATTCAAGGGCTTCACTTTCCTAATTCCTGCAAACGCACTCACTTCGTAACACCCCGTAAAGGCGGATTCTCCTGGCAGAGCTTTGCACACATCTTGTCCAAGAACGTAAGCTACTCTGCCAATATTGATATACCTTGCGTTGTGCTGGGAAGCGCATTTTCATTGAAAATGAAAACGAAATGCAAGGATTCTAACATCTATATCTCCTGAGGATATGATGATCGCACTATACCGCTGTTCGATCGCCGCGTGAAGTAGTAGTCGTGTCTTCTTCTTGTGCGCTTTCTGTAACATGGAGTTCCTTATCTCGTGACTTGGCGCTTTACGCAAGTGCTCCATCACAAACTTCATCAGGCTGTTCTTGTTTTCGCCATTTCGTAGAAAGTTCTGGAATTGCTTTACCTTCTGACCAACAGCAAGGTTTTTAAAAGATACTGCATCCCTCTCGCCTCGAAGCACTTTCTGTCGACTTAGTCGACAGTCGCCTGTACACGTACAATACAACATCTATTCTTGCGATCTCACTGAATGTAAAATAACCGACCGTCAACTTTCCGACTAACGCCATTGTGTCAATAAGATAGGCAGATGGAATTGGTACATCTACTGTGGGCTGAACGAGTTTCTCTATCTCTTCCAAGTGATGCGAGGAGAAGCATCTAATGGATGCTTTAGGACTTTTTGCATTTAGTTTGCGGCTTTCGGCAATAATGAATGTCCGCGCAAACGTTTGGCTCAGCGTTACGGCACTAGGTATCTCACAGCTGTGGGCCGTGCTCGACTCGTGGTTGGGACAGAGAATCTTTTCTCCCTGTTCCGGTCTTCGTCTTTGTTCTACTGTGTTTCACGTCTATCGGATGAGAAAAATAAGCCGAGGTCCCGTCTCGCCTTTCTTCTCTACCCAGTTTCACGGTGGATGTTAAAGGGGACGTAAAAAACCCTCTGGCAGTGACCACCCTCAGTGTCTGTGCTTATGACCGCTTGGCTGCCAGTAGCACAATTCAGCTTATGACAAACTGCAAGTATTGGGAATCGGTCTTAAACATTTACATTTACAACCAAGTTCTATAGGCGCGTAACACAGTTTCCGCATCTTTGCTCTTTCCCACTGCCTTCGTTTTCTTTAAATATCTGAACGTTTGTTTCTAGCTATTGATTTTTCAATGTGTCATGAAATGCCCTTGTTGGGGCCTCGGATTCGAGTAAAACCCTCTTGAAATAAGAGTAGGCGGCCTCTCCAACTTGAAGTTTTGCTATGCGGGAGGATTGAAGATAAGCGTGTCTGAGTTGTCCACTTTCATGGGCATTTTTTGGATCTTGTACTGCAGTTTTCGCTCGTACAATCGAATGACCCCAAGTCAGAAGTTTCAGAAAAAATGCGTGAACATTTTTCGCACAGAAGGGACTTTTGTAAAAATACCACTGTTAGAATATCGGCCCTCATAAGCAAATGCGGCTCTAAAAGATAAATTCCAACAAATACTTAAAAGCACTAATAGTCAAGGTTTAACATATCCAGAGCTCAAAAATATCCGACCACTTTTGACGCGACGTGAGCGAGTTAAAAAAAATGTCTGGAAAACGCGTTTCATTTTCTCCTTGAACTATGATACAATATCTTGCTCTCTACAGAAACATTCTGGACGTCTGTAAATAATAAGAACTGAATATAGAACTCATAGTTGTGTGTTTTTGTATTCAATTACTTCAAAGGTAAGCGCATTGGCGATACTGTGCTGTTTTTCGGCTGTCGACATAAGAACACCGACTACATCTACGAAGATGAGCTAGATGATTATTTGAAGAACGGGACGCTGGCTAAGCTACATGTCGCTTTCTCTCGAGATCAGGTGAGTGTCATAACCCATTTCAAACATTTTGAAGTGCCGTTTTGATTCTCGTGGGTTTCTGATATTGAACAGTCCAACCTCCAACCACTTACAGACGGCAGGTAGAGATGTTAATGTTCAAAGAATCAGTATGATAGGAGGCTGTACCCAACGCGTTTACTTAATCGGGCGGATGCGCTGTGCGTCATGTTTGATGTAGTTTACAAAGTGAATGAGCAACGCACTTACAGATTTATAGTAACCAGAGTAATAGTAACCAAAGCGTCAGCTCCGAACTCGTTTCATAACATGTTGTGCCAGAAACGTTGAGCATGTGCTATTCTTGTGGAAATTATTGGTTAATAACACACGCCAAATGCAACTGTTTAAATGCGTATCTGAAATTTAAATTACTAGTATGGGATAGGTCAACCGTTTTACTAACTCGCTATCGGGTTTTATCGTTAGGGTCGGCATTTCATGTGTGTGTTGCAATCATTTTGACGCTTAAAGGCAAGAGAAAACATTAGGAAACTGTCCCATGCCGACGGACAGTGATTATGTAAAATCTACGCTTGTGCTTTAGATTATAGGAAAACTGATCTTAGAAAGTCACACTTTTCACGATCTATAGTCTAGGATTGTTCCTATAAAATTCTTATTCAAATGGTACAAATATGTTGTACTCAATGAATGCCACTAAGGTGCACTCCAAAAGTGTGCCAGCGCCGTCCACCGCCCGGTTGAACTCAATTGGTGTACTATACTTCCCAGATTGAACACTAAACTTGAACAATGTTTAGTTTTTTTATTTTTGGTTTTATTAGCGAGAAAGAGTTTCAACAAAAAGATCGAAGCTTCGTTTTACTGTAGTTTTCTGCTTCCATATGGCGGAGTTGCTCCAGGCAGTTTGTCGATTCCTTAATGGAATTGATCATCAATCTTATTTACAGTTATTTACAAATCATGAACATTTGTCAAGGCAGTATCGAATACTACAAAACAAAGGTACCAAATGTCTACCGGCATGGATTCGTAAGACTCTCGGCTCCAGACTCTCTTCTTTACGAGAAAGGCAGTGTTCCATAAGTGATAAAGTGTTCAAGCCTCCTCTTTGTCAGCGTGAAATTTCATTTCACGGAAACTTTTAAAACAAGCTCATTGCTTACATCAATCTATTTTCGTAATACGTGCGACTACACTTCTACATCTACTGTACCATGGAAATTTTATAGCGGTAAAAATGACAATATTTCAATAGACCAAATTTATGAAGAACTTGAGTGCACAATGCCATGTCATACCATATTGATAATTTGTCTTCAACAATTTGCCTTGGTCACTTTTCAACACCCTTCCATGGGGAGGGGGGATGGATGTTTTCTGGAACCACACATTTTATGTTGATATTCCCTGCTAGCAAGGGTCATTTTCCTTTGCATTCACTCCTGCTCATCAATCCAGCGAATACAGCACAAAGAAAAAGAGGCCTCTGCTAGCAGGGTAATGTTGATAGTACCAAATGAGAATTTCTGACATTGTTATATTTGTTGGTACTTTATAAAGATGGCAGACCAGTGCCAACCTTCTCGCATTGTGCAGGTTTTCCTTGCATAAAATTCGAATTTCTGATTTCCTCGCATAACCCACATTAAGGAGGCTGCCTACAATTTTTTCTGCTCTCCACCACCAAACTTTGTTTGCCTGCTGTTCAGGCTCAAAAACCTGTACCGGTCTGAACTTTCACATGGTTACCCTGGAGGGTTTGAACTTTGTTGTAGTGTGCATTGTGTTGTGATCGGAGTTGCTATAGCAACGTTATAACCACACCCTTGTTTATAATACGCAGCCATCAGACGCGTTGCGCGACCTAAACTTTTCAAATGACACCCCTCGCACTAATCCCTGAGTAGCTAACATTAATCACAGCAAGTTTGGAGAGCATTCATTGGGCCGATTTTATGTTATTCGAACGGACTTTTTCAGGCTCCAAAATGTCAAAGTTATTTATGCCGCAAAGATTTCCTTGAAAAAGAATGGCTAATATCTGCGGAATTAAAAGATCCTTGCCGCCCGAATAATCTACAAACCCAAGGCAATGTACCAGCCAAATTTCACTTCTTGGAATGCTTCCGATTTTGTTTGGCATGTGTTCAAGCAAACTGCAAAATTTGAGAAATTATATTATAAATCTTACCTTTGTTATAAAATTTACACTTTTCGCCTCTGACAAAAATCTCATATGATTTTTTTTTTGATACTTCCGTAAATTAATCTTGAATATATACCAAAAATAACCCTCTAAGTCTCGAGTTCATTGAAGTATTTTAAGGCACCGAGAAAAAATGCTAAACTTCACTACTCTTTCGGTTTGCTCGAGTCGGTTTTTGCCATTGTACTTTGTTTTCACTTGTTGTAGCTTTCACGTGGTTTTCCCTGTAATCAGTGAAGCGGACTACATTCCTTCAACTAACTAACTACAACAACAAAAGATAATGCATATTGGCTTGTTATTGCGTGACATTGTTTGCTACGCTTTGCGAGTCAGATGAATGTTGAGTCAATGGCCCATGAAAACTACAACACGCTGGAATGTAGTTCGCTTCACTAATTACAGGGAAAACCACGTGAAAGCTACAACAGGTGAAAACAAAGTACGATGTTTGATAGTTACAGGCAGCCGCTCTTAAATGACCGAACAACATGGTTTTCAGATTCTCAGTTTTCAATGTCGCTTGTCAATAATTATTAACGATCCCGTTCTTCGGTGATCGCATCAAAGATCGCACATTGTTGTCACATTGTTGTTTCAAAAATAGAGTTTTTTATGGATTACTGGATTTTGGATTCATTAATCATTTACATTATGAGACCTTTCACTCTTGAGGCCACCGCCATTCCAAAATATTTTCACTTCAAAGTGATATTTGCTATCAACATTGACAGCTACATTGATGCTTTGGTTCCAGAAAGAAATTCAGTCTCTGTTTACATGATATCAAAATACTGGTATAATCACATACAAGAATGTGTAATGAGTTCTGTTTGGGAAATCTGGAAGGGTGGGCTAGGTGTCAGTGTGACCAGCATTTTTCATAATAAGTCTCTAACCAAATGTCCAAAAACCAACACATTAAAAGAAAACCATAGTAACTGAGACCCAGCAACTTCCTATTTGACTCTTCCCCTCCTTCGGATGATTAAGATTTAATTCATCATATGCATCTACAAGTGGAAAATCTGTATCTGCATTCTAGGAGTTCAAGAGACAAGCTATACAACTCGCTGTCATATTTCTACCTTGTAAAGACCTGTAAACGATATCACATTCAATCATGTTGTCACCATGTTATTTCTAGATTGTCAATATGCTAATTAGAGGCGGACCATTTTGATTTTTTTGGGGGGGGGGGGGGGGGGATAGAAGATTTTAAAAAATTCCCTGCATGGCCCAAAGGGCAGGGAACCAAAATGCCAAATATCGGGGTGGTGTTGTCCCACAAGCCAATCTTTGCGATACGGATCAAATTGAACCTTAGGTATGTACCTGTCTTTCTATGTTATTTTCCTGTGTCTGCGCGTTAGGTGCTACGACGCGATTTTTTTCCGGTCGCTGCTCCTAGACTACAACTTCGTTATATTATTGTCTGTAGTTTTGCGAAGTAAATATCATACACCATTGTGGAGAATTCAAAAAAATATATTGCACAGACAAGATCTCCCAGCCCCCCTCCCCATCAATGAGCAAATGGTCCACCCCTTAGAAGTAATTCAGTTTTCGTTCTGCACGCTGATTGGCTAATTTTTGATTAGCTGTCAAAATTTCACCAAAGTCACTAGCAGCGATCCCTATTTTCAAAACCCAACCTACTTTCTCTTTCCCAAAACCATTCAATCGCAAAAATGGGTAGCCACATGCACGCATCGCATGTCTATTTTATTGTAAGAAATGTTTGGTGATTAAAGCCTTACTAGCTGATGCCCGTGAAAAATTCACGGAGTACAAGGGGGATATTTATCTTACTTATATTATTCTCTTAAAACAAATGGAAAAAAGAAAAACTCACAACGGACATAAAATTTGCTTTCTGGTGTCATTTCCATTCAGCGCGCGTCTGCGAAGCAAGGCCCGTGGTGTACGTTTGCTTGGTTTGATTGGTTTTTCCAAATTGAATGAAAATTATTCTCAGGTCAAAAGTTTCGAATTAGAATTATCCCTGCAAATAACTGTAAGCTATCTGTAACAGAACCATTTGGGTCTGAATGTCTATAGTGCTTACGACTGTATGAACTGAGTTCTTTTTCAGTTTCTGTGGGAGACTCAAACATGGCGGCTTTGAACTTCGCTTGAATTATAACTTAGCTCAAGGCGACCTTTTTCCAACAAAAACATGCACACTAGTGAGATTTTCTCCTTCTGTCCGGGTTTGTGAACTTCGTTTTTTTCGGTTCCAATCTCTGTGTTTAGTATAGATTTCGAAAGTTTTATACCGGGCTTCAAAGGGCTGTCAAACGACTGTTGTTTGTGAACCGAGTTTTTATTTATAAGAATGGCGCGCGGCTTCGTGCAACGCGCCAAAACTTGTGAATGGGATATATTGTTCACTCTAATATTTTTGGAAAAACGACTTTCGCCTGAACATTACTGTGTTATTTGTGAGAGAATCGCGTAGGTTTGGACGTCTTTGTTGCTTTCGGCTGCGAGAAATTATTATTTTTTTGGTTTCTGTAGAAGACTTAAAATGGCGCCTTTGCGAACTCGATCTTCTCGCTTACTAAAACGCTTGAATTAGATCTTCCATCCGCTTTATCGTTTTCGAATAAAATGTATCCTATAACACAGTTCCCCAAGTATGCAAGGTTTGAAGTTCCGTGGCGCAGCCGTCTTTCCAGGCTTCTGGGCCAACAGTTTGACCTTGACCCCGCCCACATCACGTATTATATACTAGTTGTAGCTCTCGCTAAAAGTGCCAGCGAGCAATAGAACAGTGAATCATGCTTTGCCCTTCTGAAAATATGGGTTCCTCTGACTCACTGATGCCCTAATTTAATTTGGCCGACTATAGGTTAAGAGACAAATATCTACCTCTAAATTTCATATACGTAAAGGTTGCATTTCCATGAGCATATGAACAAGCTAAATCATTGTGATAGCAATGACTGTGTAATAGCAACAGCGCGAGAAATATATACAAACACAGCATCGCGGCGTTGGCTCAGAAGTGGACGAGGGGTCAAATAGTAGATTTCTCTTCTGATACTGATAGTGCTCAAGTATTCGGTTACCCAACTTGAATAATGCTCTTTCGAAATCCTGGCACTCTGATTGGCTAGTGGTTACACCACTCTGAACTCGAGAATTTTTCTCCTCGCACGGCTCTATAATGCTGCCGCCTCGCAGCCTCGCGTCTTGGCTCGGCTGCTCGTTGGCAATAAGATGTTCGGGCAATAAGTTTCTATTAATTCTACTACAATTGGCAAAGCACCGGTCTCCTGCGCGGGAGGTTGGTAGTCCATCCTCTTTCACTACTACTGGAGTCAGGCTATGTCGAATTGGAAATAAATTTAGTGTTTGTTTTTTGTTAGGACCTAACAAACAAACAAAAATTTTTTTTCAATTCAACAATTTAATTAATGTCATTGTACTATTGCTGTTGTTGTTTCAATTGTTATTACCGCAACGATGAACAATGACGACGAAAATTGAAATCTGGATCTGTTTTTTAAGGCTCAAAAGGTGTATGTGACTCATAAGATGGAGGAACACAGGCAAGAAATCTGGAACATACTGGAACAAGGAGGACACTTGTATGTTTGTGGGTAAGATCTTTATGACAGAACACTTTTTTGTTATGATTTACTGTCACACACAATAATTACATGATCCTTACCCAACATACGCCTATTTAGTAAACAAATTGTCATTTTTGTCTGTTTTGTGCGTGAACAAAAAATGTTTCATGAGCATGTTTCAGTAAGTTTTGTTTAATTTCCTAATTGACGGTTTTCACAATGTTGCGCGCGCAACACAACAGCGAGATTGGCAAACACTGGAGGGCCACTGCTGAAGTAAACGTGGAGGATTGTATAGAAGTTCGACACATACGTTGATAGCGGAGCTCCTTAGCGGCCGAAGGCCGCAGAGCGGAGCACCATAGGTATCGCAGGAAGAATACAATTGCTCAAAGTAGAACTCAGGTATACGATCGACTTCATTTTTCATGGTTCAGCGGTATTCCCATACTGGTATCGCGGGCGCGTCCGTGTGTGCGTGCGTGCCTGCCCCACCACAGGTAAACCAAGACCCTTCTCCGTTTATTTATTATATCTCAGGAAGGGATGAAGCTCAGACAACCAAACTTGGGTGAAGTTGTCTTAGTGGCAAGGGGGGTGCAACTGCATGGCCACGTGGTATGACGTCATCAGTGACGTCATCATAGGAGAAAAACAATATATCTCGGGAAGAGTTGAACCTCAGACAACCAAACTTAGGTGAAGTTGTCTTAGTGGCAAGGGGGGTGCAACTGTCTGGTCACGTGTTATGACGTAATCGATGACGTCATCAAACAAGAAAAGGTTTATATCTCGGGAAGGGATGAAGCTCAGACAACCAAACTTGGGTGAAGTTGTCTTAGTGACAAGGGGGGTGCAACTGCATGGCCACGTGGTATGACGTCATCAATGACGTCATCATAAGAGAAAAACAAGATATCTCGGGAAGGGATGAACCTCAGACAACCAAACTTGGATGAAGTTGTCTTAGTAACAAGGGGGGTGCAACTGCATGGTCACGTGGTATGACGTCATCAATGACGCCATCATAAGAGAAAAACAAGATATCTCGGGAAGGGATGAACCTCAGACAACCAAACTTGGGTGAAGTTGTCTTAGTGGCAAGGGGGGTGCAACTGCATGGTCACGTGGTATTACGTCATCAATGACGTCATCATAAGAGAAAAACATTATATTTCGGGAGGCGATGAACCTCAGACAACCTAAACTTTGGTGAAGTTGTCTTAGTGGCAAAGGGGGTGCAACTGTCTGGTCACGTGGTATGACGTCATCGATGACGTCATCATAGGAGAGAAACAACATATCTCGGGAAGGGATGAAGCTCAGACAACCAAATTTGGGTGAAGTTGTCTAAGTGGCAAGGGGGTGCAACTGCCTGTATACGTGGTATGACGTCATCGATGACGTCATAAAACGAGAAAAGCTTGATATCTTTGGATGGGATGAGCCTCAGACAACCAAACTTGGGTGAAATTATCTACGTGGCAAGGGGAGTGCAAGTGTTTAGTCACGTCGTGTGACGGTGGCAGGCTATCTATGTACAATGGCATTAACACATGTCTCATTAACACAGAAAAATATGTAGCCGGGAGCTCCGCTTTTAGCCAGTGACTAAATCTATATATTAAAATTAGTAAGGGAATGAGACGTAAGCCCCACGAAAGAAAGATGTGAAGGGCAAATCCCCTCTTTTGTTCTAGTGATCAAGTCCTTATTGTTCTAGGATTATCGCCTATTGTTAGGGTTTTAAGGGAGGGGCATAGCCCGAGCAACCGACGCAATAGGCGAGCTCCATTGTTTACATTTTGACTAATTTGCATAAGCATCAACCAGAATCAGGCATTCCAACGCCGCTGCAAAAGGATCGGTTCTGAATATCAATGAAGGGTAACAAATAGAATAAGTAGAAAATCTCAGCTCGATATCGTGTAAAACAAGCGCGCGGCGCGAAGTTTGATTTGCAGAAAATGTATGGGCCAATGAGCTTTTTGCCACCCAGTAACTTAGGAATTTTTGAAAAGGCTTTAAACTATAATATCGAGTTCAAATTCTCTAGCTATGTTTATTTGTCACCCTTTATTGATATACAGACCATATCATTTTGTAGCCTCGCTGAAACGTCTAAAGAAAAATATGTAAACAACGACGTCAGCTGGAATCGGCCTATACAAGAACCTTTAAGCCTAACTTGAGAAAATGCAGGTTCTTACTCGTTTTTATTATATGGCTGCGATGGTACGCGCGCTCTGATTGGCCGATTAGCGGGCCGGAATCCCCCACGGACATTACAGATATTTTTTCCCCGCCATTTGACAAAACGCGCGCGTGTGGCTCTATCAGAGTTCATTCAAGCGAAGCGAACCGCAAACAGAGAAAACATTGCCGTGGTTGTGGAAGATAAATCTTTCTCTAGTGGACATGTACCGAATTTCAAATCCTCTATAAGCTTTATTACCAACTACGGGAGGTACCTGCAGCGGAGACGGAAAGGCACAACTACTGAAATTGCGTACTCCATTTTACATGTTTATTCCTTAGCTCATCTCCTCGAAAACAACTCTCGCTCCCTTTTGTGCCCCTTTTTATTTTTTTATTTACGTCAATAAATTTTTATATTTTTAGCGTTTTTCTATGTAATTTTTATGTAATGTTTACAACATGAGCAGCCGTGTTGTATCAGATTTACAACACGAGCGCGTAGCGCGAGTGATGTAGATCTGATACAACACTGATGCGAATGTTGTAAACTACTTAAAAAATTCATCGCTTCTAGTGTCCGCTGTTTTAAAAATCTTGTAAATTTGGCAGTGAAACTTCAAGATATGTTTCATGAAAGTTGCTATGCAAATAAGTTACAACCACTAGTGGTTGTATCAGAATTACAACACGCTACGGTCCCGTGAATCTTATTGTGTTTCTATTGTGTTGTACTTATCAATTATTCATGAATTTTTTAAATAATTTTAAACTATATAGTCTCTAGTTTATTTTAACTACACTATTGTAAGCGCATTGAGGCGTATAGCAAAATGCGTATTTTTAAGAACCGTTATTATTTTTATTATTATTACCACTCCTCTGCTCTCTCTTTCTCCTTCTCCTCTCTTCCTCTCTCTCTCGGCTCTCCTTTCTTCTCCTACTTTTTCTTTACATCTAGGAGCCACACATTTTTATACGATACATTCTGTCAATCATTCTAAGCTTTATTCATTGGCTAATTCTAAGTGACGTCGCTTACTTAAGAGGCAGTCTCCCTAAGAGCGGTCCGGTGAATTTCGCTTCAGAAAATAAAATTCCTTCAAACTTGGTAGATTAAAAGGGTTTGGTACACAACTTAAAAAAACGGTATAGTTTTTTGCAAATATTTTTTTTTCGGCTTTCCTACAGGCATGAATCCGACCTGGCCAAGCAGGCGGCTTTGACCACCGATTTCAAACCCAAAATTACCTGATATTTATGACCGCGGCGTATCAAAACTATTCGCCTTGGCGAATTTTTTTCTTTGCTATCTGCTTTATTTATCTTTCGACTTGAAAAGTACGAAATGTGACTTTAATTGATTGCTTTGCCGATAAGTTATAAGCCTTGAAAGCCCTCCCCCTGTACGGGTTGCTAAAGTGCGCTAAAATATAGTAAAACTCGGAAGCCGAATTCTCGTTTGTTTGACCAAAATTTAAATAAAATTTTACATCCATCTGAAGGTGGTAAGTGTATTTCTCAGGATCTAAAGTCAAACCTCCGGGTATGCCGCTGTACGCGAATCGGTGACAAGGTCAAGTTGGTCAAGTTGGTCAAGTTGGTGCTTTGTTTACACAAACAACACTTCGTTAGGCTTTTACTCAGTCTGTTAATTCCGGCTCCCGGCTCTTAAATTCGCCAAAACAGTTTCTTAAATCCAGTAACAAAGAGAGTTGACAGTCCTGTGCAGGTTTTATTAAAAATAAAATAAAATTATCCGACAAACCGAGCTTGTGTTCTGCTGAGGTATTTTGAGGAGAAAACCCCGCACAGTCGCTGAACACACGCACCTTTTCTTACTTTTGCAAAGGCAAACATTTCTTGTACTTTTTGTCATGGAACATCAGGATGTACTATCTTGTATGTTCAGCAGTTTACTGGGGTCATTTAGATCATTGAAGAATGCGCCAACGTATTTTCTTAGCATAGATTTGTAACGTAAGCTATCACGCAATTATAATGAATCAAGCTAAACTTTTCAAACCTTTCGACTTCTATATTTTTATTTCTTATTCTTTTGCCACAGTGATAGTAATGAACTTCCTTTATTCAAATTGCTTATTGCAATGGTTTGCAGTGAACTGTACATGGACAAAGAAATCACAGAACGCGCGGCTCTGGGGGAGGAAATTTGATATTTGGATTTAGCTATTTAGGCATTTGGTCGAAAATTCCATTGCGATCGGGTTTGTAATGGAGATTATTTTTGTACAATATTTTGCATATACACGATAGTTTTGCCATTTGTTTTCCTTAGAAGCGGTGAAGTATAGCTAGGGCATAACAAATTAGTCGTAAAGACGGATCAGTCATTCCTTACATTCACCTCTCAGTTTTTATGTAAGTGGCGGTCAGTGTTACATGTAGATCTGACTGTAGCGCACAGTCATCACATCATCAGAGGCGGATAATGTCAACAACGCTAAGCGAAACGGAGAGGATTGACAGGACGCAATATCGCGCAATCCAATTCCTCGATCCTACCAATTCTGAATTTTGCAGCAAAAAGATATGCGTGCAAAAATTACGAGTTAGCCAAAACATGCTGCATAAACCACTATAGCTTGAAATAGTTTCCATCACGCGCGCGCTCGTTTGGGACCATGATTTTGCGCCTAATACAATTTCAAAATAAGTGTTAGAGGCACGCATCGGGGGAAAGGGGGCCATGGAAGTTTTTTGTGCTAGACGTTTTTTTTATTCATCTGTGATGCGCTGCGAATTTTTTCCAATAATAGAGTGCACGACCCCCCTCCTCGATCCCCCCCCCCCTCTTAATAGTCAAACGGTCGTCCTCAAAACCAAGAAACACTTATATCACGAAACATCTAATCCAAGTAATCTGTTTAATACATTGTAATCAAATCGCAGCCCCACCTTTCTTGGGAGAATTTCCCATACATTTACTGTATTTGCTGGAGGAAATTTGAAAAATTTCGACCCCTGTTTTCACTATCCGCCCGCCCCTCCCCGTCTCAAAAATTCCCGGATCCGCCACTGTGGAAGGCGGGAGAAGAGCGGGTTGTTGCTAAAAAAATCCCCTTGACAGTTGGCCACGAAATTTCATTGCATTATATGTCGTGTTATTTCATTTTACTCGTGATGTGAATATCTCGCACTAAGGGACCAGTCATTATTTATCGCCTGGGGGTGAGGGTGGGGGTTAGAGGATTTTGGGTAATACACTGTCAAAATGCAGTGATCCTCCCTATATAAGTACAATGATTAAGGTGATCCCCCTCAGAGCCATTAAACGTTTTCGTGATCCCCAAACTGTTTGGAACTGAACCAAAAATACAGTGATTTATGTATTCAGCGGGCCATATCTCGGTTGCGTTGCAACTGATTTGCCTCATTTTTGGTGTGTAGCTTTCATTCGATATGGCATTTTGAAATCAAGGGACAAATATTGCTAAATCGAAAATGTGTTATGAAATTTCAACAGTAAAAGATACCAATCTAGGCGTGGTCAACCAGAATGTTAACCCCTAAAAATGTCATTTTCAACATGGCTCTCGATTCCAGCAACGATCGACAAGAGACAACGGCTGGAAATACATGCTACCGGCACTAGCGTCTCGTATCTTTGCTGCCAACACCCTAAAAGGTACCATTTTCTGGAAAACATAGCGTTTTTTCGTCTTATACCCTAAAAGATACCTTGAACCTTAATTTCAACCCCTAAAAGATGACGAGAATCGCCGCCCGACGCAAATGGGAGTCCCCCCGGGGTAGATGAACATTCCGTTTTTTGTGTGTAGTAAACAAAGCCTGTAGTTTATCATTTTTGCGCGCCCGAAAATGACGAAATTGTTATTATTCGTCGCGTTTACATGAAGCGGTCCAAATGACGAATTTCCTATGCTTTTAACGTCAAACTCAAGTTTACCTAAGTGGTCTTCTTTCGAACATAGTGACTGCCTGCCATGCCTATCACTGCAGGGCATTTTTGTGAGAGCTTGTTTTACCTAAGCAAGATACACTTGTTCTTGTTAACGTCGCGAGGGCAGTGTCTTCGTTGCGCGAGTTGTCACAACTATTAGATGCTATTCTTTATACGAAATTTTTATTATTGAGTGAAGTGAAGTAGAAAAATGCAAATGATACAGACGTATTTAGAAAATTTCTTGTGGTCCCCCCTATCAGGGCTTCAGGTTTCGAGAGATCTCCCTTTTCGCTCGGGCAAAAATGAAGTGATTCCCCCTAAAATATTCTGCTAGGCGATATATAATGACAGGTCCCTAAAGGAGGGACACTCAAAACAGAACAACACATGGATTTCTCACTTTTGAACAATGATTATGACATAATCTGACCACGATGTGAACGGTGCTTAGCACAAAACAAACATTTCTCTTCTCTGGTCCTCAGTCGCATTGAACAACCCTGAGCGCGCGCGCTAAAATTAATTCATCTTCTGAAATGCCCTCACACGGCCCAAATGACAACGCGATAAATGACTGCTTGTATCGCAGTTGCATTCATATACAGGGATATCAACTCGGTGTGCTGCCTTAAACTCTCCACAGTCTCCAAGCTCTCGACACTTTAAAAACCAAGAATACATTCGTTCTTCTGATCCTTCCATCCATTTTGCCAAACTATGATTTTGCTAAACTGGCACGGGCTGTTGAATTACTTCGCAAACGCACCGCTAATTTGCATATAATAGTGTTCTCTTCATCGGAAAAGATTAACAAGTTCAGGTTTTATTTGTCCATCGGCGTAACACAGAATATCTCAGCAACATTTCCAATTTGGGTAGGAAATCAGAAATAGACGAAAACTATATTTTTAACTTTCGTTATTTCTTTCTATGTGAGATCTTTAAAGCGCCGCGCCGGCGGCTACCAAACAAATTCTATTCTATTCTGCGGTCCTATACAAGAAAATACTTTCGTAATCTTCGCAAAATGCTATAAATTGCCCAGTAGACTACTGAACATACAGGATTAACTCTATCCAACCGACAAAAGGGTTAATAAATGTTTGCCTCTGCAAATGGTTTTTCTAGAGTTGTACTTGTTCAGCGACTGTGCGGGGTTCCGCAAAAGACTTCAGCAGAACACAAGCTCGGTTTGTCGGATAATTTGATCTTATTTTCAATAAAACCTGCACAGGACTTTCAAATACCTTTGTTACTGGATTTAAGAAACTATTTTGGCAAATTTAAGAGCCGGGAGCCGGAATTAACAGACTGAGTAAAAGCCTTACGAAGTGTTGTTTGTGTAAACAACGCACCAACTTGACCAACTTGACCTTGTCACCGATTCGCGTACAGCGGCATACCCGGAGGTTTGACTTTAGATCATGAGAAATAAACTTACCACCTTCAGATAGATGTAAAATTTTATTTAAATTTTGGTCAAACAAACGAGAATTCGGCTTCCGAGTTTTGCTATATTTTAGCGCACTTTAGCAACCCGTACAGGGGGAGGGCTTTCAAGGCTTATAACTTATCGGCAAAGCAATCAATTAAAGTCACATTTCGTACTTTTCAAGTCGAAAGATAAATAAAGCAGATAGCAAAGAAAAAAATTCGCCAAGGCGAATAGTTTTGATACGCCGCGGTCATAAATATCAGGTAATTTTGGGTTTGAAATCGGTGGTCAAAGCCGCCTGCTTGGCCAGGTCGGATTCATGCCTGTAGGAAAGCCGAAAAAAAATATTTGCAAAACACTATACCGTTTTTTTTAAGTTGTGTACCAAACCCTTTTAATCTACCAAGTTTGAAGGAATTTTATTTTCTGAAGCGAAATTCACCGGACCGCTCTTAGGGAGACTGCCTCTTAAACCTAAATTTGTTTAAATCTGTAGTGTTTTATCCTAAATATAAAACATGCTTAGTCGCTGAAAATTGAGCTTCTTTGGATTGTGAAACGTACTTATTACTTTCTATGAAGATGTTTACAAATTTCATGGCATTTTCCTATTCAACTGTCAGCATACGTGACCTTGCAAACTTGCACAAAACTTTGTCGCGTGACACTGAAAACAAAATATCTTTTAAGCAAAGTGCGCCGTATTAATAAGCAATTATTGGATGAGGTTTTTGTGATTTCCAGAATAAACAATGTCGAGACAAGTGGAATCAGGCGAGGCCGTAAGGCCGATTCTGGCTGATTCCACTTGGCGAGACATTGTTTATTCTGGAAATCACAAAAAACGAATTCAATAATTGTTTTATTATACATTGATTGATTAAAAATGCTGATTCTTGGAAACCTTCAAAGTGAGCGATTCCCAAAGTAAAGCGCGCGCTTTTAGCCAATCAGAATCGAGATAGTGAGTACAATGTATAATAATATAGGTAATCATACGACTTCGAGTTCAATTTGGGATTAATTGCACGAGTGAGTTTTTCAAAAAGTATCAAAATTGCACGAGCCCGTAGGGCGAGTGCAATTTGAGTTTTTTGAAAAACTCACGAGTGTAATTAATCCCAAATTGAACGAGAATAGTCGTATGATTACTTATTAATAAATTAGATGCAAAAATTCAGTGAAAAACTAATCAATGCAGTCACGCGAGTGCCACGTGATAAACCTTTATTGCTGATTGGTTCTTACAAATACCGTGGAATTCATCGGTGATCGTCAGTTCTTGTCATTCTGATAAGTACATGAAAGTACAGTTCTGAAGCTGAAATACTGCTTCAAAGAGTCTTTCAAGCCGTAATTAGGCTAGGAGTTTAAGCAATTCAAGTGAATCGGTACAACTTTTAGACAATGTTGAAAGAGTCACCGATTTCACTGCAGATGCAGTTCATTGAGAATCGCTTTCAAGGATGTGATACCTCCGTTTGCGAGCACGAGGGGCCGAATCTGGCGAGGACTTGCTCTCATTGTAGAAATTGAACGCCACTTGACAGTTGTTAAAAGTATTCATGAGATTCTGGGCTTGAGAACCCATCGGTGTCATGGAAAGAGCATGGGAAGTCGCAGTGCTGTACGAAGTGGAACCCGGCTGAGTGGAACTGGAAGGCTTTGCAACTGGAGGCAACGACGAGAGAAGTGACATAGAGTTTCCCGCTTGCTGCTTTTGTAGCATTTTTGACATGATGGCTGCCTTGGAGAGCTTCCAATTCGTTGGAACTGTTGTTTCGTCTGGAAATTGCGGCTGAAAGCTCATACTGCTCTTGCTCGTTGACTTCATCATAGTCATCGAGGGACTGCAAATTTCTATGACCCGTCACCTTCGCAATTCCCGCCCGCTCAATGTTGACATTCTTCAGCTTGCTTACTACGGTCTTTCTAGCGCTGTGGTTTGTAAACTTCTTGCCACTTGACTCAAGGCTGGTTTCTGCCACGATGTTCTTCATCATGTTATTTATGGTGTTTTCTCCCATCGCCTGGGCTTTAAACCAGATCTCGTCGTTTGCCGTCCTGAGTAGTATAGGAGGGGGCGAATTAGCCCTTTTTTTCGGCAGGAATACTAATTTTCGGCAGGAATACATAATGAGCTTTGCGGTTGAATTAATGAGCGTCCCCACGCGGAATTAATGAGCTTGCGGTTTATTGTTGACACAGGTGTTCTTTTGTTCTTTATTGCGGCGGAATTAATGAGCGTCCCCACGCGGAATTAATGAGCTTGCGGTTTATTGTTGACACAGGTGTTCTTTTGTTTAAAAGTGAGGCGGAATACATAATGAGCTTGCGGTTTATTGTTGACACAGATGTTCTTTTGTTCTTTATTGCCTAGCCTTGTATATAAGAAGGTTGGCCACAAACGGATATTCATTAATTCCGCCGCAATAAAGATTTTTTCTTTAAAAAATCATATTACATAAAATACTACCACTAGTGGCGCATAGTAACTTAGAGTAGAGTAGCTATAATATAACAAAAAAATACATCAGGAGAATCAATAGTATTATTATTATTATTACTGAAGGTTGTCCCTTCTAAGATGACAAAACTGTTAATGCCCTCTGAAAGAAAAACTCAGTGTAGCGATACTCTGGGTTGTCCTGGCCAAAAGAACTCACACGATTTCTCCAAAAAAGTCTTGACGGTGGGGTCATCAGCATAGAAAGTAATGCATTTGGTAAGCACGGTCGTGATGTGTTTCAGTTTCACAGGCCAGATGCTTTGTGATCCATCGCTAATAACGGACCTTCCTGGTTGAGTAGGACAGCTGGAAGTCTTGTACATTTCAGCTAGGTAATACCCTTCAGGAATGACGTTGGATGGCTTGCCACCGCTTCCAATTTGTTGCCATACCGACGGCGAGGCGTCTGACTACACGGGCAATGGAATTGCTGGACGACTCATATTTCTTGTTACACTTTTTGTTAGCGGCTCTTGGGGAATTAATGAAGTCACTTTGCTTTTCTTTGGTTGACATTTGTTGACGGTAAAGACTCGACAAGATCCAAAGACGTCAGCTAGCACTTGCTTGTTTGCTGGAGTATCAGGCTTGTTGTCTACCAATAGATACCCATAAGGCTTTTCTGTTTCTTGGAAGTAGGCGTTCATGAATCTGTCTCGATTCTTGTCAAACATTCTCTCTCCTATAATTCCTATTTGCTTCCGGTCACTAGGACTGCGGAAGAGTGCGAGGTACTGGGCATTACGGCTAATGTCCGTATTGTACTTTCCCTTGGGAAACATATTTTGAAGCAATAGGACGACACTGGCATTTCTATGACGACCCTGAGTAAACAAACGGGCCACCAAGGGGACTATCAGAAGCTTCAGCCATAAGATCATCGAGGATCAAAATGTTGTTAAAGTTGGGATTGATTTCACATAGGTCATCGGACAACTCCGGTAAACCCCTTTCGAAACGGATACTCTTCCCCAGTGATTTCTTCAAGGTATCATAGGTGTCTTGCCATTGGTTGTAGTACAAAACAATCAGTCCTTTTTTCTTTTCACTGTAGGAAATCCTGTCTGTATCCAGAATCTGCTGCACAAAATAGGTCTTGCCGCATTGAGTGGGACCAACCACCAGTAGAGAAAACTTGTGGCGGAATTCAAAGTCCGGATAGGGTTGTGTGGTCAATGCTTTCTCAGTTGTAATGACGCGACGTTGTGTTGTGTTTTTCCTTGATTTCATTTGCAAGGGTCGTTTTGGAAGTTCAAGCTGATTTGAAAGCGGCATCTCATGTGGTAAATTTTCTTTAGAGGTACTAGGCCCGATTCTCGATAAAATAGATGGCTTGTCTGTATGTGAAAACACGGCTATTCTGAGCCATCTTTTTCTCTTATCCCCATAAAGACAATGAACTTGCCGTAAGTGATCGCTGAGGTATTGTAATCTGGTTTGCTGGACATACTTTCTTATACCGCGTTGGCATCCTTACTGTATGGAGGTTTGGATCAGACTGACTAATGCTATCAAGCACTCAATCTCATATAAGAACTTGACAGGAGATGTTGGTGACGTGTCGATGAGATGTCGATGGGATGTCGATGAGGTGTCGGTGGGATGTCGATGAGATGTCGATGAGGTGTTGATGGGATGTCGATGAGATGTCGATGAGATGTTGATGGGATGTCGATGAGGTGTCAATGAGGTGTCGATGGGATGTCGATGGGATGTCGAAATAGGTGTCTAACTTGGTGACCTAGCCTAGCCTTGTATATAAGAAGGTTGGCCACAAACGGATATTCATTAATTCCGCCGCAATAAAGAACAAAAGAACACCTGTGTCAACAATAAACCGCAAGCTCATTAATTCCGCGTGGGGACGCTCATTAATTCAACCGCAAAGCTCATTATGTATTCCTGCCGAAAATTAGTATTCCTGCCGAAAAAAGGGCTAATTCGGCCCCTCCTATACTACTGTCCTGTTGTGTTTTATAGCCAGGTAAAATGGTCCAGTGTATTTAAAGTGGTTTGGCCTCCGGCTTAAAAACTCCTTAAAGATACCAACGAGGCATCTCCTTTCACCAACTGTAAACATTCTTGGCTGGAAATCTCTTGGCTTGTGGTTAAGGCCGCCTTGTCTTGTTTTGGTTGGACCCTCGGCGAATTCTACGCACTCAAGGCTGCTATCATCTTTGCAGAGACGGAAATCCTCAACTCTCATTTTGTGGTGTTCTTGACGACCCCTAAACCCAAAATGTTGGATACGTAACCACCATACTGTGTTTATGAGAGCCTTTGGTGTTTCATTACCAAATTTCCCTTCCGTCCAAAGCTCTTCCTCTTCGTCTGTTGCGAGCTTTCTTGCTTTGTTGGGGCGCTTACCGCGGCCTTCCTCTCGGAGCTTTTTCGCCTTCCCCTCCAAAACCATCTTGGAAGGGTGAAACCCTCGGTCTCGTATCAGGGAATACTTGTAGCCTTGGTCTTTGAGGTGTCTGTCAAGACCTGCTAACATCACTTTAAGGCTGTCCGGCTCATAGTCCAGCGCGTTTTTGGCCCGTTTAACTTCTGCGTAAAACTTCTCTAGGTGAGCATTCAGCTCGCTTGGCTCAAATATCTCCATTTCGCTGGATATTTTATTATGTAAGCACCATTGCTTCAATACAGATACCCAGAAATTTGTACTCTTACTTGTATTCTGTTTTTTTTTAGCCATCTTTCAGTCCTTGGATAATAGTTTCAGTAGCTTCGGCAAATGTTTCAAATTTGTGACAGCCATTTTGTTTGTTTACCACAAATTTTTACCTGAAAACAGCGCCTGTGTGAAATCGTCTGTGATTGGTTTTTACAAAATTATATTGTTTATTAGCCAATCAAAATCGTGAAATACTTGCACTATGTTACTACATTTTGCACTCAATTACCTCTGAAATTGCACTGCTCTAAGCCAATCAGAATTGAGAAATTTTTGCATCTAAATTATTACCGTAGTAAAGACTGAGAAAAAAATACATATTTTCAGGAAACTGCACCGGAAAAATATGAAGCCTTACTGCCTAAACGCTGTCATTTTGACTATTACAACATCTATTGTCATAACTATAGAGCGCAAAAAAGAAATTGTATTTAAATACTTAATTACTAAGATTTAGCCACTGGCTAAAGGCGGAGCTCCCGGTTGTGTACATGGTGTATCACTATACTAGGCTTTTCAAGAAAAAATTTCAAGATGAAAATATGAACGACCTGATAAAGTGAGGTAAAAAAAAGACCTAAGGTACTAACCCCTCACAATGGATTAATTAACAATGGAGTAATCAAAAGAAAAGCTTTTATTTATCATGAGCTGTTTTAATATTTCAACATATACATACCGTATATGTACTATTATTTTTACAAATCATTCTAGTTCATAACTACTAAATATATACACTTGATTTCATGATGCATAGTTTTCTCAGAAGGCTTGTAACAAAACATATACCAATGTGAGGTAAGAGTTGCACCTTTCCTAGCCCCCTGCAGAAGGGGATTAGATTGGGGGTAAGATGTTTACCCTAATAATGCATGGGAGGACCAACACTGCATTTAAAACAATTGCTGAAATTCCCAATACCTTCCCTGTGTGCAAAACCCACCATGGAGAGATGAGTATTGGATAATTTGGCATTGGGTGGCCCTTCCAGAAAATATTGGTGTGTGCATCCTACCTTAGCTATTTTATAATATTGTAGGGTTCCAGAAAATATCCATACCCCCCACGGACGGGTGTTGGAAGTGACCCCCCCCCCCCCCAACCCTTGGAATTTCAAAAGAAAAATTACAGTATTTGTGTGTGTGGAGAAGATCAGGTAAATTGATGGCCCCCACCCCTCCGGTTCTGGAACCACACATTCCACAGATTTCCTGGACACTACGAAAACTTAATTTAGTTCAACGATTTGAATAATGTACACACCGTAAAGATTTCCAAAAATAATCAAGCCTGTTTTATCTAATTCAGTGAAACTGTGTCAAAGACAAATTATATCTACTTCAGTGAAACTATATCAAATACAAATTAAAACCTTATTTCCATGTCTTTGCCTGCATCATTAGAGTTGGCACAGCACGCTAATTTCTTTGCATAATAATACACTGTGTGGAACACGTTTTCATTCGCAGGGAAAAACTCCTGCCGCTTTAGCCAAGTGCCACCATATCAATAGGAAAGTTAGCAAATCCCAGTCCAAACCCTGCCTACAGTAACCACAATCTAAAAGCCACTTACCTCCCGCATACCATGACCCCCCCCAAAAAAAAATATATATATATATATATATTCGTTTGTTTTTTCCAATTGTTCTTAGGGACGTGTCATTATTTACCGGGGGGGGGGAGGGCTCCCATTTTTTTCAAACAAGGATAAAAAAATGTGACCCTCCCCCAATCGTAGTTTACAAAAATTGGGACCCTCCCCCATGTCATTTATATGTTCTGAAAAACCTGTCAGATAGACTATTGTCCGAGTGAAGCAATGTCTCTTTTATATAAGGAAGCGCGGTTATTACTTATCGCCTCCATTAATTACATGAGGATTTTGGGTAATACACGGTAAAAATGCAGTGATCTTCCCTCTATAAGTACAATGATTAACGTGATCCCACCTCTCCCGTCCCCTATTTGACCTAGTACTGAAGACATTTTACAGAAAAAGGGGGTCGCATATCTTTCGTTGCGCGCGAAGCGTGGCCGAATTTTCATAAACGCATTTCATCAAGCCTCAGAGATAGGGTAGATGAACATGTTTTTTGTACGGTATAGTAAACAAAGCCTGTAAGGAGGCTCGGCCTCAACTATATAGGTTAGATGAAAGCTTCTATTGATGGGCTCCTGAGCCAACAAGGTTATATTATTCATGCGCACAACTGCGCGCCGCAGGTGATGAAGTTATTAATAGAGAGATTAAGCACCGCGTGAACGGGAAACGGAAAACGTCAACTTGGCGTTTGCCGTCTGCCGTGCCGTTTACTCATCTAGTCGTTTAAGCATCTCGTCGATACGGGGGAGGTTGGAAACTAGTTTCCAATCTTGCGCGGGCAGATTTCGGCAACATTTTTGT
Source organism: Scolanthus callimorphus (assembly GCA_033964015.1). Taxonomy (NCBI): domain Eukaryota; kingdom Metazoa; phylum Cnidaria; class Anthozoa; order Actiniaria; family Edwardsiidae; genus Scolanthus; species Scolanthus callimorphus. The sequence goes on from CM066919.1 coordinate 11,854,866, forward strand.
TTACAAGTTGCAATGAAACGACGAAGAGATGGCGGCAAAGCGAAGGTGAGATAGCTCTTTGTTATGTTTCTTTGTTGTGTTCTTTTCATTTTCTACTCAACCATGTCATCTCCAAGCCAGCGGCGACTAGTTTAGAAGTTGTTCATAGTAAATAAATTAAAAAAATACTCGCATTAGCCGGGATAAAGTCCCTAAACTCACCGAACTTGCTTCGTAAAAATTTACACTCACTACTAGTGATAATTTCTCTTGACTTATAAACGAATGCAAACTCCTCCCTAAAATATATTTTTTGATACCATATGGTAGCAAAGAGCTTTACAAAAATAAAATATATGTTATTCAAACAATTTAGACAGCCAGCCAAAACTGTAACATGGCAAAGTGCTGAGAAGAACCTGTTGCTTCATGAACCAACATGAAGGTCGTGGGTCTGCTGTGGCTTCATGAACCAATTTCTTTACAATTTTGTTGAGGTAGCTGTAGTCTCGAGCTAAATTTCTCTTGACTTATAGGAGCGAAAGTACGGCTAGGTGCTGTGGATTTTTTGGTTTAGAATTAGAAATGTAAACGTTGTTTTGTTGTTTCAACAGGCGTGAGCAAAACGAAATTTTGGAGCTTTTACGTTTCAGTACCTAATAGTTTGTATTACTGATGTTTTCAGGGGCACCATTGAGAGACTGCTGGGGATTTATAGATGGCACCGCCCGACCTATCGCCAGGCCTACTCGAAATCAACGAATTATGTATTCAGGGCACAAAAGAGTACATTGCATAAAATTCCAGGTTGGTGGCCATATAATATCAAATGATGTAAGCAAGGAAACCTGTTTCAGTTTAGGCTATCATTGTTTTTATTTTTAAAGCAGTCTCACAACTCTCTTTAGCTCAAGTGTCCCAACCCACACCAGTAACTGTGACAGAATCAAACAAGTCAGAATTATAGCTTATTGTGTAATGACAGGCACTTCTAATTCTACTTCATCATTGGTCTAAGTCACATGAGATAGAGAGCACAAAAACAGAGCTTCAGTTTGAGCGTGACTGATAATCTCATAAGTTATATAAAATAATATTAATAACTAGTTAAACTAGTAAGTTTAGAAAGGTGCTTAAAATCAAATAACCAATGCTATCTCTTTGTTCTCATGTTTTCAGTCAGTTGTCTCACCAAATGGTATGATCTGCCATTTGTTTGGCCCGGTTGAGGGGAGAAGACATGATGCCTTCATGTTGGCTGAAAGTAACTTGCTGCCCAAAATGGAAAGACAAATGAACAAGCCAACAGGGGAGCCTTATGTCATTTATGGAGACCCTGCTTATCCTGTGCGCAGACACATAATTGCTCCTTTCAAGGGTGCTCGACTCACAGCAGACCAGGAGCTCTTTAATATGGACATGAGCACTGTACGCACTAGCGTAGAATGGGCCTATGGCAAAATAACCAGATACTTTGTCTTTCTCGATTTTAACAAGAATCTCAAAGTGCTTTTGCAGCCTGTGGGCAAAATGTATGCTGTTGGAGCCATTCTGGCTAACTGCCACACATGTTTGTATGGTTCTGAAACAGGGAATTTCTTTAACTTGGCTCCCCCAAGTATTGAGACATATTTAAGCAACCAGTGAAGGGATGGCAAGGGTTAGCCAGGAAAAGTCTCTCTAAATTTATTAGCATGGCAGAGGAGACAAACCTCATAAAAATCACTTTAATAAAGCACAACATTTCACACTGTTTGCTGGCGTAGAATGAGCTTTTTGTAAAATAACCCAATTTTACTATTTGCTATCCCTCATTGAGTACTTATAATATGTAATATTCAACTGTAAACATAGTCTTTAAGCAGCTCGATTGCATTGGTTAAAAGAAATAGATTGCAGTAATCAATAAAAGAGGAGTCAACCCTCAAAAGTTATTTTACAAGTGTTTACAAAACAAAATTATGATTCTGTGTCAGTGCCTCCCACTTCGCTTGTTCAATAGCCATACGTTTTTCTTCTAGGGCCAGTTTTCTTTCTTCTAAGGCCAATTTTCTCTCCTTTTGTTTGTAAGCATCATCATGCTTTCTTTCTAGGAAGGCCAACATAGATGTAGCTCCAACTCTCCCCCTTTTTTTAGCTTTTCCTGCTGCAAAAATTGAATGAAACAGAAATAGTAATGAGTTGTAATTAGCTTGCATAACAACCACAATGGGGACACATGTACAGAAGAAGGGAAGGGGTGGTGGGGGGGGGGGGGGGGGGTGGGATGAAATGCATTTCCGTTAGAAGCCTTACTTGGAAATTTTTGAGCACTAATGGATAAATGCCACAGAAATGTTATTATGGTATTATTATTAATTATTTCTGGAACAAAGTTTCAGCAATGAGCATCTACATTTCAGGAAAGCAAAACTTACTATCATTCCCTAGACCACTGTCATCTTCGTCATCATCCTCTCCACTTCCCTCATCTAATGACAGCTTCCTTTCTGTAAAGAAAAGTAAAGGCAGTAGTATTATGCCAAAGTGTTTCCATGTGGAGAAGTAAAACAAACCTGAACCATAGGGGTGAATAGACTGTCAACACAACCTGCAAGCACTTGACTTTCTGTGTTACATTAAAAAATTGTCTTGGCCTATTAACACAGAAAGTGATAATTGGTTGCAGGTTGTGCCAACAGTCTATTCACCCCATGGTTCAGGGTTTTTTTATGAGAGATAAACATTTGGGGATGGGGATTAATTTTGGAGTTTTGTCCCTGTTGGTGTCAAAACTGTGCCAAAAAACCCCTGGATAATGGCACAGTGACCAAGTATTTACTTTAGGCATTTCAGTGTTGTGAAAATGTATCTTACTTGTATGAGTCTCCATGGCATGTTTTCGCATCTCAAGGCCCTTTTGTTTATCTAACTGCTCTTTAGTTGATTTTCCTTTGACCTTTGCTTCATCATTGCTTGGTCTGCCTTGTTCAAAGTTGATTATGTCTTCAAGGAGCTGCTGCATTTCGGAGTAATCCTCCTCTGTACCAGATCTAACATACAATTCATTTGAAATAATATCAGAATTCTGTATTTCATTTTCAGAATATAATTTGTATCAGTGTTTTAGAGTCAAGGAAAGCTCTTACCCATGCCCCATGCCCAAGGGTTTGGCCCCTTGCACTAGGATAAGTACATGGATAGCTTTCAGTAAAAAAAAACGACTTAAAAACCAACAAATTACCAAAAAATGGGCAAAAGCTTCCCCTCATGTTAAGTTCAAGTTACCTTTTCAGGGCCTTTCTATCTTCACTTTTGTACTTTTTGATTAAGAGATCAAGGTGCTCTTTGCACGCTCGAGCCTTTACCGAGATCTCAAAAATGTCACTTAAATTCGACGCGATAGACTCGAATTCTTCCGTACAGTGGAGTTTTGGTCTCAAGGAGGCAACTTCTTTCAGCAGCATCACGTCGTGAAACACTTTCGGCCAACGGAAAGGTGGACTTCGCTTTGCCGCCATGTTATCCGCTTGAAAAAACAAAAACAAGAATGATGAAAGAACGCTTTTAGGGGTTTAAAAAAAATCCTTTTTGGTATCAAATGGTCTGTACTTTTCAGATGGCTTCCAAAGTATTTTTTATGTACTTTCTGTGTTTAGTTGACAAGAACAACGAGCATGACCCGAGCTCGAAACTCGCCATATCCACTTGATGTGCCTTTAGAAAGTCACTTCATAAAATTCTTGTTTTGAGAGTTATTTGAAATTCATTGTGTTTGTGAGGATGCAAAAATGAAAGATGAATGGCTAGGAAACTCGATTAATAAAAGGAACGAAAGAAGATAAAGTATAAGTCAATAAAAACTAGTCTTAATACTCACGTTTTGGCGTTTCAATCAGACGGGAAACATGCCCTCCTCGCGTATGGGCGGGAAACGACAAACGGCAGGACGCGACAAGCGAGGTCACGTGACCATCTCTCGCGTTTGCGGGAAAAAAAATACGCGGTGCTTAATCTCTCTAATATTCATGTGCCGCGAAGCGCGGCCCAACGGACGGATTTCTATGCTTGTAACGTCGAAAACTCACGCTTACCTATAGGGTCTTCTTTCAAACATATAGTGACTTGCCTGCCAGGCCTATCATTCCAGGGCATTTTTGGGAGTTTGCTTTTCCGCGTCAAGATACACTTGTTCTTGTAAACGGCGTGAGTGTGGTGTCTCAGACGAGTTTTTCGTCCGGACGGAAATCTCGTCTTAGTGTGAAACGGGGACGAGACGGATTTTTTGACGGGAAATCGTCTGAATTCAAATTAGACGGAAAACTCGTCAGACGAAAAATCCGTCATGACGAGCCTTCCGTCCTCTAGTGTGAATACGGCTTATGAGTTTTTCAAGACGCCCAAAAAATTTCCAACATGCTGCAATGTTGAAGGATCAAATTTGCATGCAAGAAACAGTCAAGTCAAACCAACAGACCGTGAACTAGACAAACACAACCAACAGAGAACTTTGGAATTTTTATTGGGCGTCTTAAAAAACTCAACTTGAGCGGGCGTTAGGATTGGGCTTTGCAAATCTCGTGAACTTCCATAATACACGAAGTCTATTAAAATAATGCTAAAACTGGCACAAAATGCGACGACTAGAACCGGACAAGTAAGGCCTAGTACATACACCGCTCTTATCATGAGCCGTACCAAACTGTTACCATGAAATACTCGAAACTCGCGCCGTTGGAATCGATTCTACATTCCCGGTTTAATTTAGAATAGTTTAGGCTACAAGCAGACGAGATATGGACAAAAAACATTGTTTTATTGAGATTTTGCATTAGGATCGGCTCATGATAAGAGCGGCGTATGTACTAGGCCTAAGACATATTACAGTACGACTTATTTTTTGGAGAGCTGCCCTCTAGACTATAAGAAAAAGGGAAAAACGCAATTAAGAGCTGCAGTTCGAGCCCCCTGTGCTGGGATCATGTGATACATGCGCTGCGTCCCTTGGGAATTGACTCTATGAATATCAGGACGAAGAAAGGTCATTATCTCCGAACTTTGACGTGAAAATACGCTATTTTCTTCTCAACCTCTGGCAAAACAAATTGCGTAGTGCTAAAGATCATGATGTCTTCTACTTATGTGCCGAATTTGGTGGAATTTCAGGAAAGTGGAAATTACGTACTAGTGGCACTTTAACTTTAGTCATTATTTCTACCCTATCACAAGCGGTTAAAGAATGCAAGGTATGTAGGATATGCCACTACCGCTACTACGCTACGGTCATATATCGGACCCTTATGAGGAAAAGCCTTGATTCACTACTCTGCTCGTACAAGAGCACATTGTATGGCATTTTTATGTACAAATGAAAATGTAAACAAATAACAAAATAAAGAAATAAAGCCGATAAGTTTTTTTTAAGCTAAACGGTTTTTAATTCACCACTGAAAGAAAAAGACAACCACTATTTTATCGAGCCTTACTTGTTTGTTTTTGCTGGATTAGATCGTCCGCTCTACCTTAGTAACATCTCATTTTTCAGTACAAATGCAATGACAACATATCTTGAAGTCTAGAACTAACCAAAGAGCACTGGATAACAGCACTACTTCCCATCTTCTGTGTTTGTTGTTTCAAGAACGGTTCCCTTGCAAATGGCCGAGCAGTTTTTCTGCTTTGTTCGTACGTGTAAGTTAGTTCCTTTTCCCTCAAAACAATTGCCGACGTTATATTATTTTCTCTTGTTCTTATTTATTCTTCAAAAGTTTTTTAGTCCCTAGCCATAAAAGCTCTGCTTTCCACTTCTTGAAGTTCCGGTTTAAAAACTTTGCAAAATATGCTTAAGGTGGCCCGCGGGTAATTATTTTGAAAAATACTTTCATTTTGAAACCGTGTTTTAAGGTGGCCCGCGGGTAATTATTTCAAAAAGTACATTCATTTTGAAATCATATTTTAAGTAATATTTCAAAAACAAGTTCAAGTGTTTCATTGGGTTTGCAAACAACGAGAAAACTATTGAAACACGAGCGGCGTAACAAAACCAAACACCGCGAGTGTTTTATTGTTTTCGAGTTGTTTGTAATCCCAATGAAACACGCAGAACGAGTTTTTGGAATTACTTCTCACACAAATAAAATACACAGTTTATATCATGTTATGCAATCACGCTTAGAATGTTAAAGAACAAAAACGTGATTACATAAGCCCAAAGACGCCAAATTAGCTGATTACATCAGCCCTTTTGTTCAGGCAAAGAACATGCCATCTAATCAATTGCTAGATTGTACAACCTTGTATGCTAATTGAATCGCCATTTCACCTTGAACATGGCGCAGTCAAGGTTTCGTCCGCCTAAGACTGCGGAAGGAAAAGAAAGTATTTGCGGGCAAGGATAGCGGTATCCGCCCAAAACTCTCTACCAAATCGTGTGCGAGATACGTCGGTACGTGCTGGAACGAAAGCCCAACCTGGATTTCAATTTCTTGGATGGCAACGACAAAGGTTAGTTTATGTTTATATGCCCACGTTTCTGCTCCAAGCATGCCATTAGCCACGATATTATCAGTGTAATTTGGAGAGCTAGAAAGCAGTGAATTCACTAGGAGCAACCAAAATATTAGCCTACGTTTGTTAAGTAAGCTTTCGACTGATAAATTAACAGCGCTTTGCAGCGTTTTGGTTCAAATTAAAGCGGATGGAAATGGATTGCTAGTTTTGATTGCTGAAAATATTTTGGGATCTTTTGGGCAAAACAAGATTCGAGTGCAATGGTGTTTGCATGTCCTGATAACACTAGTCTTATTTATAACATTTTTGTTTTGTTAGATTTGCTCACTTCAGACGTTTGCTGAACGCAGAAGGGAAGGACGGGACGAGCGGGCAGGATTGGCGCTAAAGAACAAGAAAGAGAAGAAGCTGCCGATCAAGACAATTAAACATGTTATTGAATTGTGTTTGAGTAGTCTATGAATATGCTAATTAAGAACTCATATCACTAGTGTTGGAAATCGTTTCCAAACACTAGTGATTTTCAACTGGTGTTTCATTGGCTTTCCAAAGTCATACACCTGACCAAATGCAAGAACCCCATTGGTCTACGCCCTCATGAATAATTAATGAGCTTGAGAAGCCCCTTGCAAACATCCGACCGATCTGATGTGAAACGCATATAATCATCAATGCTTCTAATTTATGAATATTGAAACAAATATCAGATATTTATAATTAGGCAGGTGCGATGCACGTGCAAACAAAACCTCGTTTTGGGGTTTTGGTACAATTTCTAAAATACTAAAGTTGCAAACCACTTCATTTTGCGTGTATGTGGTCATTGTTAATTGAACTCTCATCTGACAAACGTATTGCCGAATTGGGACCTTGCATCTATTGGAAAAATCAAGGGACAATTTATAACCCAGAAATTTTGAGCTTATGAATATGTAAGGGTAGGTCAAATTACAAATTATTGAAGCCAAAATTAATACTCACCATACAATAGTCCAATCCTTCCCAATTCATCCTGGACGTGTTCAAATGGATAAGGCGAACGCTATAAATTTTAAGCTTATGAATATGTAACAGTAGCTTAAATAATGAAAATTATTGAGGTCAAAATCAATACTCACCATACGATAGTCCAATCCTTCCCCATTCAAAACATTCCAATTCATTCCTCTTCAGGAATGAGCGCTCCGCATATTGATTTTACGCCGAAAAGTGAACCTTGCGCGCAAGGTAAAACGGATTTTAATACCAAGGGGACGGAAATTTAAGCTGGCAGAACTGAAGAGCACATAATTCTTGTCATTTTAAGCAGTTTTTTATTTCCCAGCGTGAAAATTGAATTTTTACGAATTTTTAAGGAATTAGACCCCATTTATAGGGTATCTTTGACGTCCTTTATCGGGTACATCCATGTACATCTGACAACTGAAATTTTCTCAGGGTAATAGAGCGATGATAGATGTTCACAAATATCAAATAATTTTTGTGGGCAAGCTACTTTTGTTATCAGAGGGGGCGATAAAAATACCTTGACTTGCTGACTAAAACCTCACGGCATCACACTGTTGACTTGACAAGCGTAGAGAGAAAATATTGCAAAAATCCCTGCTGAAACGAGAATAACAGTCTAACAAATATCCTCAGAGAGTTATCGAGGTTTCTCGTTGATTTTGAATCTGCAGAGATATAATCAAAGCTCTCGATTGACTCTCGAGTTTCCAAGTTGTTGTTTACATCTCGAAACACTAGAACCATGTGTTACTTGACCTCGCCAAACAACACGAAAATCCACTTTTCGCCTGCAAACGAGAAATACCTTCGGAATATCTAAAAACGTACCTTCAAGTTTTAGGGTCATTTTAGTGGAGAACACGAAAATCTCTTCTCCGAGCCCGTCAGTTTGATAAGCATTGCGTGACGCTGGTCACGTGAAGAAACATACCCCAGTCAGCACAGGTAGCCCGAAAAATAGAATACAGCGTTCTATAACGGCGTAACGGCGTACGGGATATACGATTTTGTTTATTATTAAATTCTTTCAACTACTAATAAATCATAAATTCCCTCTTCAGGAATGAGCGCTCCGCATATTGATTTTACCCGAAAAGTGAACCTTGCGCGCAAGGTAAAACGGATTTTAATACCAAGGGGACGGACCATTATATCATTTTTGACGGGGGGTGGTAGAAGGGGACTTTTTTAACATGCAAACCAGTTTTATTTGTGGTTGCCGGTGCAAGCAATTTATTTATTGTCTTAATCATTTTCTATATTTTGCTTGGAAACAATTTATTTTGGTGCGTAGTACTTCTGCAAACAATTCATTTTTCAAAATTTGAGAATTGCGCAAACTTCCTCAAAAAGCAAACACAAGCTAGCACGCTCTAAACTGGTCAGGGACCAGGGGCGTAGCAAGAATTTTGGTAGGGGGGGGGGGGGGCGGATTAATAATAATCTTTATTTACCCACGGAGTCTCTTCAGATCTAATACATACTAATAGCTATAACATCGCTGGTTTTCTAGTTTTTTCCATCCTAACCTTTCTATCAAATAGTTGGCATCAGCGTCGTAACTAGAAAATGACAAAACCCTTGCTGCCCGGCTTTGAAGTTTCTGAAGTTTGGAAGCAGGGTTTTGCCACAACTGCCCTACCCTGGTTCCAGAGTCTCGAGCGTGCGTATCGAAATTAGTGACCAGCCAAGCTCATCGGCGCGAGCGAAGCGAGCGGCGCTGAGCACGAGGAGCTTGCGACGAGACTCTGTCCTAATGAGGTATGATTTCCACTTCTGTCACACGTTAACGTGACAGTTCTTTAAAACCGGTTTTGCGTAAATTTGCACATGTCAGACTCACGTGGGGAGGTTAAGCGTAGCGAAAATGTAAACACTGTCCTCCTTTCCTTGAACTTCGCGGATGGAAAATCGACAAGCAGCTGAACAAACAACCAGAACACCAAAAAATAACGTAGAAACCTTTGTGTAGGGTATGTGACAAGCATATTTTGATCGAGGGTGGCGGCAAATTCAATACATTTTCTGGAAAAAGGAGCAAAGAAGAGAAAGTTGCCAAGAGACTATCGGAACTTGTCAGAAAGCCGGTAGAGAAAGATGAGTTTGTTTCCTCGGTGATCTGCTTGAAATGCCACAGGAAAATCCAGAATCTGGAAAAACTTCAGCAGCAGCTATTGGAGTTTCAAGCGAGGAGTGAAACCACATCTAAAAATCAGCGAAAACGATTTTCTGAAACCGTTTGCAAGCGGCAAATCAACAACCATCCACGGACTCCTTCAACAAGCAGCCCATTGCGAAAACGTGCCACAAAAACAACTCCCATTACTTCCAGGCAACTACTATTATCAAGTAAGTAAAACATTCCTCTGCCAAATCATGATGATTTGATATTTCAAGCCACTTCAACTCCAAAGCACCCAGCGAAGACTAAAGTTGAGGTAAGATTTTCTCACCTGAAAACGCTCGGTTTTCGCGCCAGATTTTCTATCGGTTACAATTCTTTCTATCAAGACCCAGCTTATTATTCGATTTTATGGACTTTCACTAACTTTCTTCTCGATATATATTCGTTTCATTTCTTACAAAAATATCCAGCTTGTTAAACTGTGATTTCCTAAATGTTCTTGGTGTTATGTTCTTGGTAACTTCCGGAGAATAGTCTCATCTCACTCTCTATTGTCCAGATTGTAATATGCAAATTTTGTATCCTGGTAGCGGATAACTTTTGTGATTTATTTCCATCGATATATTTTCCATCGCTTGCATTTATTCGATAAAATGCCTTTACAACAGCTGTCACGAGTGAATGAAGGTCTTTATTTGGTCATTGGAAAGTCCAAAAAAGTATTTTACAATTATGTTATTTGGGGACAGACAGGTAATGTGGTCTGTATTTTCATGTATTTTGGTCCGCTTAAACCCGCCCATGTCGCTTCGCTCGCGCCGCTGAGCTTGGCTGGTCACTAATTTCGATACGCACGCTTGAGACTCTGGAACCAGGGTACATCTGCCCCAGACAGCGCAGCAATAGTTAAATTTAGAATGAATCAGCGAGTTGTAGATGCAATGTAATGTTGAAACAGGAACAAATTGCCTTACGCGTTTCAGAGCCCCGATGCCTCATGCAATCTTTTTGGTGAGCTCGTGAATGTGTTTGTTCCACGAGAGATTTTAATCAATGTGAACGCCAAGTGATTTTGTATGTGGAACCTGTTTAACGGGACCACCATCGATCCTTAGATTAGGGACTGTCTGGAGCGTAGCCAGTGTTTGTCTTGACCCTATTAACATAAACTCAGGTTTTTGTGTGATTCAACGTGAGCTTATTGGCAACCAGCCACCTGCTTACATTCACAAGGTCTTCATTGAGATGACTATCAATGTCAGCTACATTGTTACTTGCCAATGTAAGATGGGTATCACCGGCATACATACGTGGCTGAGAGTGTAAAAGGCAATTTGGCAGATCGTTTATGTATAATAGGAACAGCAGAGGCCCTAAGATTGTCCCCTGAGGAATGCCGCAGCTTAAAAACCGACTGCTGGAGATATGACCGTTTACAAAGCGCTTCTGACTACGCTGACCCAAATAAGACTTAAACCAAGTGCTTGCGTTATCCCCCAACCCATATATGTTGAGTTTTGATAGCAGAATCCCGTGATCAACCGTATCAAAAGCCTTTTTGAGATCCAGGAAAACTACTGCATTCACATTGCCACGGTCAATGTTTAACGCCCAGTCATTGGTGGCTTCAAGCAGGGCAGTTACAGTTGAGTGAAGATTACGAAAGCCCGATCGACCACTGGACAAAAGGTTGTTTTCATTTACATAATCATAGACTTGGTTGTAAACAATCCTCTCGAAAACCTTTGCTATTACTGGAATAATAGATATTGGGCGGTAATTATTGAGATCTGTACGTTCCCCCTGCTTGAATAACGCAATGACCTTAGCACATTTCAATTCGTCTGGAAATGTCCCTGTAGTGATTAAACGATTAAAAATAGCACACAGGGATTCTGCTATCAAATCCGGACAAATGCGGAGAAGTCTAGCAGAGTTTTTATCTAAGCCTGTCGCTTTCGATTTACATAGCCTTGATAGTAGTAGAAAAATATCTTCTGGGTTTGTTTCTCTGAGCTTGAAACTGTGAACCACAGGGTTACGATTTGTGAAATAGTCAAGATGTGAAATATTATCAGAGCTTGGAATCTGCTAGGCTAGTTTAGGCCCTATGCTAGAAAAATGTTCATTAAATACCTCACATAGCTTTTTGGGATCATGCACTTGGGACCCCTACACTGAATTTCTTTGCATTGCAATGTTGTCACTTTCTTGAGGTTAATTTATCGATAATACCCCCAGGGAAATGAAGAACTTCATTAGATAGAACTAGTTTTGAGAGGGTTTGAAATTTATCGTGAAGACCGTTAACGTTGGAAGTGGAGAAGTTTTTTTGACTATTAGGTCGCATTTATGAATCTTCTAACAAAGTAAGTGCCACTCTCAAGCAAACTTATTGATGAAATAAAGTGCCGGTAGCCAATTGCACCAAATTTGGCACACTGGAAATCCACCAACTTTGGCACACAAGTGAATGAGACATCATGATCTTCAACAGTACCCTATTCGCTTTGTCATATATATTCAACGACATGTATATTCGATGGCTTTTACCGAGATACCCCGCGCGGTTTTCAGGAAACCCGAACAGGGTGTTGTTTTCCAACCTGCACAGCTAAAATAAATGCCAAAACGTTACCCCTTAACGTTTTTCTTTCAGAGATGCAAGGAACATGCCAGAGATGTCCATTCCATCATCACAAATATCGCACGAGAGCAAGGTGGCATGAATGAGAACGAAGCTGCAGACTATGTCAAGAAACTAGTACTAAGGGGCGATACGCCACAGACGTGTGGAGCTAGTGAATTTCCTAAAATGATTTTTAGTAGATCTTCTCCATACTATTAATTCATTAGATGCTGTTGATAGGTTTTAATGCTTCAAGACTTCAAGACTAGATTTAGAATAGGCTGACCAAGAACTGGACTAGAGGGTTGAAATGCTAGTTTAGGCAATTTTTGCTTTACAGACTCTGTAGATGTTTTTCTGGGCAAAGCTCCCGTGAGAGAATGTTTTTCCCCTTGAGAGAAATGCTACCAAACCATAACGGAGACAGAAATTTAACCTTTTGTAATTAAGAAAGGAGAACATATCTGTGGCTCTTGTGGGATTCAACCCCACGACCCTGGCTTTCGTGATTCAACGTTCTAACACTGAGCTATAGTGCAGGAATTTGGTGAAAAAATTTTCATTTGATGGAAAAAGCATGAAACTTGGCAGGATGATAGAGCGTCCCATGCCGAGCAATTCTGGATGTAGACCCACCCTCGATAAGTATACTTCCAGTTTTCTAGCAGTGGAATTAATTATCATTTAAACTAATAAATAAAGTGTTACCTTTTGAGTTCAGACACAAAATTTTGTATCATGACAGAGTATTCAATACCCTACAATTCTACAATACGTAACACCCCCCTGATCATGTACTTCCAGAGTTCCAATATGGAATTCATTATACATAAAATCAGTAACAGAGGGCGTTGCCTTCAAGATACACGCATGTACGTTCGTGTAAAAAGACCATGGTGCAATGGGCAAATTCGCATGTAGACCCATGCCTTAACTCATGCACTTCCAGTTTTATCGAAGTGGAATTAATTATCCTTTAAACTTAACAAACTGATGTATGCCTTTTCTCTTCAGACACGGTATTTTGTATCGTGTCAGGGTATTAAAATACCTTACAACTCTACAATACGTAACACCCCTGATCATGTGCTTCCAGTGTACCAATATGGAATTTATTATCACATAAAATCAGTAACAGAGGGCGTTGCCTTCAAGATACACGCATCACGTTAAGATGGACCATGGTGCAATGGGCAATTTTGCATGTAGACCCACGCCCTGACACATGCACTTCCATTTATCGAAGTGGCATTAATTTAGACTTAAAGCGGTGTTGGGCTGACTTTAAGCGGTGTCATAGTACAGCAGATTGTGCAGAATTTAGGTCGAATTGTGCAAATTAAGTTACAGCATGAAATTTGGCACAATGACAGAGCTTCATTACCCTAAGTAGTCTTGATGCAAAAAACCACGCCCAAACGTGCATACTTTCGTTTTACAGAGGTGGAATTAATTATCTTATATAAGATAAAAGCCTGACTAAACGTTTTCCAAATTATTCCAAACTTACATAATGTTGAGATTGCATGCCCTTCAAGTTTAGGCAGACAAACCACGCCCAATGCGGTACATACAGGTTACAGGACGAATGTAAGGGTTTACAAAAAGAATTAACATGATAGTATTATTGAAATCTTTTTTGCAACCTATTCAGACAAATTACCTAGCACCTTCGTAGCTAATCACACGCCCAAATGCCTGTATTGGCACATTCAACATTTTTTGGCTTTTGAGCTAGAAAGAGACATTAAAGATTTAATTCGACTTTCTGCTTCAACTCTACCATTCTTTCGCAATACACTATAGGAAAATGTTCTCTTACATAACTTTCGAACGGTTTCCAACAATGCAAGACCTCACAACTATGAGCACCCACTAGCCCGCCAGCTAGCGTAGAAGAAAAAAGGTTGCCCAAAAATAACGTTGTCATGTACTGCTTTCTAGCATTCATATCCGTTTGTTAAGATGTTACTTTGAAGCATGTTTAATGTCTGCTATCAGGCGAAGGGAGGCGAGGTTGTGAACTGAAATGTACAATCCACTACATAACTGTATCTCCGTGTATCTAAAAATCATTTCACATTCTTTCTTCTGAAAGCAAACGTTTCTTGTAGCGAGTGTATCAATATTTAGTTCCACTATCCCTATATCCACTTTGGTGACCTAGGTTGCGACAAGTCGGACCTCACAGGATGGCTGGAGATGGTTGCCCTATGTTCATAGTGAGCCCTGAAGTCATTGCAGTCGTGATATGACGGAGCCGCCGTTGTAATTATGCTAAAAGAAGAGAACGTAAGACGTAAAAGCACTACGCATTATCATTTGTTTATTCTTTATGTGAGCCATACTAGCAAACAACATGAAGAAGATAGACTTTGCTCGGGACGTGGCAACAACAGTCGAAGGTAGGCGCAAGAGATAACGAGGTCAAGGAATAAGAAGACGAGCAGAAGCCGAGAGCCATATCACCATCCCTAGATTGACCTCTCTGATCGTTCAAAGACAAACTGGTCAGAGCACAAGAAAGAGTCCTACGTATAAAGGACCTAAGGAATAAAGTGCAACGAAATTCAAATCATTAAAGCAAATACTATATGCAAGTGTCAGCTCTGACGTTACCCATGGTAAAAGTGGTCAAGTCCTGAGTGCAGCACTGACTCATGTGGTTGGTGGAAGCAGATGGTGACGATGAGTTCCTTCATCCAGGAATTATGCGAGAGTCACTTCAATGTGTTCTTGTATGACCAGACATCAGCATCGCAGTTGTACTAAACTGAAATTCGGAGCCAGTCCCCAAGAGCTCCTAATCACCCTGGAGGCTCACAGCTCTGTAGCATCAAAGTGAAAAAATCCTTGGCCCTCGGACCAGCCCCAAACATCGTATGCAAGGAGAAAGCCTTTGAGTGCAAGGGTGGAACATGTTTCCAGAAGACCAAAGATGGATGTGATACCTATGGGGAGAAGTCTCCCATAGCATCAGAGTTGGGATGGCGAAAAAGCCATCATGAATAAATTGAACCAACAATCTGGACCGTACTCCCCGTGATCTCTAACGTGTCAGCTACTCGTGCAATGCGGCTGTCACGATAAGTGGTGTCGAGGGCGCTGTAAATTTGTCAAAGCACGCCTCATGCACTGCCATGTGCAAGTACAGAAGAGGGTACGAACGACAGTAAGGACTAAGTTAATTTTCATGCTGGTTTGGACTTCATATTTAGACTTTCAGAGAGGCATATAACAAAATATGGAATTTTTGTGATGCAGGACAAGCTAATCGTGGCAGCTCAATCAATTTAAATACTTTTGCTTTAAATGATTTCTAACTTCAACACTGGAAGTACCTGAAATAGGTGTGGTTTAACTTAAGAATAATGCGCATAAAACATCTTATCAATACTTGTAATTTGGAGAAAAACGAACTCCAGAAAAGATTTGACAAATAGTGAAGTGTACATCTATCAAGGCTGTAAGTAAGCAATAAAGGGGTGACTCAATATGTATAGTAATGCAGGAAATATTTGTGAATAAAGTAACATATTAAGGCTTTGTGTAAAATAAGACGTTCTATCTTTAACAAAGATCTTTATGCTATCTGAAGTATTTACTTTGGGCGTGGGTTTTATATAGAATTGTCAGACATCAAGCTCTACCACTCTGCCAATTTCAGCTTGTAACATCAATTTGCACAATTTGCACCAATCTGCGTACTATCAGGGTCAATTCTGTATGTAAGAGTATGCATTATTGATGTTTTGCTATTCATGATCAAGACCCCAGTCATATACAGTATCAGGGATTGAATAAATCACAGCATGATTGCAGCACAAAAATAGTAACAGATAGAAAAGCATTAATTTTTGTAACAATGCTTGACCAAAAGACTCCACTTTATCGGGTCAGACAAGACTTGTTAATGCGACTATTATGAAGTTTCCAATGCATCTTTCCCAGTGATATTTCTTACAGTAGAGACGGTTTCAACAGTGGCTGTGTCCTCATGTCGAGGACTATCAAACGTGCTGAAATCAATCCTATGGAGCTACAGTGGGTTCAGTTGTCGAAAGTGGGTTTAGCACTAATCCGGATTAATTACCATGGTGACCGTGGTTTTGTTCAGAACTAAACCTGGTTTAAATTTAATCCACCTTTGAACTTACCCATATCTATTGGTCAAGCGTTGTTACAAAAAATACAATGCGTTCTTATATGGTTCTATTTTTGTGCTGCAATCATGCTGTGATTTTTCATCCCCATGATACTGTAAGTAAATGACGGGTGTGTGTGTTGGGGGGGGGGGGGGGGGTTGAGGTGGCTCTTGATCATGAATACCAAAGTCTTCGAAAGCCTGACACCACTTTAAGACTAATAATTCCCATTTATATAACTGGAAATGAGTTCGGGGTGGGTCTACATGCGAATTTCCCATTGTACCATGGTGCATTTTCACGTGAATTTCCATGCGTAAATTTTGAAGGCAACGCCCTTTGCTACTGATTTATGTGATAATGAATACCATCTTGGTACACTGGAAGTACATGATCAGGGGGTATCAAGTATTTTAGAATTGTAGGGTATTCAATACTCTGTCACGATACAAACTTTCGTGTCTCAAATCAAAAGGCAAGCGTCATTTTCTTATAATTAAAGGATAATTATTTATTCCATTTCAATAAAACTGGAAGTGCATGAGTTCGGGCGTGGGTCTACATGCGAATTTTCCCATGTACCATGGTACATTTTCACGTGAATTTCCATGCGTGTATCTTGAAGGCAACGCCCTTTGTTTCTGATTTATGTGATAATGAATACCATCTTGGTACACTGGAAGTACATGATCAGGGGGGTGTCAAGTATTGTAGAATTGTAGGGTATTGCATACTCTGTCATGATACAAATTTCGTGCCTGAACTCAAAAGGCAACACGTTATTTTATTTGTTTAAAGGATAATTAATTCCATGCTATAAAACTGGAAGTATACGTTATCGAAGGTGGGTCTACATCCAGAATTGCTTAGCATGGACGCTCTATCATCCTGCCAAGTTTCATGCTTTTTCATCAAAATGAACAATTTACTACTTTTCTGCACGATATTCCTGCACTACTATGGGGCCAGCAGTTCTGGAAAGTGAAATATATATATGTTATTTACCGGCTGGGAGGTCCGTATAGGGAAAAACTGTGACCGAGGGCTGGAAAATGTTGACCGAGGCCGGAGGCCGAGGTCAACATTTTCCAGGCCGAGGTCACAGTTTTTTCCCTATACGGACCGACCTAAAGCCGGTAAATAACTTATTTATTTTTTTCCAACTCAAAAATTTGATTTTTTCGATGAAAACAAGCGCGCGAAAATGGTTACTGTGACCATTTTTCGCGCGCTGTTTCATCGAAAAAATCAAATTTTTGAGTTGGAAAAAAATAAATAACTTATTTACTGGCTTTAGGTCGGTCCGTATAGGGAAAATACTGTGACCTCGGCCTGGAAAATGTTGATCTCGGCCTCCGGCCTCGGTCAACATTTTCCAGCCCTCGGTCACAGTTTTCCCTATACGGACCTCCCAGCTGGTAAATAACATATATATATGTATGTCCAACGTACATTTCCGACCAATGCTGCCTCGAGATAAAAAAAAATACTACCAAATCACCCACAAAACTTCATCGAGGAAAAGAAAAATTCTGAGACTACAGTGGCATTCACCGACTGAAGTATTGAGCCAGCAGCGAGCAGGTCATCGGAAGTTGAAAATTGACCTTTGCCAACCAAAAGGGACCTGATACAGTATTTTGTCAAATTTTTGTTTGGGATAGTGCAGCCAATTTATGTATCTAATCTTTAGAAGGCAGGACTGCTTGCACTTCTTCTTAGCGGATTTCTTGGGAGGCATGATGTAAAGTCGAAGAAACAAGACGAAAACGCACGTAAAGACCGGTTTACACTTGCGATTTTTGATGCATTTGTCGTGGCGATTTTTCTCGCGCGAGTTGCAATTCCAATCCTCTAGTTTAGTCTATTGCAGATGCAAATCCGGTGCGATTTCTGTGCTCTCTTTTCTTCAAATCGCATCAAGTTGCAAAGAGTTTCGGAGATGTTTGAAATCTCCGCGACATCACGCGACAAAAATTGCGGTCGGTCGCGCCGAGTTGCACTTAGGGACGTGTCATTATTTACCGGGGGGGGGAGGGCTCCCATTTTTCTCAAACAAGGCTAAAAAATTAAGACCCTCCCCTTGAACATAACAAAAAAATGGGACCCTCCCCCAGTCGAAGGTAAATAAAATTGGGACCCTCCCCATGTAATTTCTCTAAAACCTGTCAGATAGACCCTTGTTCAAGTGATGCAACGTCTCTTTCATTCTTCTTAATAACAGAAATACGCTTTTCTACTTCTGTCAAAGCTAAGGAACCGCGACCATTATTTAACGCCTCGAATATTTACGTGAGAGGCATTTGGGTAATACACGGTAAAATGCAGTAATCCTCCCTCTATAAGTACAATGATTAACGGGATACCGCCTCTCCCGTCCCCTATTTGACCTACTACTGAATACACTTTACAAAAAAATGGGGTCGCTATTTCTTTCGTTGCGCGCGAAGCGCGCCGAAATTTGATAATCGCATTTCATCAAGCCTCAGAGAAAGGGTAGATGAACATGTTTTGTGTACGGTATAGTAAACAAAGCCTGTCAGGAGTCCAGGAAGTACGCTACCTCAACTATATAGGTTAGATGAAAGCTTCTGTTGATGGGTTCCTGAGCCAACAAGGTTATATTATTCATGCGCACAACTGCGCGCCGCAAATGTTGAAGTCATTATTCATGGGCGTGAAACGCGGCCCAAATGACGAATTTCTATGCTTGTAACGTCGAACTCACGCTTACCTATGGGGTCTTATTCATACATATAGTGACTGCGCCCAGGTCTATCATTACGGGACATTTTTGGGAGAGTTTGGTTTCCCTCGTTAAGATACATTGTTGTTGTAAATAGCGTGAGGGTAATTTTTCGTTACAGAAACAGTATAATACATTTCCTTCTTTTATCGCGCGCGCGCGCCGAAATTTTTATAGAGAAGTTGCTGAAATAACCGCTATCGGCATCTGTTTTACCCTCTTTATCGTCCAAATGTTGCTGGAAAAAAATCATGACCCTCCCCCAAACAGGAGTGAAAAAAATTTGGACCCTCCCTTTGGACCCTCCTTTTAGGCACGCGAAAAAATTAGGACCCTCCCAACAAAAAATAGGAGCCCCCCCCCCCCCCCCCCCCCCCCCCCCCCGCTAAATAATGACACGTCCCTTAGTTTACTTAGTGATTTTGAGTTGACGCGTACGTGCGAGAAAAATCGACGCGACTCGCGCTTCAAAAATCGCAGCAAAAATTGCAAGAGTAAACGGGCCTTGAGAGAGAAGTACAGCACTTAGACGCCGAGCGAATGATATACAATACACTTAGCACGAGGCTTCTTTTAACGCGATCTCACCACTCCCTCCCATTCAACTATATTAACTTATTTTAAAATATCACTTATTTTGCACATTGTTTATCCAAATTCCGCATGGTAAAGTGACGATTTGCAGTCGAACGTTTAATTTTATAAGGGTTTATATGAGAATCCTAAACTACGTTTGCATTTTTCTCGAAAGTATGAAATTCTGTATAAGGGCCTTTTCCGTGTGGCGGGGCTCATTTGTTAAGTAACTTCACAATTCATTTCCCGCATTCAACACTTCCTTGTAAATTTGATTATATGTAACTGTGTTTTCTAAGCATTTTATGAGTGGGTTTCTGTAAATATCGTAAAATTATGCAAATCGAAATTTTCTCGTTCGCCGAAAATAGCACCTTTTATGATCTATTTTCGAAAATCAAGTTAAAAGTTAGAGTGCTTTTTTATTTCTTTCATAATCTTGACATCTAACAAATTGAGAAACCAAACACCCTGAAACACAAAATGATTAGCTCTCCTAATATTAACTCTCCTAATAAAAAGGCATAATTCAAATCAACTTTGTGAGTTCTGCTAATTTTGATGTGCCTGTTTTTTTGTAGCGGAGCGCCATAGCTACATGCAGGAGAAAAGGAAACAACACAAAAGTGTAAATGCATCGACCTGTTTTGTGATGGACTTCCGGTTTTTCGTCCGTCGTCGCAGAGGCGTGGGTTGCCTGTCTAGGTTTTAGGCGGGAAAATGAGCACGCTCGCGCGTTCAAATAGTTGGGCTATTCTTGGTTTTCAGTAGTCACGTGACTAAATTTATATCCCCAAATATACTTTGAAATGCTGTATACGCAACATAACTGTAAAGACACAGAAAATTATGTTTCCTTGGTAAATTTGAGGCCTATTGAGTGTTTTCCGAGCGAAATATATGGAAATGAATCCCCGCCATTTTGTACAGTAAATGTATGGAGCCGCCATGTTGGTGCCCAAGCAGATGAGCACCAACATGGCGGCCAAATTACCAGTTCTCCAAAACGGCTATTTAATGCATCATATCAACAAGAATCTTGTCGGAATGGTAGGATATGAAGATTAATAACATTCTAATTTGTCTAGATTGTAAGAATTAAGCAAATTGAGTAAATACGACACGCTCAAAATATTTGACTGGTGTTGTGTGACATAAATAGCTTCAGCGATATCTCCGGAACTACGTGGCAGAAGGTGCCGAGATTTAGTGTGATGACTCCTTCAGTAGAGTTATAATCAACACTGAAAGTACATCTCCGTAGAGGTTTTACTAGAAGTTAGCATTTTGATGACGTCAGATGAAAACCACCAATAGGGGATTTTTTTTCTTTGAGACTTTACTTCGTGTGTACTTCATGTCAGTTTTCGTCATGCGAAGGATGGTTTTTCTGCTCTTCATCAAAAAATGAAACGTTTTAAATCAAGCTGACAACAAAATTGAGAAAATGAGTTACCTTGGAGCTGGAAGAAGTTGAGACCGATGCCATGAACATGAAGAAAAAAATGTTTGTCGAGGGAAAGAAACAAAGCGAGTAGAGAGGAAATGTCGAAAAGGGAATAAATGTCGAAAAAGAAGACGAACGAAGAGCTAGCGCGCGAGAGAAAATGCAAACAACGAGAAGAACTTGAACTTCGTAGCTAGAGTATTTATCAATCGCAAACTTTCATTCGAGTTTTTTCGCGCTTTTTGCGGCTGTTTCTCGGCTCGCTACGCTACGCTAGTTTGAAAAAGAAGAAAGTTGAATGAGACGATAGTGGCCGCGCGCGCGAGGGATTTGTCTCGGAAGATTTGTTGTTTAACACGCTCAACTATTGTGTTAAGCTTTTTTTCAGGATTGCAATCAGAATACCGTATTTTCTAGTGATTTAGCAATTTAGTAGAGCTGACTGCCATTACCCAGTGGCTGTGTTTATCCTTTGGCAGGGAGACTCGGGAGAAAGTGTCACGCATGGCAGCCATCTTGATCTCGCGACCTTTGGTCATCAAAGGGCAAAAATCAGTAAAAGGCAATCTCCAGGCGGCTCCAACCTTCAGATTTAGATAATGGTACAGTGATTCTTGAATTCTCTAATGTAACTAAGCTAATTATTCTCAAAATTGAGACACTTTTTATCTATTACGACTTCTCAATTTGGTTCGGCTCCTACGCGGCAAAAGATCGACGTTTGAAACAGGCCTAAGTAGGAGAGAGATAGACGCATTGATTTACGAGGGCCGATTATAAAACTTTTGTGTTTGATTTAATTTTGTAGAAACTTCCAAGATGTATTCCTGGCTGTAGGGGATGCTTCACATAGTATTTCACATTTGACAGACAAGTAGAGATCTGGTCGTAGAGATCTATCTAGGAAGATGTTTTTCTTCGAATTGTCATTTGCTTGAGGTTTTGACAGGCCCTTGAAATTGATTTATAACATGGTATTGCCTGTATCAGGCACTCCTATCATTTATTTTTTCAATAATAATGAAAAATATGATCTACTTGCCTTCCAATAGAAGACCACTTTGTGAGGGGTCCCTAACATGCTCTGGATCATCTGCACCCCAAAAGCTGGAAATACATCACCATTTGGGGTTATATGAAATTCTCCCTCAATGTTAGTCTCATTCAAGTTGATCAAGGTTGTTAGTTTGTTATTATCAGCACCACTGGCAAATTTTCGATGTTTTTAAAGGCAAGCGACTTATTCCATCGATGATGTCAAAGATTGGGTAAGATGAAAATTATTGCAAGCGTGACATCACACGCTTCTAGGCAGGATGGCAAACTACATACATACATACATACACGTTTTATTTATACACGGTAAAATCTTCAGTAGTATACAAACATGTAGTGGATAAAACAAATACATATTAATACTGATTTACAAGATTGCCGTGTGGGAGTCGAATAGTATGTCATAGGTATTCCATAATTTTTCGTTTGAACTGCCCAAGAGAAGATGCGGTACGAATATCGCAGGGCAGAGAATTCCAGAGCCAAGCCCCGTCGTAGCTGATCGCCCTTTTAAGGTAGTTTGTTCGAGGCTTGGGCAGATTTAATTTGGTTTTATGGTCTCTTAGTGTATACGGTGTGGTTCGGTTAATGAAGAGATCTCTTAAGTAAGATGGGGCAAGGTTATTTAATATTTTGAAGATTAGGATGGATTTGTGTTTGTCCCAGTGTAGGCTCTCAAGGAGTGCAGTTGCGCTACAGTCATAACTGGATTTGGTAATTACCCTGGCCGCCCTATTTTGGAGTTTTTGCATTTGTCGCGGATAGTTTGGCACTACATCCATCCCACACAGGACTACAATAGTCAAAGTGGGGCTGGATGAGTGATTGGTAAATTAGGGTGGCTGAAGCGGATGAAATGAAAGGCCTTATGCGTTTGAGGGCACCGATAGCTGCAGAGATCTTTTTGGATTTTTCCTCAATATGATTGTCCCATGAAAGCCGGGTGTCAATTGTTACGCCCAACGATTTGGCGGTGGTAACCCGCTTTATGGGATTATTGTCTATTTCGATATGAATATCGTCACTTAAGGTCGCTAATTGTTTTTGGCGGGAACTTATAACCATAAATTCTGTTTTCGCTATATTTAAACTAAGGCGATTAGACTGCAGCCATTTGTTCAGGTTCTTCAAGTCTGAGTTAATCAAGGTTTGAAGGTTATTGGTGGTATCCGCAACAAAGCTAATATTCGTATCGTCAGCAAACATCCTTGGCGAGCCTACACTGAGACAATTTGGGAGGTCGTTAATGTAGATAAGGAATAATAGGCAACCTATAATGCTGCCTTGAGGGACACCACACGTGATCGGCAAAGGGTTTGACAAATAGCCATTGACATTACATTTCTGGTTGCGATTGTTAAGGTAGGACTCAAACCACTTGAGGGTAGGGAGGTCAAAGCCATAATAACTTAATTTACGCAGAATAATTTCATGGTCTATTGTGTCAAAGGCTTTTTTGAGGTCTATAAAGACCACACCATTTAGGTACCCCTTGTCGATATTAACCGACCAGTTATTTGTGGCCTCAATCAAAGCAGTCAGGGTGCTATGTAAGGAGCGGAACCCTGATTGACAATTTGCAAGTAACTTATTATCGTTCAGGTACTCATACAGCTGATCATAGACTGCTTTCTCGAAAATTTTGGCTACAATAGAAATAACGGAAATCGGGCGATAATTATTCATGTCCGTTTTCTTTCCTTTTTTGAAAATCGGAGAAACTCTGGCAAGCTTCCAATCAGCTGGAAAAATACCCGAGCGAATTGATTTATCAAAGATTTTCGTGAGAGATGCCGCTATAATGTCAGCTGCCATTTTGAGGAGTTTACTAGGGATTTTGTCTAACCCGGTTGCTTTCCGTTCATTTATTTTACCTAAGAGCTTATTTACTTTTTGGACTGTAGGTGGTTTTAACGAAAATATTTTGTTTGTTGTTTGTAAGAAAGACTCTGGCTGCAGAGAAGATGAGGGAATTTCAGCAGCTAGTTTTTCTCCGACCGAAATAAAGTGAGAGTTTAAAGCGTGCGAGAGGTCTTTTGGTGAAGTCACCGACTCGCCTTCAAATTGCACTTCAGATACTGCCATGGACTTACGCTGGCGTGCACTCAATTCATTAATTAAACTCCAGGTTTTCCGTGGATTTGCATTGTGTTCTTCGAGATTTTTTGTAAAATATTGACGCATTGCTTCTCTTATTGCGTTATTTGTTTGGTTGCGCGTTTGTTTGAACTGATCCCATAACTTAGGGGTTTTGTCTTTTGTTGCTTTTTTCTTTAAATAGTCTCTTTTGCGCATTAAACTAATTAGCTCGCTATTGATCCATGGGGACCTTTTGGTACTAACTCGTTTTGTTTTAAGCGGTGCGTGCTTGTTTGCGCATTCCATAAACTGATTTTTCCACCTGACCCACATTTCATTTGGATCATTGCACTCATCGGAGCTTTCCCATGAGATTAGTTCAAGGTCACACAAGAAGCTGCTTTTGTCGAAATTTCTAAAACTTCTAAATTCAATAGTCTGTGGGGCAGAGCGCTCATAATGACTTTTGCGTGTCATGTATACAACTGGGTGGTCACTGATACCGAGATGAATAACGCCTGAATCTGTAATTTTTTCAGGACGATTAGTAATACACAAGTCGATCAGACTTTCAGATTGGGGCGTAATTCGTGTCGGTTCAGTGATCAACTGAGATAGACCGTATATGTCAAATATTGTTTTCAATTTAGTAGCTCTTGAAATGATTTGAGGGGAGGTTGCTCCTGGCAACAAGCATGTGTTTATGTCCCCTGACAAGTAAAATTCTAAATTGAGAGTGTCTATTTTGGCGACTAGTTCCTCGAAATCGTGATAAGAACTAACTGGAGAATCTGGTCTGTACCAAGTACTGACTAAAATAGGCTTCGATCGAGGTTTTGATATTTCGATTGTTAGGAATTCAAGATTTTCGTGAGTTAAATCAGCACGTATCTTGTAGTTTAAATTACTACGGACGTAAAAACAAACACCGCCACCGTGGCGGGTTCGATCGAGCCTAATTAGTTCAAAACCTGGCAAATAGACTTCATTATCGTCAACAGAAGAATCAATTTTGGTTTCGTTAATAGAGAGTATATCGATCTTAACTGTGCTCATGAAAACTCTTAGTTCGTCCATGTGTTTAGTCAAACTATTGATATTTAGGTTTGTTATTACTAATCCGCGAGTAAATTTGCAAATTGGATTCAACTTACCATTAGTCGGAGATTCAGGGTTTTCATTAAGCGAACGCACAACCGAACTATTTGACTCCCAGGCGGCAATAATCTAATTTTTAGACATAAAACTAACGAAATTTGCAGCTAAGATGGCTGTGCCGTGAGGGTTAAGATGGAGTCCGCTTTCATTTAGATGGCGATCCGAGAGGATGTTGGTGTGAGTTAGAAGTTTCCACTCATTCTGTCGACAGAACTTAGCAAGGACTTTGTTAACTTCGCCAACCTTGGTCGCCAAATCGTCATCATCGGAGCGGGCGATGAGGGCGGATAGTGCAACTTCGATTTCTGGTGCTGCAGTCTGTACTTCACGTACAAGATCGACAATCTCTTCCGCACATTGCCTTGGACTTTCGGTTTCACGTAGGCTGTTTGTACCTACATGGAGAATAATTCTATCTGGAGCCTTTCGAAGAAGAGGTTTTACATGGTCCCTCATGTCTTGGGTCGAGCAGCCAGGAAAGGAATTTATTTTTACTTTACGTTCGCGTGTTGACATTTTGTGACCCTTCAAGTATTTGAGCATCGAGTCCCCGGCAATGATTGTAGTGGGTTTAGGATTGGGTTGGCCGGATGGAGGTTTGCTTCTAGGTTTCTTGGAGGTGTTTTTGTTGCTTTTGGATGGATCTTTGCTTTTAGGTTTGCTCATGTTTTTATCGACCGACTCGGCCTGAAAACCTGCCTGGGTCGCCTGAGAACCTACTGGTATGTCGACGAGGGCTTTTTGTTGGTGATTTGACGGAGTTCTTTGGACTTTATCATGTCGATCGCCTGTTGAAACTTCACTTTCCGTAACTACTAGCCTCATAGCCGTCACTAGACTCTTATTTTCATCTCGGAGAGTTTGAACTTCGCGCCTTAGACGAGTACATTCTTCTCTAAGTGCTTCATTTTGAGTTCGGAGGCCATCTTCTTTTTGGTTCGGAGTGGCGGGAGATTTTAAACACTCGTTGATGTAATCGAAGAGGTCGGATTTCAGTTTGGAAAGATCCATTTTTGTAATAAAATTGCTCTCGCTATCTTTATCCCAAGATGGACGACTGAATGGTTTCCTCCCTGGAGAGCCGAGAAATCAAGATCCAAGCTTTCATCTCGTGTGTTCTGTTGGCTCATGGCGTCGTCTTCCAGTTCGGGTTGTGTCGACGATTTATCTTGCGATTTACTGCCAGATCGTGTCTGCCTCATTCCGTTATACGGTATTAGGATGGTTTAGTATACAGAACTAATAAGATAGCGAGTGAAAAAGTTTTCAGGTTATGTTTCGCAAACGTAGTAGTCGGGAGCTGAAAAGGACGCGTCCGTTCAGCTCGAGCTATTGGGGCACCGGACAATTTGCAAGTATTGGACAATTGGCAAGTAACTTATTATCGTTCAGGTACTCATACAGCTGATCATAGACTGCTTTCTCGAAAATTTTGGCTACAATAGAAACTGCCTGCTCTCTCAAATAATTAAAGCTGGGTAATTAATTTTGAATTAAGCAATAAAACAATTAAAAGTTTGAATGAATAATAAAACAATCAATGAATGCAGCTTTGTATGATATGGATAGTTATTTAGATCTAGGGGGTGTTATCCACATCGTCCTGTGGCCTTGATGGATAATACCACCCTCGATTTCCATATCATACTCACAGAATTCATTAATTGCTAACTGCATTGTCACATCCAATCACCTTTTTAACAGATTTAGAAAAAAGGTTTGTTGTTTTAGTTCTAATTTTTTTTTCAATTCACCCTACAACAATTGAATGAGAGTAATATGGAGGGAGAATTTCATTTAATTCAATTTTGGGTCCCCAAATGGAACCAGAGGATCCAGAGCATGTTAGGGACTCCTCACAAAGTGGTCCTCTATTGGTAGGCAAGTAGATAATATTTTCATTATTATTGAAAAAATAATTAATGATAGCAGGGCCTGATACAAGATAATTGCGCCTGATATAGGTGTAAATACCCGGTGGGGGGGGGGGGGGGGGGGGGGGGGGGGGGCTGATATAGGTGTAAATACCCGGTTGGGAGGGGGGGGGGGGGGGGCTCCAATATTTTTTTGTCGGGGATGATCGTCTAAAAGTTTCAGTTTCACCCCTAAAAGATACCAAACATGGCGGGCCATGGCGTGGCTCCAAAAAAATTATTACCCTAAAAGATATCCTAAAAGATCACCCCAAAAAAGACCAAACCATCGTGCTTTTAACCCCTAAAAGATACGACGATCATCCCCGAAATCCCGGGGGTAAATACTGCGTTTACTTCTTCTTTTCTTTTAGGGGGGGGGGGGGGGGGGGGGGGGGGGTCCAATACTTTCCTTCTATACTGTGTTACTTAATGTATTTCTTATTATACAATTATAACATTTCTTAATTTACCCTTGATTTGATGAACTCATTATTATTGTGGCTCTTACAAAAACAATGGTACTCCATTATGTTCAGCTACTAAAATGTTTAAGGATACATAGCCATGCATGGTTTACGTAAGACTGGTAGATAAAAGATCTTTCTGCAAGGCTCATGGTTATTATCTTTCAATTTCAGTGACACAACATCTGCCAGAGGTGGCTTTTGGACACACACCATACCATGCACGGCGCAAAAAGCCGTGTATTCGGGCCCGCACACGCCAGAAAACGGACCGTTGAACGTGTCGTTTTCAAGAATATTCGTACATATTCGAGTCGTACGACGTGACGTGTGCGGGACGTTTACGACTTGAATCCGCACAGTTTGTCCATTTTCGTGTCCGCAAACGAAACGAACACGTCTCGTTTACACTTCGCACATGCCTGAATATTCTTAGTTTTCAGGTGTATGCAGGGTTGAACACCTTGAGTATTTCTTCGCGTATACGGAAAGTATGCTAGCATAGAATGCTAAATCAATTTTTGGTATTCTTAAACATGATTAGAGAAATACTTATTTAAAATTTGGGTATGATCCGATAAATAGCCTCGAAGTTACACTGCAGAACAGGTGGAGAACAAGTTCTGCGCATGCGCTAGTAAGCCCACTGGTCATTCCACTCGTCGGAGTGGAACGTTACGTCTCGGTTTGTCCCATCGATTTCTCTCGATTATTTCTGCGTAAATGTTGCTGAAGATGCTTAAAATATTCCTCGACATTATCCTATTGTCATTTAAAAGGCCGGTCGATGCTTAGGATGCTTCAAATAGCGGCTACATGGTCGAAAAATACGCTTCTCGTCTTTCTCAGTATAACCAGAGAAGAAGTGCTTCGTAGCAAACATGGCGTCCATTGTTATGTTATAACGGCACCATTGAGAGATTGTTGGTTGACATCGACGGAAACTACAAACGCATAAGAGCGAAAAGGTGAGTTAATTTGCTCATTAATCTTTTTAAACTGCATTGTTGTCCATTCGGAGTCGGTCATTTGCTGAGGCATTTAGTTTTAAATTGCTCAAATCAGTCACCTAGCAAATTAAACTATGAATGCATAGCTCGTAGATTATGGTACCAAGGGCTGAGCCGGTGATTTAAAAATAGAAATGTATAGTTCAAGTCTCTATCTCTCACGTCACCTCCAAACCAAATTCAGAAAAAATCGCCTTTGCCCCCAACTTTTGTATCGAATAGCTTTGGGTCAGTTAGCGACGAACAGGTTGTAGTTGGGAAATTAGTGGTTTCAGTGTCATTGTTTCTGTGATGGCGCAGTAAATATTATTTTTTTTAGTTTAACTATGTTGGCAGTCTCTTGAAAAACTACGATCGGGGCAATCAGTCATTCGGTGAAACTGTAGATTTACTTCGTATAAGCACGTAGAATTATAGCAACTCTGTAAAATTATTTCAGTTGCTGTTCAGAAACCAGTATTTGAACCGGTCTAAATTGTCCATGATTACAAAGCACATATATTCTAGAATTGGTTCTAAGCGCTATTAATTGTGTCAAAATTTGCCTTTTGCGAATAAAAGTGATGATTATACTAATTTCTTATGCTTCTGTCTAAGTTAATTTGGATATTTTTTTGACCATGATCTCTGCAAATTTGGCTACACGGACTGTGTATTGTTCATGAGTTGCGTCACAAAGCTTCTTTTGTTTACTAGAACAAATCACGATGAAATTTAACTGAACACAACAATGACGTCCTCTGGGAAAGGTTATTACACGGGGGTAAACCCGCAAATCTGGCTACACATTTTGTTTACAATTTGTATTCAATATCCTAGTTCTTTCCTCCTCTAATTTACCTGACCACATGTTATCACAAAAATAATTTAGATTCTTATGTTTTTATGCTGCAGACAAAACAATGAAACAGTATTTATAAAGATTTTTTTTCTACTTTACAGCTGTCTTCTGTCCTCCAGTCTCCTTCTCTAATGAAGTTGCTTGCCGTAGATGCCTCTTTGGATGGTCGACTTGAATTTCAGCTTTTGCTTTCCAGGAAGCTAAATTGCATTTAATAATTTGCGCGATAACGAAATTTCAAACTTATTAATCTCATAATATTTGAGCTCGTTGTATTTAACCTTCGTTTTAAATGTTTGTAATTAAAAACTTATGAATAAAAAGATAGTGTGTTTATCTCGCGGCGCACGCTCCGAATTAGGTGCACTGTTTCCCTACTGCTGGATATAAAGTACGAGGAGAAAATCCCGCGAAAGCGGATGTAGCGTGCTGGATGCGACCTCGTTCCAGATGCGACCTGGGCTGCCAGCCAATGAGGTGACTCGTTGTTTAAACCAAGGCTAGGTCACATAGCTTCGCGCATTAAAACATGGCGGACGGAGACAACGAGGACGTGAGCATGATCAATGTAGGTATTATAAAAGCGAATTTCATATGACTGCAGTGAAACCAATCGTAAAGTGATTGCACCAATTCTGAATAAAACCTATAGAAGTGATTATTCGTGATTACTAATTTGTACTTCAGCTCTAATGTATCCGGTTCTCGAAACTGAGACTGAGGAGTGTGTAGCTTTTGTGCCCTCTTTAAAAGACAAGCTTCTTAAGTTATAGCGGAGCTCCCGCGGGCGCCGAAGGCGCCCGCGTGCGGAGCCCCATAGCTACATGCAGGAGGAAAAGGAACAAACAAAAGTGTATATAAATCGAACGATTCTGTCATGGACTTCCGGTTTGTGCGTTCGTTCGTCCGTCCGTTCGTTCGTTCGTTCGTTCGTTCGTTCGTCCGGAATGACGTCATCGAAACTAGAAAAATCAATATCTCAAGAAGGCAACATCGATAGGTGACCAAACTTGGGTAAAGTTATTCTGGAGGCAAGGGGGGTGCACTACCAAGGTCACGTGACATGACGTCATCGATGACGTCATCAAAACTAGAAAAGTCAATATCTCAAGAAGGCAACATCGCTAGGTGACCAAACTTGGGTAAAATTATTTTGGAGGTAAGGGGGGTGCACCACCAAGGTTACGTGACATGACGTCATCGATTACGTCATCGAAACTAGAAAAGTCAATATCTCAAGAAGGTAACATCGCTAGGTGACCAAACTTCGGTAGAGTTATTTTGGAGGCAAGGGGATTGCACCACCAAGGTCACGTGACATGACGTCATCGATGACGTAATCAAAACTAGAAAAGTCAATATCTCAAGAAGGCAACATCGCTAGGTGACCAAACTTGGGTAAAAATATTTGGAGGGAGGTAAGGTGGATGCACCAGCAAGGTCACGTGACATGACGTCATCGATGACGTCATCAAAAGTAGAAAAGTCAATATCTCAAGAAAGCAACATCGCTAGGTGACCAAACTTTGGTAAAGTTATTTGGAGGTAAGGGGAGTGCACCACCAAGGTCACGTGACATGACGTCATCGATGACGTCATCAAAACTAGAAAAGTCAATATCTCGAGAAGGCAACATCGCTAGGTGACCAAACTTGGGTAAAGTTATTTTGGAGGCAGGGGAGTTCACTTCCAAGGTCACGTGACATGACGTCACCGATGACGTCATCAAAACTAGAAAAGTCTATATCTCGAGAACGCAACATTGCTAGGTGACCAAACTTGTGTAAAGTTATTTTGGACGCAAGGGGGGTGCACTACCAAGGTCACGTGACATGACGTCATCGATGACGTCATCAAAACTAGAAATGTCAATATCTCAAGAAGGTAACATCGCTAGGTGACCAAACTTGGGTAAAGTTATTTTGGAGGCAAGGTGGGTGCACAAACAGGGTCACGTGACATGACGTCATCAAAACTAGAAAAGTGAATATCTCAGGAAGGCAACATCGCTAGGTGACCAAACTTGGGTAAACTTACTTTGGAGGCAAGGGGGATGCACTACCAAGATCACGTGACATGACGTCATCGATGACGTTATTAAATCTAGAAAAGTCTATATCTCGAGAAGGCAACATCGCTAGGCGAACAAACTTGGGTACAGTCGAGAAAAACATCCGGAGTATGTGGGTATGGAGCTCTTTGAAATGCAACATAAAAAAATCTGAATTTGCAAGTATGGCAATGGAGAACACGAATGTTTCTGTAGCAAGTGACGTCGCGACAAGTCACATTATTAATCGTTTGCAGGACTTATAATTTTCCCTAGCAAAGGCCAACAAGATAGGGTAAACGCACCTTTTATAAAAATATGTAACCGGGAGCTCCGCTTTTAGCCAGTGGCTAAATCTATCTATATATTATAACTTAATCGAGCACATTATGTAGTTGTTTTATTATGATTTACTTCTAATTGAAATCGGAATAGTTATCGATCGTTTTTCCCTTACTCCTCACTTTCGATGTTATTTTAATCATCTGTACGTTTGTGTAATCTTAACCATTTTACTTGGGGCTTTATTAAGCTTACGTTTCATCGCGAGATTGCGAGAATTTGACATTTAAAATCTCCCCCGGGTGTTTTAATAGCCAGTTCAAGATATTTTCTTGCCATATTTTTATATTGTCATCCATTCAGGCATGAGATCTACTGTCGTATTGGGTCATTGCCCTTATATGCAATTTAAATTTTTCAGTTTCAGTTTCAGTTTCAGTTTATTTGCTCGGTTAAGCTATATCTCTAATAGGAACAGTCCATCAAAAAACTCTTGTAAAAGAATTGAAAAATAGTTAAAACATCAATTACTTTAGTAAAATAATTAGAATAATATGGCCTGGAGTTTTCTATGGCAAAACCCCAAAATGGTTTTCTGTAGCTCTGGCAAAATGAAGTTTGTGTTTAGAACAATGTTACCTTTTTTAGCTGAGGGCACATTCTTTATTTGTATGGGATGATAATAAATAAAATCAGACAATTTGGTTTGATTCTGTAAAATATCAGAGCTTGTTTGGTCTCATGGGTATTTTGCCTTGACTGCTTCTCACCAAAGCTCAACCAAATTCGCCTGATATTTTGCTGAATCAAACCAAATTTGCCCCAATTTTTACATACCTCCATTTTTTAAAATGAGTCCATTTGATTACAGCAGAGCAGCAGTGAGTGATGAGAAGTTTCAGATGTACGTCACATAAATTATGTGATTAAATAAATCTACATCATGCAATTTCTCTTCATTATCATTTATTTAGTCTTACAGATAATAACTTTCTTTAGCTTTCACATAAATTAATGTTTAATCTTCAAAGTTTATGTTGAATTCATTTTGGACATGCACGCTTTTTTGTAAATATCAGTGAATTTCTCAGTTGTTTAGCATTGGGTTGATTTATCTAGGCTGTGTGTGTGAAACAACTAAAGCCGTGTATAAAACCACTTATACAGGTTGTGTGTGAACAGGAACATCTGCGAAACAACTGGATACCAAATTATTCTCTATCACACTCCACCTCTCCATAACAAAAACATAGGGAAACTTGCTACTGTTTCCCTTTGGCTCCTCCTGTAATAATAATAAATCTATGAAATTACATGTATTGGATGAGGTTGAGCCCAGGGGGGACTGATCCTTATATTTAGTATATGAGTATGTTTTCAGCCTTCCACTTCTGGAACACTCAGGTCACTAAATCACCACTTTCTCTGGAACAGGGTCCCTCAAATCAACACTTTTTCTCTTGAACAGGTACATTTTTCGATTACCACTTAGATCAGCTAGTCAAGCTTTTATCAATAAAATACTTTTACAGCTGTTTCAGATAACATGCGACCCAGTGTGTTAAAACATTTTTGGCAGTTGGGTTTTTTCTGCAAAGTTAATCAAATCACCTAGTGCAGTGAATTGGCTTCTGTTGCAACTCAGAGAAGCCAAACAAATGCACTGGGCAAGGATTTGATTGGCTCACATGAATTGCATTGATGGAAAATGCAGAAAACTTCAACTGCCAAACTACAAGAGCCTGACAACGGCGAAGTCGCATGTTACCTGAAACAGCTGTAAATGTTAGTTCCTTTTATTCGACTTGGCATACCTATTTCTGAAAAACTATGTATTCAATTTTGAATTTTTCACTCTAGAACAATGCCAGGTTCTCAGAGAGACAGTGGCACATCCTTACCCTAAATTTCCAATTCAAAATGCAAAATGACATCACTGCAACTGAACAATGCAAACAGCATGTACGCTGAAATGCTCTTGAAAAATGATACAAGCTTACAATATGTGGTTCCTGAAAATAGCCATCCCCCTGGAAGGGGTGGTGGTGGGGTCAATTTACCTGATTTCTTCCATACAAATACTGCATTTTCCTTTGGAAATTTCAGAGGGTAGAGGGGGCTCACTTTTCACCCTTCCATGTTTCATTTTAGGAAACCTGAGGAAACTGTAAGGGCAAAATTAAGATCAAAGTGTCTTGGGAATGATGGCGACTTTGAACTTGACATGATAAATGCAATACCGCTGCAGTTATTGCGTGAAGCGAAAGGGAAACAATGAGAGGCTCCCCATGTTAAAGTCCCAGTATCTCAAATGGCCTTTTTTGAGATACACTGGAAGTAATGCATTGTGGTCTAGCTTCGGTACAAACAAACCACCAAACAATGGGCAGTTTTTTCCTAGTGGAATTCAAATATTGAAAAAAACTGCCCATTGTTTGGTGATTTGTTTGTACCGAAGCTAGACCATAATGCATTACGACCCGCGACTTCCGGTGTATCTCAAAAAGGCCTATGGTAAGAGTATCCAGCATTTGTGTGGAGGGTCGTGGATTCAAATCCCACCTGGAACTCATCTGATCCCAACGTTGATGGTTTTACAATCTTGATTATGAACATGTATCATTTAATAGAAGGTATAGAACATTACAGACACAGAACAGACAGGTCATTTTTCAGTTTTGTGGAAATTTTATGTAATATACAATTTTATACCTACAAGAAAAAAGCAAAAGGATGGTTGTTATGACTTGCTTGACACGGCCCATGCATATGACCACAGCAAAACAGCTTGTTCAAGAGTGACTTTTCTTCTCAAAATGAGGTGCCCATACATTTCTTTACTTTTTTCTTTCATGGAAATGCTGACAACCAGATATTTATATTATGCATTGAATGACTCAATAATTAATGAATGTACAATTCAGCTTTCAATTGAAATATACTACTTAGCTGATTTTATTTATTGAACAGTTACATTGTAATTTCATTTACAGTTTCTGAGAAAAGCTAAAGCAAGGGCACAGTTTGACAGGAGAAACTTGTATGGAATGAAAAAGAAGGTACATGTATGTTCATTGTTATTGTTTGGTTTGGGTCAAGCACCCTCAACCCTCGTGAGACCTAACCCCCCTCCCATGTATCTGTTATAGATAGAGAAGTGGTACAGGAAAACACAATGTCCTATGATTTTCATGGCATTCCACAAGGGCAAAATTGTTTATTATGGTTAGACCTACAACATTCATTTGTTTATTCTTCATTTGCTCCTATAGTCTTTTCAGCATTTATTTACCATCCATTCTTTATTGATTCTGAATGATTTCTCATTAAATAATTCCGCATTAATAAGACATTTTGCACCATTTGAAAGCAAGAAGATTTGATTATAGCTCACGTTATAGCTCACTTTATATTTTTGATATGCACTAGGTCCAAAAAAGATGTGCACATTTGCTGAGGACAGAGAGGTGCACCAAAAGTTTTATTCTGCTGCCATGCAGCATGAAGTGCCATCAAGTAAGAAAATTTGTATTTCACTGCTTTGCATTTATAATGACAACGATAGCAAATTTTGCATGGTGTATGTCTGGAAAATATTGTGCTAAAAGATCAGCCATCTCACTTTCTTTCTTTCACTGCAACAGCTGAAGAGACATTAAGTGAGCCATGCACCCAGCAAGAGCTCATTCCACTTCCTGAGGACTGGGAAACTATGAATAGCCTTGATAAAAGGAAATTTATAATTGCTATTGTTTCTCAGAATAAAGGTAACAAATAAGGGTAAAATGAAAACTAGTGAGATAAATATATCCAAACTATCACAAAACATATAACTGGCTATTAGAAAATAGGTGGAATTTTTCCTGTGGAGGAGGGGAGTGTGGTACTCTCTTCCCAAAGTTGGATGGTGGTCTCAACTCCAACTTGCAACATGTGTTCCTGTTTATGACTGACACAGTGCTAGATTTCTGTTTATGACAAAAGATATCAGAAAGTGAATGTCCTTGCAGTAACCTGAAGCCCTGTTTATGACTACCCTGTTTATGACTACAGATTTCTCATAGATGGCATTCCATATAGAGCTGTCCATATATGGCCATTACCAGATCCTTTGCTGCATGATGTCATCATGTCATCAGCTGGGGATGTGAGAATGGCTTGGACGGTGTGCATTCAGACCACAATTTCTTTCTTTTTTACCTTACCATGAATAATTGTCTGCATCTAGGAAGCAAGAGAATTTCCTGGAGTGCAGAACAAAGGCCAGTGTGGTGGGACAAGAGCATCCAGTACCGGGATCCTAACAACAAAACCCAAAGGATGCCAGTATCAGAAATAGATGCTGTTATCCAAGGGTATATCTATTACCAACAGGAATCCCAACCCCAACCGTCATTCCAATGTCAGCCATCACAATGCCAACCCCAACCACAGCCATCTCGACCCCAGTCATCACCATTCCAATCCCAACCCCAGGCATCACCATCCCAATCCCTACCCCAGGCATCACCATCCCAATCCCGACCCCAGGCATCATCATCCCAGTCCCAACCACAGCCATCCCGTCCCCAGCCATCAACATTCCAATCCCAACCCCAGCCATCACCATCCCAATCCCGACCCCAGGCATCATCATCCCAACCACAGCCATTAACATCCCAATCCCAGAAATCCCAACCCAAGCCATCACCATCTAATCCCAAAACATCTGTGGAGCTCAGGTCCCACACCCAAGCATCAAGCAAAGAGAAAAGAAAATATATGAAACGCGACCACCCTTCGTCATCAGAAGAAGAACTGTGGGAAATTCTCGAAAAGGTATCTTGACAAAAAGGCAGTGTGGATATTGTTAATCATAAGATTTCTTTGTTGATAGCAGTTGTTAAAAACCAATTGCCTAATATTGCCTCAGTGTAAGTGTGACCAATTGACTACATTTGACTTTTAGTGGCTCCCATCAACCTAGGATAGGTACCAGGGTCGTACGCAGGATGTCTAAAAGTTGCAGTCACAGTCTCGGGCATACACAGGATTTTGCAAATCTACAGGCCAAGCTCATGATTGCAGTGCAGTACTTGTACCAAGATCACCCATAAATTTGCAGTCCCGTGCCTGCAGCCTATAGGCTGTGTACGCCACTGGGTACAGTAACACCCTGTCAAGGTCCGTTAATGATCACATCATTTTCTTAATGGGCAGATTCCTTCTGGGATTGGTCCCATTGCAAAAGAGTGCTTGCAATATTAAGGACGACAAATGAGTGGGACTCACTGTTCAACCTCTGCAAACTAATCCATCGCCGCCTTCCATCAGACATTGGCGATGTATTCGACAAAGATGAGACCCCGAATCACGTTTCTCCTAACCATGTTGAGCTGTGGTATGTGTGTAGTCGGGAAGGGTTAAATTGGTAGTGACAGCGAGGTTTGAAAGAACTGATTTACATTAGTAACCTTTACACATCGTGTAAACACATGAAAACCTTGTGAAACGATTGAACTTGTTTCAGTTGCCGAAGCTGCTTGACGGAAGAGCACGTCCAAACTCTGATGGAGCCTGTAAAAGTCAGAGCAGACGGTAACTGCCTCTTCAACAGTCTATCCTGGCTGCTATGCGGGCACGATGACGAGATGGACGAGTATCTGAAGATTGTGACTGTTGTCGAAGGATGTCTCAATCAAGACATTCATCTCCAACAGGTAACTGCAGAATATATATTCTGTCGTCCATTATGTGGATTGAACATCAGAGCTCACACCCCTTTCGTCTTAGTATAGGTCTCACGTAATAACTGATTTTCCGATTACCGTATTGTGATTGGTTTATTTCAGTGAAGCCCGAGTTAATTACAGACGAGTTCAGTTCATCACTTTTCTGATTATGCTCCAAAACATACAATTGTTACATCGTTTTAAACTGTCGTTGCCACTTCTGCCGGAACTCGGAGCTTTGATCTTTTCACGGCATCAAAACTTCGCTTTTCTTCAAACTTTTCTGTAACATTACTGCCATTTTTGTTATCTTTTTATAGATTATCTCAGAGGGAAAGAGCTCGGGGAGTTTTGAAGCAGTACTCCAGTCACTTACAACAGTTGACGCAATTCAGAAATTCGCTCTGCAGTTTTCTGGGGAGGAGCTGTGTAAAGCAGTGTACCAGCGCGAGCTTATAGAGACGTTGGTGGATGGGCGTTACTGTGGTACGAAAAGAATAGGCGATTGTTGTTCTTAACCGCACCAGCGATGTCAAATAGCCTATTTGCCGCTGAATAGTCAAGTGCTTGTTAATTCGTTTTTTATCTCCAGCACAACCACGTGACAGACGAACTGCGCAGAAGGCCTATAGGTCTTTAAAACGTGTGCCGTGATTCTAACGTGACTTGTTCGCGATCGTATTTTCGTCGCTTCGCGTGGTCGTCATCCTTATGGCGCGATGATACAGCGCCTAGAACAGTAATGTATAGGCGCTATATCAGTTGTTTATTATTTATTATTCAAATGTTCAGTCACCAATGTTGTAACAGACATCTTTTTGAAAACCATAAGAAACACGTTATGTGTTTTTCACAGGAGTGCTCCAGGTGCGTCTGCTGAGCACTGTATTGTGTAGTCCCATCAGGATGTACTGCAGGGAGCCTGGTTATGAAGCGTATGACCAGATAGTATACCCTGTTGGCAGTGCGGCTCAAAGCTTACCCGGTGGCACAGTCCTGAAGCTGCTTTGGTGCAGACTAGATGCAACTGTCCCTAACCATGTCGCCCCACTATCACACTGCCCTAAATTACCGTCGCGCGGTTAGTATTTCTTGTTGTTTTGCTATCGGTACTATTAAATAGGTCGGACAATTGTAAAGGCTAATTACTTGCTGAGTATCTACTTCATTAAGCACTCTTTAGAAGTGCCAAGTCTAACAAATCCTCGATGCAACGAGCACTGCCAGTTTGGTTATGACGAGGATATTGCGCCTTCGGTGGGCCTGTTACAGTGTAGCCATTGTCTCCTCTGGTTCCACACTGAGTGCTGTTACTTGGTACCCGCCGATCAAGCAGGAATGGCGAACAACGAATGGTACTGTGGCTGTTCAGTCTCAGTCGTCAAGGAGTGGTGCGTAAGCAATTTTGCCTTTAATTGACTTCCGTTACTAAGTAACCCGTAGCAATACATCCTTTACAATGTTAACAGGGTTTCAGTACTGGCCAGCAACAGGTCTTTGACTTCCTTGATGAAAAGCAAAGGTTTCACGGTAAGCAACAGTTGTTAGCCTTGGAGAGAAACTCTAATTTGATATTTTGGAATAATCGGGGAGAGTTTTGAAATAACATTTTACTCTTTTAGGACTTCCTAGAGAACATTGCGAAGAATAAAATGTGTAGTAGGAGGTTCTCTGTGTTTAAGAGAGCTCAAACCAGCGCGGCCGCCGCAAAGGTGCTGATGGAGTGGAGCAGTAGAGGGTTGTGTCCAGGCAACGAGAGACTGGTACTTACTAAAAAAGAACCAACTTAAGAAATAATCCATTTACAATTCGAGTAACAAGCGGACTGAAAATGTGCCAATAAAGGCCACACCCATCTTATTCCTAACTTCTTCGTGCTGCATGTTATCATGCCTGATAGCATGAAACCATGAAAAACGCTCAATATTCCAGTAATTTGTTTATAAAAGAAATGGAAAACAAAAGAAATTGCTTGCATTTTCATGATATATCTGTGAGCTATGAAATTTATTTTCTCTTAACCCTATGGGAATAAGAGAGTATGCATAGAAATATCATGATATTATTGAAATTGCTCTAATACAAAATTGATGTTCGCGTAAAGACTTTAATTACTCGATCTCTATGTTTGTTATGTTCATGGGTTGCTAGTGTAAACTGCATTTCCTTTTATATAGAGTGTATCATGTGCAATCTGTTTTAGAATAAAAGAATCATGAATGCAGTATGGGAACTTCTGAAGAGGGACGCAAATCTCCACCCTGTATATCTAGGGACGGACCTATTGCTGCTCAACAAGTATTTCAACACTGTGGCTGTACCAGAGGTAGCCACCGTACCGTAATTACTCG
Source organism: Scolanthus callimorphus (assembly GCA_033964015.1). Lineage (NCBI taxonomy): Eukaryota > Metazoa > Cnidaria > Anthozoa > Actiniaria > Edwardsiidae > Scolanthus > Scolanthus callimorphus. Next base: position 11,894,928 of record CM066919.1, read on the forward strand.
AATTAGCGCTGCCCTTGATTACGCAGCATTTTGAGCGTGGTCATTTGTAGAGTTAGCGCTGCCCTTGATTACGCAGCATTTTGAGCGTGGTCATTTGTTGAGTATGTTCAGAAAAAAAACTGAAAAACAATCATTCCTCGAGCCTGAATCGACCGAATGGGCTATTGACTTAGAGGCCATGAGGGCGATAGTAATAGAGTGGTTTTTCATCGACTGTGAAACACAAACTAGTAGTCAGTGTTTAATGGTGTCTACTAGGCATAATTAAAAAGGAAAATACAGTAAAAAATCAATGAATCAATTTTATTTCTAAAAAGCAAAAACCAGATTACATAGGATGCCCTGCAAAAAGCAAAGCTTATGTTAAGAATATTCAAGTGCTATAGAAAAAGGGAAAGCAAGAATAAAGGAAAATTTAAAAGAAAAACTAGATCAAAAGATAAATCTATTACATTATTACAACAACAAAACGAAAGAAAGCTTTGGTATTGACGCCTGATTCGTATGCCATCAGTCAAAACACATTCTCTCAGAAACCCGTTGCAATAGAGCTTAGTTACTTCCTTGGACTTCTAATCGTATATATTTTATCTGCAGGCAATAGTATGGTTGACAGCTAATGCTTTATCCGTGAGCAGAGTCGCGGCCGATCATCTTCTCAGCGAAAACCGCCTGCAGGTATCCTATTTTTATTCTTTTGTTTCATTGAGGAAAGACGATATTCACATTTTATCGATAAAATATGATCCGTGATCAGGAGCAAAAATAAGGCATCGGATAATGCTCACGACAACAAAGTACCACTTGTGTTATTTAGACAGAGCAAATGACGTCACTCCGAACACTCCGTATGCCTAACAGAAACCTTCTTGCATTAATTCTTTTCAAGGTTCGAGGTTGACTAGTCTAGAGAGCGCTCAGCTGATTGGATGCATTGTGACTGTTCATGATGTCTGACGACACCGAAAGAGATGAGGAAAAGAGTACAATCAAGTGTCTCCCAAGCTGCCGACAACCCTCTGAGTGATTCTGGATTACAGAAAGTCATGGGAACGTAATGTGCATTTTATGGAAAACATTTTCTTATGATATTAATTGCTGTTGCCGTTAGGTTGCCATAATATACTATAAGTCATTAGTATAACTATATTATGCATGCATGCCATTGTTATGTAAATATAACAGCCTCTGATTGGCCAGTTTTGAGAAATAAATACATGTGAATAATTAACTCCATCACTTCACAACAAAACTTCGAGAAGGGTAGAACTTTGCATCCCACCCTACCCACCTCAGAGGCTGCGTTCCGTGCCATTTGTTACAGGGCGTACTAGAACTTTATTAGCATCGAAGAATACGACGCCCAAACCTACAACGCTCCTCAGTCGCGTACCGCGAACCCAAGTGTTCATCCTCATTCCTCAGTACAATTACATGGCACCAGGCATTTGGCAGCACTATAGTTTAAGCTTTTTTCAATGAATTTTGTTCTTGAAACTGGGATTTTTATTTTGCAGTAAAGCACCTTATGGGAGTATCTAACACATGGTTGGTAAAAATATATAGGCGAAAAAACCTTTTTTGAGCAGATATGCTCGTTGTTAGGCGCTGAGTGCTGCCTTATAAAATGCCGTCGTCGACCGATTATTCCTTTAATCATAAGCAGTGTCAATGGCGGATCCAGGATTTTACAAAGAGGGGTTTGGACAGCTCAAGAATGTCACAACAATCCTTATTGTTGTGATGCTCAAGGGGGGTTCCGTGTAACCCCTGGATCCGCCACTGGTTGCTGATTGCCGATGTCTGCTTTCTTTTTTGCCATTTGGTACAATATGAATACATTCTTTGACATTCATCAATCAAGATAGCTCGAAATGACTAAAGGGTGCATAAGAGTAAAGTAAATAGTAAATTCATAGAAATTAATGTAGAACATCGAACTAGACCACTTTACTGTTTACCCTTAACAAAGGGTATGAGTACGGTAGTACCGTGGTTATAAGGCTTCACTATTAGACTCCCGTTAACCAAGGATATGAGTACGGTAATACCGTGGTTATAAGGCTTCGCTATTAGACTCCCGTTAACCAAGGATATGAGTACGGTAGTACCGTGGTTATAAGGCTTCGATATTTGACTCCCCTTAACCAAGGGTATGAGTACGGTAGTACCTTGGTTAAAAGGCTTCACTATTTGACTCCCGTTAAACAAGGATATGAGTACGGTAGTACCGTGGTTATAAGGCTTCGATATTTGACTCCCCTTAACCAAGGGTATGAGTACGGTAGTACCGTGGTTAAAAGGCTTCACTATTTGACTCCCGTTAACCAAGGACATGAGTACGGTAGTACCGTGGTTATAAGGCTTCGATATTTGACTCCCGTTAACCAAGGGTATGAGTACGGTAGTACCGTGGTTATAAGGCTTCACTATTTGACTCCCGTTAACCAAGGGTATGAGTAAGGTCATACCTTGTTATAAGGCTTCGCTATTTGACTTCCGTTGACCAAGGGTATGAGTACGGTAGTACCTTGTTATAAGGCTTCATTATTTGACTTCCGTTGACCAAGGGTATGAGTACGGTAGTACCTTGGTTAAAAGGCTTCACTATTTGACTTCCGTTAACCAAGGGTATGAGTACGGTAGTGCCTTGGTTAAAATGCTTCACTATTTGACTCCCGTTAACCAAGGGTATGAGTACGGTAGTGCCGTGGTTAAAAGGCTTCACTATTTCACTCCCCTTAACCAAGGATATGAGTACGGTAGTGCCGTGGTTAAAAGGCTTCACTATTTGACTCCCGTTAACCAAGTGTATAAGTGCTGTGGTACCATGGTTTTAAGGCTTCGTTATTTGACTCCCGTAAACCAAAGGTATAAGTACGGTAGTGCCTTGGTTTAAATGCTTCACTATTTGACCCCTGTTAACCAAGGGTATGAGTACGGTAGTACCGTGGTTATAAGGCTTCACTATTTGACTCCCGTTAACCAAAGGTATGAGTACGGTGACACCGTGGTTATAGGGCTTCACTATTTGTCTCCCCTTAACAAAGGGCATGAGTACGGTAGTTCCGTGGTTATAAGGCTTCATTATTTGGCTCCCGTTACCAAGGGTATGAGTACGGTAGTACCTTTGTTAAAAGGCTTCATTATTTGACTCCCGTTAACCAAGGATATGAGTACGGTAGTAACGTGGTTATAAGGCTTCGCTATTTGACTCCCCTTAACCAAGGGTATGAGTACGGTAGTACCGTGGTTATAAGGCTTCGCTATTTGACTCCCCTTAACCAAGGGTATGAGTACGGTAGTACCGTGGTTTTTAAGGCTTCATTATTTGACTCCCGTTAACCAAGGGTATGAGTACGGTAGTACCGTGGTCATAAGGCTTCACTATTTGCATCCCGTTAACCAAGGGATGCAAATAGTGTTATAAGGCTCCACTATTTGACTTCCGTTGACCAAGGCTATGAGTACGGTAGTACCGTGGTTATAAGGCTTCACTATTTGACTCCCGTTAACCAAGGGTATGAGTACGGTAGTACCGTGGTTATAAGGCTTCGCTATCTGACTCCCCTTAACCAAGGGCATGAGTACCGTAGTACCTTGGTTAGAATACTTCACATCTGCTCCCATTAACCAAGGGTATGAGTACGGTAGTACCGTGGTTATAAGGCTTCACTATTTGACTCCCGTTAACCAAGGATATGAGTACGGTAGTACCTTGGTTAGAATACTTCACATCTGCTCCCATTAACCAAGGGTATGAGTACGGTAGTACCGTGGTTATAAGGCTTCACTATTTGACTCCCGTTAACCAAGGGTATGAGTACGGTAGTACCTTGGTTAGAATACTTCACATCTGCTCCCATTAACCAAGGACGCGAGTGCGGTAGTACGGTGGCTATAAGGCTTCACATTCTGACTCCCAAACCAAGGGTATGAGTACGGTAGTACCTTGGTTAAAAGGCTTCACTATCTGACTCCCGTTAACCAAGGATGTGAGTACGGTAGTACCGTGGTTAGAATACTTCACATTCTGACTCCCGTTAACCAAGGACGCGAGTGCGGTAGTACGGTGGCTATAAGGCTTCACATTCTGACTCTCAAACCAAGGATATGAGTACGGTAGTACCTTGGTTAAAAGGCTTCACTATCTGACTCCCGTTAACCAAGGATGTGAGTACGGTAGTACCGTGATTATAGTCCAGTCAATTTAACGTTTAACCTGGAAAAAATTGCAACATGGGATTTTTATGCAGCAACTTCTCAGGAACATTTGTGAGAAACACGTATCCAAATTTTGTGAAAATCCGTTCGGGGGAAATTGGTTAAATTTTAGGTTTTCTGTCTGCACGAAGAAAACCTGTTGCTTTCGGTGGCACTTAGACAGAGAAAGCGAACAATTCGAAGGGATGGCTATGGACTGTAGAGCCGTAACTCGGTATGATATTGAACGCGATGTCGAGCAATTTCTTTCTACTGTAAAATGTGATTGCATAGATGTGAATTTTGTGTTTGTTTATAACCAGTTGTGCAAAATAATAACTAAATAATCCTGAGTTTTGACAAATCCCGTATGATCCTTGTATTTCCCGCGTAGGTGATACAATAAAGTTCGAATATTATACGCTAAAAGAAATAAAAAAAATAAACTGTCCATAGTCGTGACTCATCGCTCAGAAATTATTTGTTTCAACTGAAAAACCTTAATAAATCTTCCCCGTTTCTTCTGTCATCTGTACAGTCTATAAACAGTTCTCCCAGGTTATGTGTTTTCATTGTCTAAGTGCCGCCGAAAACAAAGGCGCCCTTGGCGGCGCCCTTGACGTCGCTGGTAAAACTAAAAATTTAACCAACTTCCCCCATCGGATTTCTACGAAATTTAGATATGTTATTCCTACATAGGTTTTGACAATAAGTACCAAAAATTTCCCATGTTGCAATTTTTTCCAGGTTCGGGCTTTTTTCGGGCTAATTTGACCGGACTATTATAAGGATTCGCTATCTGACTCCCCTTAACCAAGGGTATGAGTACGGTAGTACCGTGGTTGTAAGGCTTCATTATTTGGCTCCCGTTAACCAAGGGTATGAGTACGGTAGTACCGTGGTCATAAGGCTTCACTATTTGACTACCGTTAACCAAGGGTATGAGTAAGGTCATACCTTGTTATAAGGCTTCACTATTTGACTTCCGTTGACCAAGGGTATAAGTACGGTAGTACCTTGGTTAAAAGGCTTCACTATTTGACTCCCGTTAACCAAGGGTATGAGAACGGTAGTACCTTGGTTAGAATACTTCACATCTGCTCCCATTAACCAAGTGTATGACTACGGTAGTACCGTGGTTATAAGGCTTCACTATTTGACTCCCGTTAACCAAGGGTATGAGTACGGTAGTACCTTGGTTAGAATACTTCACATCTGCTCCCATTAACCAAGGGTATGAGTACGGTAGTACCGTGGTTATAAGGCTTCACTATTTGGCTCCCGTTAACCAAGGGTATGAGTACGGTAGTACCGTGGTCATAAGGCTTCACTATTTGACTCCCGTTAACCAAGGGTATGACTAAGGTCATACCTTGTTACATAAGGCTTCACTATTTGACTTCCGTTGACCAAGGGTATGAGTACGGTGGTACCTTGTTATAAGGCTTCACTATTTGACTTCCGTTGACCAAGGGTATGAGTCCCGGGGGGGGACTCTAAGGTTAAAACGCTAGGGGTGACCGTCGGGAAACTCGAATTTTGACCCTAAAAAATACCTGGTCGGAAAAAATTTCTACCCTAAAAAATACCCCTCGGTCTGAAAATACCCTAAAAAATACCAACAATTTTGACAGATTAAATTTTATTCTGGCCGTTTATTTAATATACATCAAATGTATCCTCTCGACTTTCAAAAACACTACCTTATTTGCGTGAGAACCCCCTAAAAATACCTATTTTTCTTACTATACCGTTTTTTATTTTGGAACCCCTAAAAAATACCAGATCGCCGATTTCAACCCCCGGGGTATGAGTACGGTAGTACCTTGGTTAAAAGCCTTCACTATTTGACTCCAGTTAAGCAAGGGTATGAGTACGGTAGTACCTTGGTTAGAATACTTCACATCTGCTCCCATTAACGAAGGGTATGAGTACGGTAGTACCGTGGTTGTAAGGCTTCACTATTTGACTCCCCTTAACCAAAGGTATGAGTACGGTGACACCGTGGTTATAGGGCTTCACTATTTGTCTCCCCTTAACAAAGGGCATGAGTACGGTAGTTCCGTGGTTATAAGGCTTCATTATTTGGCTCCCGTTACCAAGGGTATGAGTACGGTAGTACCTTTGTTAAAAGGCTTCATTATTTGACTCCCGTTAACCAAGGATATGAGTACGGTAGTAACGTGGTTATAAGGCTTCGCTATTTGACTCCCCTTAACCAAGGGTATGAGTACGGTAGTACCGTGGTTATAAGGCTTCGCTATTTGACTCCCCTTAACCAAGGGTATGAGTACGGTAGTACCGTGGTTTTTAAGGCTTCATTATTTGACTCCCGTTAACCAAGGGTATGAGTACGGTAGTACCGTGGTCATAAGGCTTCACTATTTGCATCCCGTTAACCAAGGGATGCAAATAGTGTTATAAGGCTCCACTATTTGACTTCCGTTGACCAAGGCTATGAGTACGGTAGTACCGTGGTTATAAGGCTTCACTATTTGACTCCCGTTAACCAAGGGTATGAGTACGGTAGTACCGTGGTTATAAGGCTTCGCTATCTGACTCCCCTTAACCAAGGGCATGAGTACCGTAGTACCTTGGTTAGAATACTTCACATCTGCTCCCATTAACCAAGGGTATGAGTACGGTAGTACCGTGGTTATAAGGCTTCACTATTTGACTCCCGTTAACCAAGGATATGAGTACGGTAGTACCTTGGTTAGAATACTTCACATCTGCTCCCATTAACCAAGGGTATGAGTACGGTAGTACCGTGGTTATAAGGCTTCACTATTTGACTCCCGTTAACCAAGGGTATGAGTACGGTAGTACCTTGGTTAGAATACTTCACATCTGCTCCCATTAACCAAGGACGCGAGTGCGGTAGTACGGTGGCTATAAGGCTTCACATTCTGACTCCCAAACCAAGGGTATGAGTACGGTAGTACCTTGGTTAAAAGGCTTCACTATCTGACTCCCGTTAACCAAGGATGTGAGTACGGTAGTACCGTGGTTAGAATACTTCACATTCTGACTCCCGTTAACGAAGGACGCGAGTGCGGTAGTACGGTGGCTATAAGGCTTCACATTCTGACTCTCAAACCAAGGATATGAGTACGGTAGTACCTTGGTTAAAAGGCTTCACTATCTGACTCCCGTTAACCAAGGATGTGAGTACGGTAGTACCGTGGTTATAGTCCAGTCAATTTAACGTTTAACCTGGAAAAAATTGCAACATGGGATTTTTATGCAGCAACTTCTCAGGAACATTTGTGAGAAACACGTATCTAAATTTTGTGAAAATCCGTTCGGGGGAAATTGGTTAAATTTTAGGTTTTCTGTCTGCACGAAGAAAACCTGTTGCTTTCGGTGGCACTTAGACAGAGAAAGCGAACAATTCGAAGGGATGGCTATGGACTGTAGAGCCGTAACTCGGTATGATATTGAACGCGATGTCGAGCAATTTCTTTCTACTGTAAAATGTGATTGCATAGATGTGAATTTTGTGTTTGTTTATAACCAGTTGTGCAAAATAATAACTAAATAATCCTGAGTTTTGACAAATCCCGTATGATCCTTGTATTTCCCGCGTAGGTGATACAATAAAGTTCGAATATTATACGCTAAAAGAAATAAAAAAATAAACTGTCCATAGTCGTGACTCATCGCTCAGAAATTATTTGTTTCAACTGAAAAACCTTAATAAATCTTCCCCGTTTCTTCTGTCATCTGTACAGTCTATAAACAGTTCTCCCAGTTTATGTGTTTTCATTGTCTAAGTGCCGCCGAAAACAAAGGCGCCCTTGACGGCGCCCTTGACGTCGCTGGTAAAACTAAAAATTTAACCAACTTCCCCCATCGGATTTCTACGAAATTTAGATATGTTATTCCTACATAGGTTTTGACAATAAGTACCAAAAATTTCCCATGTTGCAATTTTTTCCAGGTTCGGGCTTTTTTCGGGCTAATTTGACCGGACTATTATAAGGATTCGCTATCTGACTCCCTTAACCAAGGGTATGAGTACGGTAGTACCGTGGTTGTAAGGCTTCATTATTTGGCTCCCGTTAACCAAGGGTATGAGTACGGTAGTACCGTGGTCATAAGGCTTCACTATTTGACTACCGTTAACCAAGGGTATGAGTAAGGTCATACCTTGTTATAAGGCTTCACTATTTGACTTCCGTTGACCAAGGGTATAAGTACGGTAGTACCTTGGTTAAAAGGCTTCACTATTTGACTCCCGTTAACCAAGGGTATGAGAACGGTAGTACCTTGGTTAGAATACTTCACATCTGCTCCCATTAACCAAGTGTATGACTACGGTAGTACCGTGGTTATAAGGCTTCACTATTTGACTCCCGTTAACCAAGGGTATGAGTACGGTAGTACCTTGGTTAGAATACTTCACATCTGCTCCCATTAACCAAGGGTATGAGTACGGTAGTACCGTGGTTATAAGGCTTCACTATTTGGCTCCCGTTAACCAAGGGTATGAGTACGGTAGTACCGTGGTCATAAGGCTTCACTATTTGACTCCCGTTAACCAAGGGTATGACTAAGGTCATACCTTGTTACATAAGGCTTCACTATTTGACTTCCGTTGACCAAGGGTATGAGTACGGTGGTACCTTGTTATAAGGCTTCACTATTTGACTTCCGTTGACCAAGGGTATGAGTCCCGGGGGGGGGGGGGGACTCTAAGGTTAAAACGCTAGGGGTGACCGTCGGGAAACTCGAATTTTGACCCTAAAAAATACCTGGTCGGAAAAAATTTCTACCCTAAAAAATACCCCTCGGTCTGAAAATACCCTAAAAAATACCAACAATTTGACAGATTAAATTTTATTCTGGCCGTTTATTTAATATACATCAAATGTATCCTCTCGACTTTCAAAAACACTACCTTATTTGCGTGAGAACCCCCTAAAAATACCTATTTTTCTTACTATACCGTTTTTTATTTTGGAACCCCTAAAAAATACCAGATCGCCGATTTCAACCCCCGGGGTATGAGTACGGTAGTACCTTGGTTAAAAGCCTTCACTATTTGACTCCAGTTAAGCAAGGGTATGAGTACGGTAGTACCTTGGTTAGAATACTTCACATCTGCTCCCATTAACGAAGGGTATGAGTACGGTAGTACCGTGGTTGTAAGGCTTCACTATTTGACTCCCCTTAACCAAGGGTATGAGTACGGTAGTACCGTGATTAAAAGGCTTCACTATTTGACTTCCGTTGACCAAGGGTATGAGTACGGTAGTACCTTGGTCATAAGGCTTCGATATTTGACTCCCTTAAACAAGGATATGAGTACGGTAGTGCCGTGGTTATAACGCTTCGCTATTTGACTCCCGTTAACCAAGTGTATAAGTGCTGTGGTACCATGGTTTTATGGCTTCGTTGTTTGACTCGTTAACCAAAGGTATGAGTACGGTAGTACCGTGGTCAAAATATTTCACTTGATTTGACTCCCGTTAACCAAGGATATGAGTACGGTAGTACCTTGGTTATAACGCTTCACTATTTGACTCCCGTTAACCAAGGATATGAGTACGGTAGTACCGTGGTTGTAAGGCTTCACTATTAGACTCCCGTTAACCAAGGATATGAGTACGGTAGTACCTTGGTTATAACGCTTCACTATTTGACTCCCGTTAACCAAGAGTATGAGTACGGTAGTACCGTGGTCATAAGGCTTCACTATTTGACTCCCGTTTAACCAAGGGTATGAGTACGGTAGTACCTTGTTATAAGGCTTCATTATTTGACTTTCGTTGACCAAGGGTATGAGTACGGTAGTACCTTGGTTAAAAGGCTTCACTATTTGACTCCCGTTGACAAAGGGTATGAGTACGGTAGTACCGTGGTCATAAAGCTTCACTATTTGACTCCCGTTAACCAAGGGTATGAGTACGGTGACACCGTGGTTATAAGGCTTCACTATTGACTCCCGTTAACCAAGGGTATGAGTACGGTGACACCGTGGTTAAATAAGGCTTCACTATTTGACCCCGTTAACCAAGGGTATGAATAGGGTAGTACCTTGTTACATGTAGTCATTATTTGACTTCCGTGACCAAGGGTATGAGTACGGTAGTACCTTGGTTAAAAGGCTTCACTATTTGACTCCCGTTAACCAAGGATATGAGTACGGTAGTACCGTGGTCATAAGGCTTCACTATTTGGCTCCCGTTAACCAAGGGTATGAGTACGGTAGTACCGTGGTTAAAATGCTTCACTACTTGACTCCCCTTAACCAAGGGTATGAGTACGGTAGTACCGTGGTTATAAGGCTTCACTATTAGACTCCAGTTAACCAAGGATATGAGTACGGAAGGACCGTGGTTATAAGGCTTCAATATTTGACTCCCGTTAACCAAGGGTATGAGTACGGTAGTACCTTGGTTAAAATGCTTCACTATTTGACTCCCCTTAACCAAGGATATGAGTACGGTAGTACCGTGGTTATAAGGCTTCATTATTAGACTTCAGTTAACCAAGGATATGAGTACGGTAGTACCGTGGTTATAAGGCTTCGCTATTTTGACTCCCGTTAACCAAAGGTATGAGTACGGTAGTGCCGTGGTTATAAGGCTTCACTATTAGACTCCCGTTAACCAAGGGTATGAGTACGGTAGTGCCGTGGTTATAAGGCTTCACTATTAGACTCCCGTTAACCAAGGGTATGAGTACGGTAGTGCCGTGGTTATAAGGCTTCACTATCTGACTCCCGTTAACCAAGGGTATGAGTACGGTAGTGCCGTGGTTATAAGGCTTCACTATCTGACTCCCGTTAACCAAGGGTATGAGTACGGTAGTACCGTGGTTATTAGGCTTCACTATTAGACTCCCGTTAACCAAGGGTATGAGTACGGTAGTTCCGTGGTTATAACGCTTCACTATTTGACTCCCGTTAACCAAGGGTATGAGTACGGTAATGCCGTGGTTATAAGGCTTCACTATTAGACTCCCGTTAACCAAGGGTATGAGTACGGTAATACCGTGGTTATAACGCTTCACTATTAGACTCCCGTTATCCAAGGGTATGAGTACGGTAGCGCCGTGGTTATAAGGCTTCACTATTAGACTCCCGTTAACCAAGGGTATGACTACAGTAGTGCCGTGGTTATAAGGCTTCACATTCTGACTCCCGTTAACCAAGGACGCGAGTGCGGTAATACCTTGGGTATAAGGCTTCACATCTGCTCCCATTAACCTAGGACACAAGTACTTTAGTACCTTGGGTATAAGGCTTCACATTCTGACTCCCGTTAACCAAGGGTATGAGTACGGTAGTACCTTGGTTATAAGGCTTCACTATTTGACTCCCGTTAACCAAGGGTATGAGTACGGTAGTACCGTGTTTATAACGCTTCACTATTAGACTCCCGTTAACGGATATGAGTACGGTAGTACAGTGGTTAAAAGGCTTCGCTATTTGACTCCCGTTAACCAAGTGTATAAGTGCTGTGGTACCATGGTTTTAAGGCTTCGTTATTTGACTTCCGTTAACCAAAGGTATGAGTACGGTAGTACCGTGGTCAAAATGTTTCACTTGATTTGACTCCCGTTAACCAAGGGTTTGAGTACGGTAGTACCGTGTTATTAGGCTTCACATCTGACTCCCGTTAACCAAGGGTATAAGTACTGTAGTACCGTGGTTAGCAAACCAACGTCGACACACGACAAATTTGTGTGCAAGTACGCAAGGTCACGTATTTTGACAGTTGAATGGGAAAATGTCATGAAACTTTATATTTGTAAACATCTTAGTAGAAAGTAATTAGTACGTTGCTCAATCCAAAAGAAGTCAACTTTGAACGACTCGGCATTTTTCTATATTTAGGATAAACATTACATATTTAGACAGATTTAGGTTAGTAAGCGACGTCACGTCACAAATGAATAAAGCTTAGAATGATTGACAGATTGTAGAGTATAAAAATGTGTGATTCCTAGATGTAGAGAATTGGATAAAGCAAAATTGTATACGGTGGATAAAGGAGAGGGGAGAGTTGTATTCGAGGAGTTATGGAATAAATCAACGTAAAATGGAGTAAGCGGTTGTAGTCGGTTGTGCTTTTCCTCTTCGCTGCAGACCTGCCGACAAGGGAAGATCCCGATGGTTACCTCCCGTCGTTCCCGAAGACAAGACGTGAAATAAGAAGTTTTGTTACATAACAGCGGCGTAGCCAGGAATTTTGGTTGGGGTTGGGGGGGCGGATAGTGAAGACATAGGACGAGCATTTGGAAAATCTCCCGAGAAAGGGGGGCCGCGGCCCCCTGTGCTCCCCCCCTCCCTGGCCACGCCCCTGCACAACTACCAATCGTGAAGCCGTTGCGGAAGTGGACCTGGCTGGGTGACACACTTAGACGTCCCCCAGGCAGTATAACCAGACAAGGCCTGCGGTGGAATCCTCAAGGCAAGAGGGTTAGGGCTCGCCCTAGAAACATCTGGAGGAGGGATACGGAGAAAAAGATGAAGATATATGAACTAGGACTGAATTGGAGGGACGTAACACCTGGCTCTGAAGAGGAGACAATGGAGGAATTTGTTCAATGGCCCGTGTGAGTACGGTAGTGCCATGGTTATAAGGCTTCACTTCTATTCTCTTTCGCTTTCGTTCAGGCGAGAAAAGAGAAAACATTTCTACCTACACAGGAGCCCATAAGTAGGAGCTTTCATCTAACCTATATAGTTGAGGCAGCGCATTTCCTGACCTAGTTATTTTTAGATGTGAATTTGCATTTTAAATGTGTTGCTGGTTCCCCAAGAGGTCCGCACAGTGCCGAAACACAAGATTGCGATGCGGCGGAGGCCAAAACGCGATTTTTCGGGGTACTTTGAGGTTAGAACTTCTGCTATATTTGTTATCACAGATACCGAACTGAGTAATAAACTACTATAGACATTTACATGAGGAATTTGACTCGTAGTCAGTCTTCGCTTCTTTCCGCCATGTTTATTGATGGAGATAATTTATACAATATTGAGACTTGGAAGCTGACTGGACGCGGATTGGACAATTTCTGCAACGTTTCGCGCCAAATTTGTTCTAAAAATAGATAGGTCAGGAAAAACGCTGCCTCACGGACCCAGTACCAAAGATGAAAGCTCCTACTTATGGGCTCCTGACCTACATTAATGACTAACAACTGTGAGGAGGATCGCTCCTGTATGGGCATTTTCAAGTTATAAGGCTTTTTTATGTAATGACTTATACCTCGTTCCCCGTTTTGTCGAGAATTTTTTTACTAATCTCGTTAGCTTGATTTTCAAACTCGCCGGCGCGGCGCAGAACAGAATCAAAGGCACCGAGTGCCTCGGTGAAATCGTGGATATTGTTTATCCAAGTTTTCGACTTTTAGCCCCCTTCCCTTCCCGAGATATCAATGTTCTAGTTTTGATGACGTCATCGATGACGTAATGTCACGTGACTTTGTTGCTGGACCCCCCTTGTCACTTATTTTTTTGGTCGGGGATGATCGTCGTATCTTTAAGGGGACCAAACCACGATGGTTTGGTCGTCTCTTTTAGGGGTGATCTCGATCTTCAATAAATTTTAATAGGGAGATTGGTATCTTTTAGGGCCGAAACTGTGTCCAAATTGCTTTTCCTCATGATGCTACTTCTAAAAACCGTCTAAAAAAAAGAGATTATTCGATGAGAAGACGATAAATTAGAAACAATCACGGAAATTTCTTGTAGGGTATCTTTCATCTGTTACCTGTGTCCTTCGCGCCTACTTGGTACATAAGACCTCATCTTTTAGGGCATATCTTTTAGGGTAATAAATTGTTTGAGCCACGCCACGGCCCGCCATGTTTGGCATCTTTTAGGGGTGAAACTGAAAATTTTCGACGATCATCCCCGACAAAAAAAATATCCCCCCCCCCCCCCCCCCCCCCGGAGTATTGTGTGATCTCCAGTGCTATTTAGAGGGGAAGCTAAGAATTTTGCGAAGATCACGTCAGTCGTACATTTTGCATTAGGTAATTATGAGATGAATCAGAATGTTTCTCTAATGAAATGCATTCTCCATGCCCTCATGACAAAGGGGGCAAATGCGCTCTTCAGTGGGATTGTATGTCCTTGAATATCTCCCTGTTTCAATACTCGGGCAGTGATTGCTACCGTACTCATACCCTTGGTTAACGGGAGTCTAATAGTGAAGCCTTATAACCACGGTACTACCGTACTCATACCCTTGGTTAACGGGAGTCTAATAGTGAAGCCTTATAACCACGGCACTACCTTTCTTATACCCTTGGTTAACGGAAGTCTAATAGTGAAGCCTTATAACCACGGTACTACCGTACTCATGCCCTTGGTTAACGGAAGTCTAATAGTGACGCCTTATAACCACGGTACTACCGTACTCATACCCTTGGTTAACGGGAGTCTAATAGTGAAGCCTTATAACCAAGGTACTACCGTACTCATACCCTTGGTTAACGGGAGTCTAATAGTGAAGCCTTATAACCAAGGTACTACCGTACTCATACCCTTGGTTAACGGGAGTCAAATAGTGAAGCCTTATAACCAAGGTACTAAAGTACTTGTGTCCTAGGTTAATGGGAGCAGATGTGAAGCCTTATACCCAAGGTATTACCGCACTCGCGTCCTTGGTTAACGGGAGTCAGAATGTGAAGCCTTATAACCACGGTACCGTACTCATACCCTTGGTTAACGGGAGTCTAATAGTGAAGCCTTATAACCACGGCACTACCTTTCTTATACCCTTGGTTAACGGAAGTCTAGTAGTGAAGCCTTATAACCACGGTACTACCGTACTCATACCCTTGGTTAACGGGAGTCTAATAGTGAAGCCTTATAACCACGGCACTACCGTACTTATACCCTTGGTTAACGGGAGTCTAATAGTGAAGCCTTATAACCAAAGTACTACCGTACTCATACCCTTGGTTAACGGGAGTCAAATAGTGAAGCCTTATAACCAAGGTACTACCGTACTCATACCCTTGGTTAACGGGAGTCAGAATGTGAAGCCTTATACCCAAGGTACTAAAGTACTTTTGTCCTAGGTTAATGGGAGCAGATGTGAAGCCTTATACCCAAGGTATTACCGCACTCGCGTCCTTGGTTAACGGGAGTCAGAATGTGAAGCCAACACGGTACTACCGTCTCATACCCTTGGCTAACGGGAGTCAGAATGTGAAGCCTGTTAACCAAGGTACTAAAGTACTTGTGTCCTAGGTTAATGGGAGTCTGATGTGAAGCCTTTTAACCAAGGTACTACCGTACTCATACTCTTGGTTAACGGGAGTCAGAATGTGAAGCCTGTTAACCAAGGTACTAAAGTACTTGTGTCCTAGGTTAATGGGAGTCTGATGTGAAGCCTTTTAACCAAGGTACTACCGTACTCATACCCTTGGCTAACGGGAGTCAGAATGTGAAGCCTGTTAACCAAGGTACTAAAGTACTTGCGTCCTTGGTTAAGGGGAGTCTGATGTGAAGCCTTTTAACCAAGGTACTACCGTACTCACATCCTTGGTTAACGGGAGTCAGATAGTGAAGCCTTTTAACCACGGTACTACCGTACTCATACCCTTGGTTTGGGAGTCAGAATGTGAAGCCTTATAGCCACCGTACTACCGCACTCGCGTCCTTGGTTAATGGGAGTCAGAATGTGAAGTATTCTAACCACGGTACTACCGTACTCATACCCTTGGTTAACGGGAGTCAAATAGTGAAGCCTTACAACCACGGCACTACCGTACTCATACCCTTGGTTTGGGAGTCAGAATGTGAAGCCTTATAGCCACCGTACTACCGCACTCGCGTCCTTGGTTAACGGGAGTCAGAATGTGAAGCCTTAGAACACGGTAGTACTGTACTTATACCCTTGGTTAGCGGAGTCAGAATGTGAAGTTTTTTAACCAAGGTACTATCGTACTTGCGTCCTTGGTTAAGGGGAGTCTGATGTGAAGCCTTATAACCACGGTACTACCGTATTCATACTCTTGGTTAACGGGAGTCAGAATGTGAAGCCGTTTAACCAAGGTACTATCGTACTACCTTTCAGAGTACCATTTAGGCCCTAGGCATTTCTATTAATCACACATATTTTTAGTTTATGTCTTTAATATATACATATTTAAAACTAGTTCTTTCTATCCTGAAAATTGACCGTCCCTGTAAAAATATGAAAAATGACGTATTTGGGGCGGGGTGTTCGTCAGACCTCTTGTACGTTTGAGGGGGTAAAAGTCGAAAAGTTGAAATTTTTCCGAGATTGGACATACCTCTTATGCCTCTTGCTCTGTTTCTTGCTGAAACCTCACCCTGTGGACACTCTCTAGGATTTTCAGTTCTATCAATCAAAAACGTCAGTCCCAAAGGCGGAGCTTCGGGGCCTCATATCATTGGATGGTGAATTTAGCTCCTTCTCATTGGCAGCAGAATTAGTTCCGGAACAAAGTCGTATTATTCATGGGAAGACGATTAACACTCGATTAAATGATCTCGTTCCAGAACTAAATCTGCGGCCAATGAGAAGGCGCTAAATTCACCATCCCCAATGATGAGGCCCCGAAGCTCCGCCTTTGGGACTGACGTTTTTGATTGATAGAACTGAGAATCCTAGTGAGTGCCCCCAGGGTGAAGTTTCAGAAAGAAACATAGCAAGACTAGAATCACTGAGGCAAAACGAACTACCACTAAAATAATCAAAATACGACTAAATTTGGTTCGAAAATACGGAAACTTCACCCTGGGACCAGGGTAGGGTCTGTTCTAGCAAAATTAAAGCAACAGTAGTTTTATCAATATTGGTTACCATTTAGGGGTCAATATCAACTAAGTCACGCCCTTTTGGTACCTTTTAGGGATAAAATGGAAAGTTCCGACGAGCACCCCCTAGAAGGCGGTCAACCAACCGCTCTGCTCTAGCCATACCGTGCTGACGAGACCTAACAAGGTCGAAACAACTGTCCATGGTTGCTTATTGCCTGTTAAGATTTTTTCAATATTAGTGCAGTCCCCCCAACCCGGGCACAAATGCTTGTGAGCTCTCATCATTATCAACCCTCCTATTCCCTCAAAAGCAAACGTCATCTTTAACTGCTTTCATGAACGAAAAACAAGTGTTGAATAATCCTTCCATATTACTTTTTAAATGTTGATTTATTAGGATTACAGTCAAGGTGCCAATAAAATTTCTGTCTGTCTGTCTCACAAAAGAGGGGAGGCGGAGCACCCTAAAAAGTGGGGATGCCGAAGAGGCACGTAATTTCGTTTTTTCATGTTTTTACCTAGTATGCATTTTGATGAAAATATGTCACAATCTAGTCTTAACTCATACGTTCTCTGAGCATAATGTCAAAACAAAAATTTGTGGGGCGAGAGCGGAAACATTTTTGCTCCGGTTTTTATTTGTTGTTGTTGTTTTGTTTTGTTTTTTAAAAAAAAAGGTTCGCGTCCACACTTATCGTTTTCGTATTGTTTTCGCCGCTTTCAGTGATCGTATTCGGCGTTGTAGTTTGGTCGATAGCCTGTTTCCGGAGCACGGGGTGTCCGTTTTCGTTTGGGGGCGGTGTAGGGTGGACAGGGTCTAACGGGGTTTAACGGAAACAAGAGCAGGTTGTGTATGTGTATTTGTTTTCGTTGTTCTTGGGTGGGTGGGTGCTTCAAACAAAATCAAAATAGAGACCTTCGCAAAAGGAGGCTGAAAGAAAAAGAGAAAGTGAACCAAAAAATGTTAAGTAATAAGAATAGATAAAGAGACGTTATAAGAAATAGACTGAACAGAGTAAAATGCATGTAATCCGGGAAGCATGCCACCTTCATGTATGTCACTTATTTATATTTATATCGATGTAAAATAAAAATAATAATAATAATAAAATAAAATAAAAAAATAAAAAGTCAAAACAAAAAGGACACGCTTCTGTTCCTTTTCTTCTTTACGTGTATATATCTGGCTTAGCTTCAAAAAGTGGTTGCTATTGCACCCGATGTTGACCCATTGAAGCAGCTCAATCGATCCAGCGTTTTGGCTTGATTCAAAGCAAAAGATCGCCAGTCGCCCTTCACAACGTTGAATTTAGCAGGCGCGTAGCAATGCGGGCCATTCAATTAACCATCCGCACCCTTCCCGACAGAAGAGGTCATTTTGACTACTAGCCCCCACAGAGACATCTACGGAAAAGAAAACATTTCATTCATAACCCCTCTCAGAAATTCCCAAGGAAGAGTGTATTTCTGTTCTGACCCCCTCGGAATTAATCAACCATCCCCTCGGAAAAAGGGTTCCCTGGTTTCTTAATAGGGTTAGACCCCCTCGGAAAATAAAAATTGGGGGTGCTGAGCCTGACATCCTTTTCATGTCTTTCATCTTTGTGCTAAATTTTAATTTCTCTGAGTTCTGATGCCCATGATTAGCTCTTTAGTTACACATACCTCAGTAGTACGGATCCAAGGGGATTCCATGGGTTCCACGGAACCCCCTCGAGCATCTGACATTTTGAGAAAAACAAGTAAATAAAACGTGTACAACAATTATTAAACTTTGCACTACCGCTATTGAATTTTTGGTCCTTTAATATCTCGTTGTTTTTGTTGTAATTAAGCAAACAAGCAAAATTGTTGAGTTCGTTTCCCAGGAGAATGAAGCGATCTTTTTCGTTAACGGAGTGATTAATCATCGCTTAAACAGTAGGATAAGGATTTATCTGCGTTACCCAGACCGTGCGTGGGTTATCTACATAATCATTTTGTTGCATCTTGGGAAAAATAAAAAACGGAGCCCCCCTTGAAAATTCCTGGATCCGCCATTGTACCTCTTCGTACTTCTCTCTCTTTACCAATGTTTGTGATATTACAGGGATTGTTTTGCAGCCTTTCACATGTCAGCACATTAGACGTCTATGTGGACTAGACATCAGTACTGGTATTTGGAAATGGTCTTTCAAACAGTAACAAGAGCAGTAGTAACGAAAACAATTACATTTATTTTTCCCATTCTCACATTTCTAATATCCGCTAGCCTTATACCATGGAGTTATTATGCTCTTCTACTGAGGGAGATTGTTTCATGTATTACAAAACCTATACACCATATACTTAAATATATCTCTTGATGGACTGCCAACCCTCTTCATAGAAGGGGGTTGTGATGCCGGGCAGAAGCTGTGTAAAGTGTTGATAGTAACCTGGAAAGTGGAAGGGAGTACTTCATCCTCTACCTGTGTCAAACCAATAAGGAAATTAATAATAACAACACAGATGTGATTAATTGCTGAATATGGCTTTCATTTTCTAGGGTGTGAATGGCCATACAAGAAAAAACATCCTGGAAGATGACATACATATATAAACTTTATTTAGACACAGGTTTATGTGGCAGCTGTTATACATAAGTTCACATCTGGTTTCCATGTTATAAATATAAATAATAGGAATAAAATACAATATGTCACATTAAAAGTGCAACAATAATGGTACTGAAAGTGAAACTAGTTGTTAAGCACAACTCGTACACTAGTATTATCAATTCATAATGAGGCAAAGATCTGCACCGCAATAACACAAACTTTTCTTTAAATAATTGGTCCTAGGGGCCGAAAGTGCTAGTTTGTTATTTGAGTCTCTAAAACGTTGAAACACAACATCTGAACATAGAGCGGAAAGATAATTAATGGATGCAGACACCAAAAATCATTTGGCTCAATATAGAGACAAACCACTATTTTACTTTTGGGGATTTTTTGTTTTAAATTTAACAGGTATAAAATTTAGTGTTTTTTGTGAGTTTATTGATTACTCTTATACAAAACCACACAAACACTATAAATATCTTTTTATAGTCATTGAAGACCACTGTACTTGGGCTGTCTGTGCTTTCACAGGATACCTTAAAGTGTACTACACATTCAGGGTGCAATCAGTGTAAATTTTACCATTTACTTTATCCTAGAGGGTATATTTGTGTCTCCTTATTGGTTCTCAAAGGTGTGTGTGCATGCACAGGCAATAAATATTTTATCCCTTATCACAGACTCACAGTAACCATTTGGATGTGCTTTGAGTTTTCATTAAAGTAGCTTACACAAAATCAAATTAGAGAGTTCGAAAGAGATTTACCCGCTTTAGGGCAGTCATCTTAGGACTGGAGTGTGTGAAACACAAAATAGTCAAGTCTCTAACAAATCTGAGGACACTGCATGCTAGAGTCTATAGTATAGAAATGGGGAGTGACAGCAGAATACCCCCTCACTAACTTGCATCTCTCTCATTGGAAGTTCTTATCTATGTGGCAGCATAAAACAAAGGATCTATTCATACCAGTATTCAACTTAGTGACGTGGAATGAGGGGGTAATGAGGGGGTACATTCTGCAGTCTAGCCAGAATGGGAGGAAGAGGCAGTTGTTTACGTATAACTGTTTTCCAGTTGATAGAAGATAGAAACAATATTAAGCTTATAGTTTGTCTTCACAGTCATGTCAAAATATCATGTTATCTTCACAATTCTGAGATAACACACTTGCATGTGCTTGAAGCATTGTGGTTTAAGACAAGAGAACATGATAAGATTATGACAAGAACCATGACATTTTCACATGATGGCTCCCACATGACCATGAGTGAAATGTTAGGAAGGATGTTTGTCGTTTGTGGGTGTACTTTGACTAGTCACTGACTATTTTTAAATTTAAGTGGCAGCGCTTATGTTCCTTTATAAAATATAATATTTAAGTTTTACAGATTGTGTAATTTTCTCTTATTACAAAAAGCGCTTAATTATTGTTGTTGTTGTTTGGCTATGACATACAGTAAGCTTACCATAATAGATGCACCGCAAAGCGATATAAGCTTGCTCAGTCTATATTCTGAGTCCTTCAAAAATATTACTAGTGTACTAGAAGTATCTATGTAGATAGTGAAGTGCTCGGAGGGGAAGGTACTCTTTGCAGAAAGTGTTTTGTTTTGTTAAGTGTACAGAAATGAGGCGTCTGAATATTGTAAACAGTGCAAGAAATTTAATAAACTATCAAATTGTATACATAGTGTAAGCTTAATTATTTTTATTTTTTTAAATATATTTATTAGGTTATTATTTTCAATGTGATCTGAAGGCTGCCAAAACAACCACATTTCAACTGTTTTTTTAGCTGCTTCAGGAATGTTTCTACAGTTCTGACGAACATTTCAGAAAATAGCACTCTTGTTACAATTAAATGTCTACTTGCTTTGTTATGACACAAAGTTCTTGTTTACTCTAATCCTCTAACAACTCAACATTGGACGTGAACAGTTGATCTAATGGTACTGACCAGTAATTTGATTTCTAAACAATATTTGCAAACTTTGTCCGGTAGCGTAATGACTTCTGTTGCAGTTATCCAAATGTATCAGGGGTGTAGACAATTGCACAATAAATATCAATGTTCATGTATGTTTCAGGAATTAGGTTCGAGGTCCCCAGAAACATAATTTCTAAAGCAGGATTTGCAATTGCAGTAGCTTGTTTTTTTTGTGTTGGTTGAATATTCTTGCTGCACAGCCATTTTCTTGATTCAGTTCTGGCACTGTTTCAGATAAGTAATAATAACAGCATAGTTTCCATGCATGAGATACAGTATCGAACCAGTTTTTCACATTATTTTACCAAAGTCAGACATTTTGTTGATGTCCTTGAAGTTGATGTCTATGCTTGGTCGGTTTCTGACACTGTAAAAGTTTCCAAATTGTCATCATTGTTCATAAAATGCAATAACTTGGCCCCTTGCTACCGGTTTATAATGGCACAACAACTCCTTGTCCATATCCATTTTTCAAATCTTGTTTGGATAGCAATAACAATTAGTTTTGGTTCCTGTGACAGTTTTTTTTCTCTGCAATGATAATATATGATGTCACTCCCTTTTTGATTTGTTGCTTGCTGTAGAGATGGGGGTTCTGTGTAGTTAATGTCAGGTCTTAATATCATTTTTTACATGAAATCAGTGGATGGCAACTTGCAACCATTGAAGAGTATGCTGTGCTGGTTGCCTAGAGGGGTATATTCATTATGATGGTAGGATGGATCTACAAAAAAGAAAAAAAAAGAATAATTATAAAAGAGGAACAACAACAACAACAAAAGATTGTCTTATCATTTACTTACCTGGACAAATACTCCAAATACATGTTAAATGATATTGCAAAAAGGGTGTGCTATTTTTTGAAATATTTTTTCCCCAATTTATTCAGCTTATTGTAAACTGTGACAACTGTAGCAACAAATATTTGGTACTTACATAGCTTTTAATAGGTTATTTTGGTTCTGGACCACATAAGGCAATTGAAGTATGAATAGTGGAAGCATCCAGGCAATTTCCCTCCTGGTAATGTTTCAGTTTTATTTTGTGCTTTGTCCTGTACTATAGCAGCTTACTATGAGCTGTCTGGTAATGTATTCAGGTTTATTAGTTGTTTGTACTACAGCAGCTTACTATGAGCTGTTCATCTATTATTGTTTAGCCCTCAACTAATTTATTTTATTATAATATGCACTGCAAGTTGCTTGTGCTATCATTTCAAGTCTATTTTCCTCGTCTAGACGATATTGTAAGCTTGGTGCTGATTTTAAGCCAGATAATCGCTGGTAGGTCATTGGTTCTATAACACAAGAAGATAAAGCCTTTACTCTGCTTAAGCCAACATATGAAAGACCAAAAGTGGTTTCTTTCTTTCCAATATCAACCCAGGCTTTGGGTAATGTCAGGCCTTGGCTTTTATGGATGGTTATAGCCCATGCAAGTTTAAGAGGCAACTGCTGCCTTTCATGAATGCCATCTCCTAAATTAGCTGACACAGTTATAGGGCATATTGGCACACAAGATGGAGTTGTGACACTAATAGATGGTCCTCTATAGTTATCAAATTGAATTATTACTGCAATAGGTAAATCAGGAGGCTGATGATCTGTCTGGTAGATTATATCTTTAACAATTCCTGTAGCTCCATTACAAAGACCAACACTAGGCCATAAATTCATGGTAAGCATTACTTTAGCACCCTTTGCTAAAAGAATAAAAGGTTCTAAACCTGACATTTCATCAGATTTAACTTTTTTTGCCAGTGCTGAGGAATGACGTCCATTAATATTGGCAATAGTTTCTCCAAGTTTCTTGAGTTGGTCAAAATTGTAATTACCAACTTCGTCATTACTGTAGAACAACCTTGTCGCATTTTCAAACTCCTCTAAGTCTGAGAGTTTTACTGGCTGGCGGGTTAACAACAAGTTCCAGTCATCAACAGTTGATTCAGCTTTGCGCAACCGTGAAAGTAAATCACGGAATTTCACTTGATCTGGGTCAGAGCCCTGAACACGCTGATTGACAGTGAGTTTAACAACTTTATCAAACATTCTGTATGCAAGATAACCCTGTTCTCCAATATTATTACTTGGCTTAGCATGATAAAGAGGCTTGTCACCTACAGGTGGTAACTGACCAGGATCTCCTGTCACAACTATTGAAAATCCTCCAAATGGCTTATCATAATGACCTGTCACTTGTTTACAACGTTTGTCTATCCAGCCAAACATAACTTGGCCTAACATTGAGTACTCATCAATGATTATGTACTCTATACCCTTAAGAGCTTCTTGTAATCTGCTCAAGCTTTGTCCTGCAAGGTCTTTGTTACCTCTTGGTCCAACAGGAAGTTTCAAAAGGGAATGAATAGTAACTCCTTGAATGTTGAATGAGGCTTTGCCAGTTGTGGCAGCTATTGCACACTTGTGTTTTAAAAGTCCACGAACTGCATTAATGAGATAGCTTTTTCCAGTTCCAGCTACTCCATTTAAAATAAGGCATAGGGATTCCTTGTTGCTTGAGAAATCCTCGGAATGGGACTTTATGATATTATATGCTATGTCTTGCATTTCACTAAATGTAGCAATATCAATAGTTTCATAGTTTGTCTGAACATTTGAAATGCTCTGTTCCTTTTTCATTTTCACCCAGGTTGGCATTTCACCAATCTGTTGATCAGTATAATGGCTCCTGTCCAGGTGCCAGTCATATTCTTCATCTGAACCATCATGGGAATTTTCAAATGGCGTGTGAAGGTCACATAAGATCATCCATTCCTCTCGGATATTAGTATCACGTTCCAAAGTATCTGTTTCATCATCTTTATCTTCCTGGCTTTTGATAACCTCTTGAAGTTTGTCAAACCAATCTGGTACAATTTTATGTGCATATGATGTTTCAAGGAATTCATGCCATTTTTGGATGAAAGTTTCATTTGTTGGTTCTAAATTATCCCATACATTATCTTGTGATATTTTCCAAGGCTTGTATCTTATTAATTGATATTTACAATAAAGTGGGAAATTTGGACCTTTTGGATTTGAGGAGTATGTAGGGAAAACCCTTGGTATAACAGTATCAGACTGTTTAGTAAGCTTCTGACTTACAACTTTGTACTTAGTTGCAAATTCTACAAAATTGAGGTTACTTATTTCTGGGGATTTATCATAACCACCTCGATTAGCATAAACATCTAGAAGTGAATTCTCTGAGCAAGCTTGCCCTTTATCAGCAGATGACGTTTTCTTTAACTTGCGAGACCCATTTAAACTAACAGGTATGACATTGAATGATGAACTGTGAAATTTCAAGGAAAGCAGGTGGTGCATTATCTCTTGTGCAGAATAATCTCTTTCACCAAGAGTTTTCATGATCACCTTTTTGATGGCTCTATGAGGACTGCTATTACTTGCTGCATTATTAACAATGGTATTAAATGCTGTTTTTAAAAGTGGTGAACGGGGTTCACCTTTAGCAGCATATTTGGTGAGGTATTCCACACACGCATAGTGATCAATAACTACTTGGATATCACAGTTTGCTCGCCAGGTTTGCAACTGAAGTTGTTGATTGCTGTTTAAACGGGAATCATTTCTCGCAGTTACAATTTTTGCTCGGTATTGGGTTTCATTACTCTTGTTATGAACTGGTTCAAATACTAATTTAGTATGGGGGCAATGCTCAATGGGGAAATTAAACCGGCATTTCAATTGCTTTTCATTGTTTCGTTTCTTAAGACAATAGCCAGTGCTACATCGAGTGTGACGTTGAACCATATTTAGTAAATCACAATAATCTGAATCCATATCGCATTCTAGAATGTCTTTGTACTTCTTTTGGCAAGGATGGGTGTTTGGTCTTATCCACATATCTTCTTCTAGGGGATTGGGATTGATGGTGGTGAGCAACCAATCTACATACTGACATGCTGTCTCAGCAGCTTTATTTCCAGCAACTATCTCTTCATCTAGCCTTGTAATATCTTCAATATCATGATCATGTTCATCTTTGTATTTGTGGGCTAAAAAACCCTTAAGTGCAATTTTAGTAAGGTCACATAAGCCTGGGTCATTTTTCAGCTTAGCTGTTCCATGGCAGTGAATGCTACCCCGACCTTGGTACTCATACCTGTACCAGTGCCACTTAGCATCAAGAGTATTGTATAGCCAGTGTTTGATAAAGCTGTCTAGTCGTTGAGTAAAAAACCAGTCAACAATATGTGGATTGTTTATGACATTCTGCCGTCTTTCTGTGCTAGTGCTATCAGGGGTGGCACTCCCAAATAAGTCATGCAACTCTGGCCAGTGCATATCAGCAGAGGAAAATGTGAAAAAGAATGTTGGTGTACCAACAGTGGTCACAATGGCTTTAAGGTCTTCTCTAACCTTATGCCAATATGCATTTGTGCCAGAAATGTTTCCAACATATCGTGAAACTTTGGACATAAACGCTGCCGAGTTATTATTTGTTGCCATTTCTTTTAACTCATTGATTGTCAAATGAGCCTCACCTGGGTTTTGTTTCAAAAATATCCCACTTTGCTGTAAGGTTCGCTTTCTCTGGATCATGTCAAAAGCCCAGTATGAAAACCTGGGGTGGCTAGCAAAGCGATAAATCCAATTGCCATCAACATTTTCAGCGAATTTTAGTAAATGTTTGATACTTTCATGAAGTGATACATCCCTGACAACTGATGGATTCGTAGGATCACCTTTCCCATCAGGAAACAATGTAGGGAATGCCATAGTGGCAAGAAATGGCGTATTGTACTCATTTATAGGTGCATCATCATGAGAGGGCCAATTCATTGGCTTGTCTGCAGAGAGTTGATTTTTAATTGCATCCAGTTCTTGCTGTTGCTGTTCTCCAACTGGTAAAAAGCTGCTCATTTCTGTTGACTTATCATAAACAACATCATTATCTGAATTTTCACCTGTGGGTCCTCGATCTGGCTCACTAGTTTCATCTAATAAAATATCATTGTCAGACTCCACAGTCAAAAGGCTTGTTGGGATACCATTATTTGGTAAAGAATTCAAAGCATTGTAATCAATACTAATATCTGCATAATGTGGATTATTTTGTATTAGCCACAGCAATGCATTGTGTATTTTCTGCTTTCTCACATTTATATCTTTAAATGTATTATCCTTTCCTTTCACTTTCACTATAATAACAGATAAATCCTTGGGATATCTTGGCAAAGTGAAAGCAAGTTCCTTTACATTTTGTGGCAAATTGATGCAATGGCCAGAATAACCTCGTTGACCACCAGGTTTTATATAAATTCTCATGATAGGCAAGGCACGAGCAATCAGCATTTCCTCAATTTGAGTCAACCCTTGCAATTCTTGTGGTATTGGGCTAGGTATCATTGTATTTTCAATAGAGAATGCCTTAGGGATCTGCTTGTCCCTTGTACATCGTGTACAAACATAGGAATTAATTGGTTTTGCCTTTCCTTTTACTGGCCAAGCTTCTTTGCAAATCTTACATTGATTCATGGAATATTGCAAAGAATCATGAAATTTTTGCATGTTGGATTTTGCCCAAGGCTGCTCATGTAATGGGCCATCTAATGTTGAGTTGTAATTTTTTAAGTAGTTTTGCTGCAGTTCAGATTGAGAGGCCTTCAGTGATTTCCTTTCTAAATTAGTATAGTTAGCATGACTATTTTTTCCTTGGTCAGATTTATCTTGCTGCAAATTTACATAACTGTCAGTTTGATCAATGGCTACTTGATGTACAGTTTGTTTCTGATTTGCCATTTTCTTTGCCTGATACTGCTCCCTTCTTTTTGCCAGTCTCTTTTCTCTGGCATCTGGGGACTCACAAGACATTTTAGCTCTCTTTTGTTTGCTTTCCTTTGCCAGTCTCTTTTCTCTGGCATCTGGGGACTCACAAGACATTTTAGCTCTCTTTTGTTTGCTTTCCTTTGCCAGTCTCTTTTCTCTGGCATCTGGGGACTCACAAGACTTTTTAGCTCTCTTTCGTTCGCTATCCTTTGCCAGTCTCTTTTCTCTGGCATCTGGGGACTCACAAGACTTTTTTGCTCTCTTTTGTTCGCGGTCCTTTGCCAGTCTCTTTTCCCTGGCATCTGGGGTCTCATAAGACATGCTTATTTTCTTATATTCTCTTTTCTTTGCTAGTCGTTCTGTCCTAGCATCTTTGGTACCTAAAATAGTCATTTTAAAACTTTGGAAGGTATTTCTATTTGGATTTTTGTCACTTTGGACAGCTGAAACATAATGCAACCCATTAATATATCCTAAGAAAACTGCAGTTCGTTCTGCATTTGGATCATCTACCACAGGAGTTATAATTTTTGCTGGTGACCCTTGGGTAGAGTCGGTTATATGTATCACACAGTTAAAAGCATTAGACACTGCTTGTATAATAAGGTTATCACACCATGTCTCTGGTTTGGACATTTCTGTTATGTAACTTTGCCATGAGTCACCCCCAAAACTTTCTACATAGAGCTCTGGATGATTATTTAAGTGATTCACACCTGTGACTCTAATATCATGATGTAATTCTGGATGGCCATAAACTTGATGTGAAAAGGCACGGAAAAAGCATGCACCACCACCGCCCATGTCAAGAGGTTCTGAACCAATCAATGCTAGCTTTTGGGCCAAAACATTCCAAGGTAAAATGCTTTCTTTACTACAGCTATTACAATCCATACCTCCTCTTAAATTCAGGAATTTAGAACATGTTTGTGTAACATGAGAATTTAATGAATAACCATTGCTTCTGAAAGAATGTTGACAGTTTGATCTACAAAAATGTGGCCTTACTTCTTTAGCCAGGCAATAAAATTGGCTGAAAAAATTAACACTTTTTCTTTCAAAAACCACAAAATGCTTCTTGTAGTTATTAGCAAGATCACTCAACTTTGATGAATGAGGGGCAGCTTTTTTCAGCAGAACTTTAATTCTACTTCTCAATTTTCTTTTGCTTAATACCTGCATTAGTTTTTTCATAGGAAGTCTAGAAGGAGCACGATCCCTACTGGTTCTTTGTTTGTTATCTTTAGTGCGTTTTCTAACAGTACTTCTGTAGTAACTTTGCATGCTAGTATTTCTGATTTCGCTACACTGTTCAGCATGTTTGTCACAGGAGTTAGGCGTGCAGCTACATGTACCTGAGGTCACCACAGCTTTCAAAGTTGTGTTTTCACTGGTGTCAGTTGATAATTTGCATTGAGGCTCATTGGCCCATTGTAATTGATTTGTACCCAACTTGGGCTCATTATTATCTTCCCACCATTTTAGGCATTGGGATAGTTTGTTAGGCTGATTCTTTACCCAAAGCCATACAGCCATCAGACTATGGGGTTTGGACTGTTCATTTGATCCCATACGCCACACAGTCCATAGGCGAAGGGCTAGATTGTATAGTATTGTAGGCTGATTTGTTACCCAAAGCCATACAGCCATCAGACTATGGGGTTTGGACTGTTCATTTAATCCCATACGCCACCAGTCCAGAGGCGAAGGGTTAGTTTCTATACCCGCCGTAATAGTCGGGTTGAATGGAATGCCCGCTGTAGTAGTCGGGTTGAATTGAATACCCGCTGTAGTAGTCGGGTTTAATTGAATGCCCGCTGTAGTAGTCGGGTTGAATTGAATACCCGCTGTAGTAGTCGGGTTTAATTGAATGCCCGCTGTAGTAGTCGGGTTGATTTGATAACCCGCCTTGATAGGCATTGGGTCAGTTTGACAATCCCACACCGGGGATGATAATCCCTCCAAGTCGGAGGAGACCTGATTATTGCAGGCAGCCCCCAAAAGATGGGGAGATTTGGCAAAGCCAAACGTCTTGTGATCTTGTTCGACAGCAACACTAGCCATTGATGGGCGTCCGTTCGAAATTCGCTCTAGAACTCGGAAAAACTGCAGTGAAAATGTCCTCACACCAGTAGAAAATACGCTTTGAAAGCTGCGATAACTTGTATAAATGTGATTAAGGCAATTCATGACTTTAACTTACCGATAATCTCCTACAAACTTCCCCAAATACACACGTTTCTTGTTGAGCTCACGTGAAATCTCTCCGTGCAAAGGAGCCCGGGAGCCGTGCCACCGATCGACCGACTGACCGACCCCAAAATCCACTGGCTTAGAAAACAATCGTGCACCACAGGTAACCCGCGCCGCATTTTCAAGAAAACAGGGGGCTGCAAGCAGGATTTTGTAAAACAGTAATGAAAACCAATGTGCAACGGTATGTAATGCATTCCTGCGTGCAAATCAAGGCAGAATTAGAGCTTGCTCTCCGCTCGCTGCGCTCGCTCCGAGCAATTAATTACACTTATAGTTGGCGAAGCTACGACCAAATGCATAAGTCGTAGGAACACCCAGTCCTTCCTTCCCCTCACGAGGGAGAGAGTGATCTCTCGACAAAGTGTTCCAACATTTTGCATTTGATTGTAGCTGCATAGTTTAAGCTTAGCTTACCTTTTCTCTGTGCTTTTTCTTAGTCGTTGCATTGTCTAGAATAGCTTTGCTATTCGTAGGGCATCGCATGTAGTTTACTAATAAAACTGATTGTTAACGTTTGCACGATCGACCAAGTAAGTGCCATTTGTACGAACATTGTTTAGCATTTTTGGCATCGTTCGGCGGCCATCTACAAGCAGTATGACGTAGTTATTGGTCGGCAATACTTACACGCAAGCTTATTGGCCATCCATTTTTCAGTGACGTAAGAGGTCTCACTCAGAATGGAGGTCGCATTCAGCACGGCACAAGCGGACAGCGTTCGCATCATTTCGTCGCCCGCAAACGAAAAACATTTCAGCGGTTTCTCGTTTTGCGAGCCAGCGATCTGTTCGGTGACCAGCGACCAAGCGCATATCAAGTACCGCCAATCTCCACATGTTAGACTGCAGTATGGCATTGAGAAGTTTCTGTTTTGCATGTGACACACCTTTCTCAAGGTGTGTCGGATGTCTGATTTGCATGAAATATAAACTTCTTGTGTTATTCAATGTATAATAGGTTTGGTTA
Organism: Scolanthus callimorphus; assembly: GCA_033964015.1. Lineage (NCBI taxonomy): Eukaryota > Metazoa > Cnidaria > Anthozoa > Actiniaria > Edwardsiidae > Scolanthus > Scolanthus callimorphus. The sequence continues at coordinate 11,925,472 of CM066919.1, forward strand.
AGTATGTGCTACACAATCGTGCTTCGGGAGGGTAGTCACCTACGGTGGTTCAGTTGGTTGCAATCAAAGCAGAATTTTGTTAATAATGTAAAGGTTTTAAAATAAAATGTCTTTATCACTACGTGCGAGTAGCAGACTAAAATACATACCCTATCAGAGACAAAAAATACTATACCCTACGGCAGACCTCAGGAGCCCAACAAACATACCCTATAGGGCGGTACATACCGGTCTACAATATATGAGCCTATTCCTTAATACCCGAGAAATATATTTCTTATTGACTCTTCAAATTTTAGTTCAAGCAAACCTGCTATAAATTGCATATAAGTTTTTGAGCTTGTAATCTAATTGTTAAGTATTGTAGGATCATAGGATCCTAGAAAATATCCATACTCATTCCTCCATGGTGTGTTTTATACAATAAAACTAACATTTTCAATAAATTTGGAATGACACATTTTAGAAAAAATGGTTTAAATAAAAAACTGATGTCAAATAACGTATTACTCATTATTGCAGTTTTGTGCTTTGCTAAAGTATCATTCCAATGGAAGGAGTTAGTATATTAATGGAAACCCTTTTCCATTCACGTGCAAAAAATATGTAACTGGGAGCTCCGCTTTTAGCCAGTGGCTAAAATTACGTCATATAATTTACAAATCTACATAAAATTACAAAAATACAACTATAGTAATGTTGAAAATACAGGAGTTGACCTAGCGCAGGGGTGCAACCCACAGTTACTAGGCCTCTATTACAGTCATTAGTTCGTGTCAATCAGCCGGTCAATAAGGCCATTCAATTGTTCCCCAAAGGGCAATTTTAAGCCACCCAATAAAAAACGCACTTTGTGGCTCTCATCCAAACCAAACAGAAAATAAGAAATGGAAATAGCATCACCTGCACTATTTACGGCAATCAATCCCCACAATCTATTCCATAATTTATTCCTAAACTCACAGAGTTTTGGACAATACATAGTGCAGCCGCTTGGTGCAAAATTGTTCAGTTTTATGGCAAAGCTACCAAATTTGGCACAAATAATGCTAACCACCCATAGATTAATATTACATATGGCCCCACCCGGGGTCCGCCCTGGATCCATCCCATAATTTCAGTTTTAGACGCCGGTAAGGTTGCTCATTGAAAAATGTATGTATCTGTCTATTTTAAAAAATTTATGTGTATATCCTTCCATTAACTCCAAAGAATGTGGTTGTTACAAAATATCCCATAATTTTTACTTTTAAGGTGGTTCGGGAGAAAAAATAAAATAATTATTAACAAAGTCTTGCAAGGCTATTATCTACGTGCTAGAGCCACCAAAATTCCCACAAATAACAATAACTATTCAAAGATTTAATCGACGCATGGCTCCACCAGGGATCTGCCCTGCATCCCATAATTTCAGTTTTAGCTGTCGGTTAGGTACTCATAAAAATGTATTGATCTGTCTATTTCGCAAATTTTGTGCTTACATCCTTTCATTAGCTCCAAGGAATGTGGTTGTTACAAAATGTCCCATAATTTTAACTTTTAAGGTGGCTCGGGAACAATACTAAATAATTATTCATAAAGTCTTGCATGGGTATTTTTTACATGCTAGAGCCACCAAAATTCGCACGAGCAAGAATAACTATACAAAATTAAATCAACACATGGCTCGCCCGGGTTCCGCCCTGGTTCCGTGCTATAATTTGATTTTAAATTGTTAAGGTGGCTCATAAGAAAAATAAGTGGATATGTGTGTTAATTATACAAATGTAATGTTGATGTCATTACTTGTGTGATAAAAGATTTAAGGGATTGAAAACATCCCATAATTTGTAAAGTTAACGATAGAGTAAACCTTCGAGATAACATGATGACAATTGTTTTGTTTTTAGATTAGTCAATAAGTACTAAGAGTAAAAACTTCAATATTCACAAAAAAAATTGAGTTAAACTGTCTTGTTTTTCCCCTGTACCAGAAACATATAACTTAGTTGAAACAAGCAACGGTGAACCAAGCTGCGGATTATTCGTAGCGAGTTTATGTCATATCTGGTGAATAATGAACTCTCGCCTGCTTGCCCAAGCAGGTTTTCTCTTGATAATATTTCATTTTTTCGCTTCGAATAAAGTAGAGCAATAGTGGTAAGTGATAATATACTAACATACTAACATCTTGAAGTCCTTCAACAACATTTTCAAAATCAGTTCAATTATTGATTCTGCGAATATTCCGCAGATTAGCACTAAAGCAATGTATGTTTGTTACACGTTTCAACTCACTTATATGTTTCTGCCTGTACTTCCTTACAAGATTCAGAGGGGTTATAATCTTTAATCCTGTTTACTATGTTGAGGAGGCAAAAGCCTTCGACGTATGCTGTAGTCATCTTTGGGGTTACTTTGCCCATTTCATTTCATACGAAAACCTTTGAGATTGCCTCAAGTTGTTTTAGCCACTACCACCAAAGCGGAAGCACGTCATAAAATCTGAGCGCAATAATACTTTCCTGCGTACACACAAGGCTTGCCTGCAATTGTACCATTTGTTTGTTCTCCTGCTGTTAGTGCTCCAGATGTTTACACAACGTCAAAGGGCAAACGCTTTCATTTTTCTGCAGATTTGATGGGCCAGGGCACTTAAACATCGGTCTAACAGCAAAACAAATGTTCTCACAAGAGTAGTTACATAGTTATTGTTCTTTGTGTGAATTTTGGTGGTTCTAGCACGTAGATAATACCCTTGCGAGAATTTATTAATGGTTATTTTATTTTTTCTCCCGAGCCACCTTAAAAGTAAAAATTATGGGATATTTTGTAACAACCATATTCCTTAGAGCCAATGGAAGGTTACACATAAATTTTTTGAAATAGACAGATAATCTACATTTTTCAATGAGCAACCTTACCCGCGTCTGAAACTGAAATTATGGGATGGATCCAGGGCGGACCCCGGGTGGGGCCATATGTAATATTAATCTATGGGTGGTTAGCATTATTTGTGCCAAATTTGGTAGCTTTGCCATAAAATTGAACAATTCAGCATTTTTTCTGCACCAAGCGGCTGCACTAACAGTAAGAAATGAGTTACAGTCTCAATATCCCAGCTACACAAAGGACAGAGGCGTTGGTCACGCGGCAGACCAGTCCATGCGCACGTGTCGATGTTGAGACCGTAACTCCCAACTAATAATCGTAGCTGAAAGGACTTCTTCTTGCGAAGATCTTGAAATGTTAAGACTGTGCTCCAAAATCCTGCCACCCCACACTCTGAAAATGACCTGGCAAAAAGATCTAATTTAGGGTTACAACTTGCAAAACTGGCCCACTCGAGATCCCCTTTGGTAGATATTCTCAACCATACTAAAGCTTTCCATGAATCATAAGGTGGAAATACATTATTATCCAGCCAGTCATGCAAGTAGCTTTCTAAATTATAGAGGTTCAATGTAGCAAGTAAAGCAGGGAAAAAACTAAGCATTGAGGTTGGGCTAAATCTATATATTATAATTATTCACGTGGAAAGAGAAAAGGTACAAAGCTAACGGCGCATCACATGACACTTACCTGAAATTCCACCAAATTTTATTCGGCACACAAGTACTAGTAGACATCGTGATCTTCAGCACTACCCCTTTTGTTTTGCAAGAGGTTAAAAGGAAAATAGTGGTTTTCCGCTGCAATCTTCGATATAGTAGAGTCTGTTAAGGGAAAAAATAGGTCGGATCGTGCACTTGTGCGTAAAGGCGTCAAATTTGGACCAAATGTTCCTTAGGTGAAATAAATCCGTTTTCGGGAGGGGTGCCATTATTTCGACCAAAGGGGGGTAGGGTAGGGGCAATTTTGTCTATTTCCTAATTTCCCAATATTTCCTTGGTATTAAAGGGTTATAGATAAACAAGACCATGACAATTCTTCCTGTATGGTGCCCTTCACATTGGACTAGGTGGGGGTGCAACAAATGTCCGGCAAGGGGGGGAAGGGGGAGTTTCGGGTCACAATTTCGTGCTACCCTCGGAGATCATGATTTCATCGTACAATCACAAAATTCGACATAAATGTTCCTTAGGTAACATTTAACAGTTTTCGGAAGGGGTGCCACAATTTTGGCCCAATGGGGAGAGGGTAGGGAGAATTTTGTCCATCACCTGATTTTCCCTATATTTCAGTGGTATTAAAGAGTTATCAATAAACAAATCCACGGTAATTCTTCATAAATGGTCCCCTTCATATTTGACTAGACGGGGTGCTACAAACATTTGAAAAGGGGGAGGGGTGAGTAATGGATAAAATTTACATGCTATGCGCTTTTTAATTTCAATTTGATTGTGCAGTCACCAAATCCGACATGAATGTTCCTTAGGCAATATCTAACAGTTTTTGGAAAGGGGGCCACAGTTTCGGGGGGGAGGGTAGGCACGATTTTGTACCTTACCTGATTATCCCTATATTTCAGAGGTATCAAAGAGTAATAGATACTCTGCATCCAATCTAGCCAATGCAAAGAGAATCGTTCTAACTATTATGCTGTTGTTTATAGATAACTCTTTAATACCTTTAATTAAAAGTAAGGATAATCACAATGGGCAAAATTGTCCCTCCCCTCCCCTCTTGGGCCAAAATTGTAGCACCCCTTTCTAAAACTAATAGATGTTGCCTAAGGGAATATTCATGTCGGATTTGGTGACTGTACAATCAAATTATAATAAAAAACAATGTAACATGTAAATTTCACCCGTAACCTGCCTCTCCCCCTCAACAAATGTTTGTAGCACCCTCATCTAATCAAATGTGAAGGGGACCATTCAAGAAGAATTATCATGCTTTCTTTATCAATAACTCTTTAATACCTCTGAAATATAGGGATAATCAGGTAAAGTCCAAAATTGTCCCTATCCTCCCCCCTTAGGCCGAAATTGTGGCACCCCTTTTGAAAACTGTTAGATGTTGCCTAAGGAACATTCGTATCAGATTTGGTGACTGTTCAATGAAATTGCAACTAAAAAGAGCATAACTGTAAATTTCACCCATCACCCGCCTCTCCCCCTCGACAAATGTCTGTAGCACCCCCATCTAGTCAAATGTGCAGGGGACCATTCACGAAGAATCGACATGGTGTTTTTTATCAATAACTCTTTAATACCGCTGAAATATAGGGATAATCAGGTAAAGTCCAAAATTGTCCCTACCCTCCCCCCCTTAGGCCGAAATTGTGGCACCCCTTTCGAAAACTGTTAGATGTTGCCTAAGGAACATTCATGTATGATTTGGTAACTGTACAATCAAATTGCAATTAAAAAGCGCATAGCATGTAAATTTTATCCATTACTCACCCCTCCCCCTTTTCAAATGTTTGTAGCACCCCGTCTAGTCAAATATGAAGGGGACCATTTATGAAGAATTACCGTGGATTTGTTTATTGATAACTCTTTAATACCACTGAAATATAGGGTAAATCAGGTGATGGACAAAATTCTCCCTACCCTCCCCCCATTGGGCCGAAATTGTGGCACCCCTTCCGAAAACTGTTAAATGTTACCTAAGGAATATTTAGGTCGAATTTTGTGATTGTGCGATGAAATCATGATCTCTGAGGGTAGCACGAAAATGTGACCCGAAACTCCCCGTTCCCCCCCTTGCCGGACATTTGTTGCACCCCCACCTAGTCCAATGTGAAGGGCACCATACAGGAAGAACTGTCATGGTCTTGTTTATCTATAACCCTTTAATACCAAGGAAATATTGGGAAATTAGGAAATAGACAAAATTGCCCCTACCCTACCCCCCTTTGGTCGAAATGATGGCACCCCTCCCGAAAACGGATTTATTTCACCTAAGGAACATTTGGTCCAAATTTGACGCCTTTACGCACAAGTGCACGATCCGACCTATTTTTTCCCTTAACAGACTCTACTAATACTGGTACAGATATTCAGCTGAACTGTTCCCGTGATACACTTCGCGCTTTAGACACGTCAGCGCAGGGAGCCCGAAGTGCATAATTCAAATGCGTCTTTTTGCCTACTTATTAGGGCAACGCTCAATGCCTTAGTTCTCCACTAGTAATATGTCAGCAAATGGATCCGAGTTTTCGAAGCATCCTGAAGCATGGAATACTAATTTTGGTAAATGGCATACTAATTTTTGGCTACGGTTTGCATAAGGATTAACCAACAAAGACTTGCCCAGGCATGCCTAATCCTTTGATCATTCTGATTGGTCGGTATTGTTTTAAGCGCTTTCTTAAAATGACAAACAGTCTACGGTACATAGCCATATTTGGCAATTCCTTGTTCTGAGCCTCTATCTCATGCAGGTTTCGCGTGGATGCTGGTCAAACCACGTGTCCTTTGTCTCTTGCCAATACTCAAGTATCTGTTTATAAAATAAGGGTAGATCTGAAAAGTCAAGGTATTTAGTGTTGTAATCACACTGAAATAGAAAAAGTCCTCCGTATTTTTCAAGAGCATTCTTAAAAATTATTTTCCAATTGGCTTCTTTTTGCTCGACAAACCTACGAATCCAGCAAATCTTTACGGCTTTTTCAATATCTCGAAAATTTATCATGTCCAAACCGTCATCTTGTTTCTTACCAATAATAGTGGACTTTTTTATTTTAGGAGGCTTGTTTCTCCACCTTGTTTCTACTAGTTTGGAAAATCCTTCAGGTATTGGCAACATGGTGGCATTGTAAACTAACTTTGAGATCCCTAGAGTCTTGGCAATGTTGATTCTACCTTGAAGTGTGAGGTTTCTTTTTTCCCACACATTTAAGCATTTTTTAACATTGTCTAATTTATCATAAAAGTTAAGATTATCATTTTTAGACTGGTTATGCGAAAAATATAAGCCTAATGCGCAAATTGGGTCTTCTGGCCAGTGGAATTGATATGGCTTTTCTTTACACTGCTTTTGGGCTCCTAACCATATAGCTTGTGTTTTGGAAGCGTTTATTTCTAATCCGGAAGCTTTTGTAAAGCGTCAGGTAAATGAATAAAGTGTTCTATTGACGTTGTATCTCTTAGAAATAGGGTGGTATCGTCAGCGTACTGAGTGATTTTTACCTCTTTTCCATGCATGTTTATACCTTTTATGTTATCGTCTTTTTCTACTGCAATGGGGAGAATTTCGATTCCAAGCAAAACGTTTTTTTTGTAAAACGTTTGAAACCATCGAATTAAATCGGGCCCAAAATGAAACTTTTCTAGCACGCGAAGTAGATATGGCCATTCAATACTGTCAAAGGCTTTTTGAAAATCAAGAAATAAGGCAGTACCGGGAAGAAGATTATATTTATCTGTATGATAAAAGATGTCTGATATTAGCCTAATATTTTCCCCATTATACCCTGTTTGACTGTGATTTATGAGGAAGGGAAGAACATTTTCTAGTCTGCTGGCAATGGCTTTAGTTGCTATTTTATAATCAACGTTTAATAAGGAAATTGGACGCCAATTCTTTAGTAGGAGAGTATTCTTCGTCTTTTTAGGAGTAAGGGTAATTAGGCCACGCCTTTGGCTTATAGATAATTCACCTTCCTCGAAAGATTTGTTAAATCTTCTGACTAATAAATACTTGATATCTTTCCAAAAATAGATATAGAATTCCATGGGTAGCCCATCGGTTCCTGGGGTTTTTTTGCTTTTGAATTTTTTTAATGCTTCAAAGCATTCCTTTTCGGTTAATTTTCCTTCGCACTGCTTGATCATTGTGTTAGTAGCTTCGTTACAAGGGATGTCGATTTCATTCAACATGCTTTCATCGGTTTCATTTGTTGTGGACGCTGAGTATAGTTTCGTAGGTTTCGAAGGTTTATTAGGTTTCGTAGGTTTATTATCTTAAAATACTCTGAACGCACTTGACAAAACGTGGTTTCAGAGAAAGAAAAAGTATTCTCGTAAACCTTGCAAAAGAACTTAAGAGAACACTAGGGTACAACTGAACCTTTCAGTAAGAAACACCTCGAAAAATGATAAAAGGTATTCCATAAATAATTAAATGTTTCTGATCTAAATCATTTTGTTAACAAGAGCGATGTTTCCCGAGTTTTTAGGAACCCTATGAAGTAAACTTGAAACGCCGTCCTTTGTGCGTGACCAGTAAAACCGAAATGGCCCAAAAAATCAAAATCCATTTCGGTCCCACAAGGGCTATTTTGGGATGTCAGTCCCAAAACAGCTATTAAGGGGGCTGTTTTGGCCCTTGTATTTTCTGAAATGGCACCATGAAAAACCAAAATGGTGCACGTATATTCAAATTAGCCCTCGGGCCGGGGTTAGTTTGGACATAGATCGAAAATCAAAACGGTCACAAAGAAAGGTACCCCGAAGTAACGAGAAAGGAGTTCAAGTGATACTGATGTCAAATTCTCATTGAAGTTCCCAACTACACACCTTGCATGGGTTCCATAATACTCAGCATAGTTATGTTTAGCAGAGCGCGTGACTTTGCACCCAACTGCTTAATTCTTGGGTTTCATATGACGTCACATCCGCGTTTTGGAGCCTCATTATATACTCAGGTGGAGGTCAAACGTGCCTTGCAGCGCTTTTCGAGGTGGAAAACTGTGAAAATGTTATCTCTCGCATGGTTTCTGGTTCTACAAGTAGGTTAAACAGATAAATAGATGTCATTAGATTGCCAAAAACAGACAGCAAAGAACAAAATAATTGAAAACAATCCAAATGGTCCAAACGACTCCAGAAAGGCAACCGAAAAGAACCACGGCCTCGCGAACTTGTTGTCGCCAAGTGAAAGTGATTCATGAAGATATGTATTTGAAATTAAGTGAGTTTGGTAGCTACGGATGGATTAGGGAAACATAAGGGATTTACAGAGGAAGTACCAGGATTATGGATTAATTGGCTTCTCATTTGATACACGGATAAACAGATGAAGTTCGCTTCAAACAATCCGAGCAGGTAGGCGAAATGACAATTTTTCAAAACTCTATTAGAAGCAGTCCGAAAACTCAGCAAAACCTGATTACACATACAGCGCCAGGTCGACATGGACTTTTCAGTTTTTTTCAGTCGTGTTGTAAGCTTAATTACTAATTTGTTTTTCATTCAAGAAATTGGTTAAAGTTTGTTTTGTTTTCTGCGTGAGTTTTGTCGATGCGTTGAGCAGCTGGTTGAAGAACAACTTTGAAAAAGTCAAGATCAGGCGTTTAGTAAAAACATACTTTAGAAATTTGTCATCTACATTTTATAACTTGTTTAAAAGTAAATCTTATTTGTGGGGAAAATTGTTGTGTAGTAATACAACAGAACAGGGTCGATTTTCTGAGTTCATTTTGACACAAAACCAGTCACATGGACCCATGGAGTCAATCAAGTACCGTCCTCCAAAACTTCTGCTTCTCAGGTCTTTGGCGCCCAGAAACAAAGTCCTGTAGGAGTATATAAATGTTCCTCAGCCCTATTATCTAATCTACCATATAATTATTTCTTTTGACAGCCAAGAAATGGTTTGAAAACATCAGCCAGTTTGTAAACTTTTAGTAACACATTTACCACAGTTGAGCTGTCTCAAAAAGCAAACCCGACTCCAATATCGCTATAAATTTGTATTTATACTAGGGTTTAGTTTACATACGTATCAGGTTCAATTATAGTGGCAATTTTCTAGAAAATGTATCTTGTAAATTTGAATTTTCGCTGTGAACTTCAGAAAACTTCTTTACCTTGACCTCCAGCCGATTCAGACCGGAAGTAAAATTACGCGCGAAAGTCACGTGATTGAAACCCAAGAATTAACTCAAACATAAACAAGAGAAAGTTTTGGCGGTGACAACTATCAAATCACAAATAGAATAATGTTTTCATGTGCGCCGATAGGGCGGCTTTTCTAGTAGATCGGGTGGGCTTCCTGTCATATTATCAGATTATCACGTGACCTTCATTTTGAAACTTCGGGGCGCGGTCGCTCAGAACAGTTCGTTATCTCCTTCGCCTGATCAAAAGTTCTTGGTGCTGCTGCGATGTTCCACAGTCTTTTTCGACAGAAATATCGCGTTATATGCTGCAATGGACGGATGATGCTTTTCTTTAAGTAAGAAAGCGCAAAATTGGTAAGTATTTTAGTGGCTAGTCTCTTTTGTCTTGATGTTCGAGTGTTTGAGTCGGGTGTTTGGAACACATTTTCCTGGTTTGAATGTCCGATTCAAGTTTAACGTACAAGAAGCAAAATACTCCCTTTAGCAGTTTATTCTTGGTTATATTTTTCGATTTTTGGCAAAACAGTAGTCAGTATTGAGATTACGGTCATAAATTGTGGTACCCATAGTCATTCCTAACGTAAATTTGACCTACTGGCAGTTGGGAGTACTTGTTTGTTTGTTTCTGTATTCAAATTCTTTCCACAGCAGCAAAACATTATGAACAGACTTCTCTAGGGATGTTAATAAAAGTTCAGGGTCTATACCCAGCCTGTGTCTGACTGGTTTCTCAAATTCAGAAAGGTAAATATCTATATCTAACATAAAATTAGTATCAGAGATTATTTTTACTCTAACTATAGTGTTACTATAGCAGGACATTTTTGTGAAAATGTGTGGAAATGTAAAATTATAAGAGGGTCTCAAATGGGGTTATAAACCGTCAAGCATCAAAAGCCGAAAAACTTAACCAGCCATCCCCTATTGAGACCCTCTTATAAATGAACTGATCAAAATAGTTCAGGAAAACTTAAATAAAGTGATGTTTGTATATTTTTCTAGGGAGGATGAGCATCACCAGATTGAAGCACCCATTGAATGCTACACACACACATTGAATGCTACACAACTACTTCTCTGCCAAAATTGGTGCCATGGAAATGTTTTTGAAATGCTTGATGAACATAAACATAATGTCAAATGTGAGTAATTTGGCTGGCTAGTTTGTAATGTTTTTCTAAGGAAATTAGCAACGTACCGTCTGATAACAACAAGCTTAATAGCTGGGAGGTACTGCCAGAAAAAAATCCAAAGTTCACAACCTCTTCTAGTTCTGCACAGCAATAATTGCCAGCTTTAAATTAGGTTTGGGACTTTTTTGTTGTGTTCTTGTCAAAAGCAGCATTGTATCAAAGGCACCATATTTGGCAGAGAGGTATATAGTAACTATACCTTCTAGTGATTTTGGCAGTAAGAGAGTTTTTAGCCTACAAACCTATGAAATCAAATAAGAATTGGGGCTTAAATGAAAAAAAATACAGCTTTCTGGCTAACCTGGCAAAAGGTCACCTGGAATAAGGTGGTGATAACATGAGACTGGTATGAATTTAGAGCGATCTGAGTTCATACTGGTCTCATGTAATCTCCACATGTTTGATTGTGTTTATGTGAGACTGGCACAGACTCGAAAGTCATCCGTAACCGGAATGAACTCGTGCCGGCAAGGTTTTTTTTTTTCAGACCGGCCTCTGACAGGTCTCCGAGTTCGTACCAATCTCTCTGAACCTTCTATTAGACCTAGGGATAAGTTTAGATTAAATTTGTTTTGCTGAAATGTCAGTGTCCCACTGAATCATATGGCCCCGGTGCAACTAACCACCCTGGAATTCCAGTGAATTTTTTCATGATTGCCCTGGAAAGTTATGTTAACCCACCCTGGAAATCAATATTTTTGGGATACCCACCCTGGAATTTTGTTCGAGTGCCAAGGCTCCCTTCCTGGAATTCCAGTGCAGGGGGTGCAGATTTGTTATGCAACTGCCCTCTGCCATGGTAACTCTGATCTCTAGTTATTTTATACATAAGTTATGTAATTTATTACAACCAAGTGGTCAAAATAGCACATGAACTGCCCACATTTTGCCATTGGAACACCAATATCTAGTCTCTTCTGCACATAAAATGTATATCCTTTTCTGATGAATGCTGTTTTTTGCTCTCGCTTGTATGAAAATTTTATACACAGGATATTAATATGAAATATATCCTGTGATATCAGTCCTCTAAGGGAAATATGATGTGTTCAGTTTGAAAGAAATACTATGCAATAAGTAATGTTTTTTCTGTATTCCATAACTAGAGACGATATGGAGCATTAAATACATTTTTATAGTTATAAAGGTGTTATGATGTGTATTTGAATTGGCCGAAGAGGGGCCGAATTAGCTCTTTTCCCAGGGGCCATTTGTGAGGGGAGCCGTTTTCTGAGTAGCCGTTTTAGCTACTACAAATTCCATTACAGCCCAGCTAAAGTCCATATTTACCCAAGTAGTTTCCAATTTGGTACCAAAAATGGATCCAATTCAGACTTCTAGTAGGGCCAAATTGACCCCAAATTAGGAGCCGAATATGGCCCCAGGAAAGAGGGCCAAAATGGCCCCAAAAAATGGTGCCATATTTTACTCATCGAAACTCTCTTCGTGGCTCTCTTCGTTTGACAGTGCAGTCTAACCGAGGCACCAATATTAAAATATTACCTTTTGTGCGTGACCTGTCGAACCCATAAGCATGTCTCATTTGAGTTAGAAAATAAACTAACTTGAACTACAATGAAAATATGTGCTACTCGTTTAATCAAATGACATAATACTAAGTACTTTCCAAATACGTTACCAGCATTATTACGCTAAGAATAGATAAGACTGTTATTAAGACCCCGTCCACGCTACTCCAATTCAAACGAAAACGGATACTTTTTGCTCCGGATACGGCTATCGTCCACACTACAACGCCGAAAACGATCACCGAAAACGGATCAATCCTAAAACCCTCTCCAGAGTGGAGCGATTTTAAAACGGAGCTGTTTGAAAACGCTGTTGTCTAGTGTGGACGGGTGAAAACGATGCTATGTGAAAACGATGACATCACCATAGCAAACCTGACCAATCTGGAGGGCCAACAGGTGCATGCGTTGAGCTTGTTTGAGCATGCGTTTTCGTACGGATACGCGTTGTAGTGTAGACGGGCGAAAACGATACGAAAACGATAAGTATGGACGCAAATCTTTTGGAAAACGGAGCAGAAAGTATCGAGTATTAGTATTCAACGTTATTCTTTAAAGTACCGCAATTACTCATCCTTTCATGTTACTACAACTACAACTTGTAAAGATTATTCTGTAGAATTTTTACCAGCGATTTTCTTCTCTCAATAAACGTTGTTAAGAAATAAAATTGACGATAAACTTACCTCAGATTAGGCCAAGCAAAAAAAATAATACATGTTTATCGTCCCCGCCCGCATCGTTTTTTTGGAGCCGCATCCTTTTTTATCCTTTTTATTTTTACAAATTGTCACCAAAACGAAGTCAAACGCCACAAGCGGTTAGAAACTGTTTTGAAATGTGGCTTTAAGGTCGTTTAATGAGCATGGAAATTTCCAAAACTGAGAGATATATGAGGGAGGTGGTGGTACATTGTAGACTTTCAGGCTTGCAGTTACTTTCGAAAAGCCGCTGCTTGATGTTGCGTTAAGGTATGTAGATCAATAAATATAGGGCTCCGAAAACTCGCAAAAAAGACAATGGTTCTCGTGCAAATCTCAAGTCAACAATGGTTCTCGTGCAAATCTCTCGCAGATGTGCAGGTTAAAGCTTCGAGGAAAGAGTGTGGAGAATCGAAATGGAGATTGGAGACGTTTACCATTCCAGAATGGCTTTACGCGGCATTTCTGACTTGTCTGCAAATTTTCCATGAATGATACCTTGCGGAAATATCAAAATCATTTTATAGTTTAATGACAGAAGCCATGCTCAGTTTAATTACTTAGCTATTTCATTTGTAGCTCAAACCTAGGCGATTTGATATTTGGTTATTACAAATCGTGACAACGAATATTACAAACTTCGACATCTTTGTTTATCACAAATTGCGATTGAGGTGTATTACAAATTGCGACGGAGGTGTATTACAAATTGCGACGGACGTTACTAAAACGGGGAGCGGGGACCCGAGGAGCGGGGACCCGAGGAGCGGGGACGAGTTTCGATGGATTTTTCGTGGAAAACCACACTGATGCGAGAACCATTACGTCCTTAACTGCATACAGAAAAGTGAAAATAACAGAATTGTTTCTCTGATGTGAGAAAACTTTTGCAAGTTGTTTTAATAAGAGAGCTTAGCAGTAGAAGTGGGATATTTTCATCGGTATGTTTTCACATTCTTCTTGTTAAAATAAAGCCTGCAACTAAAATTATGGATTTCTAGGACAGCATCTTGGCGTTGCAAGATTGGGCGCTGTGGTTGATATGGGTAATACATGTTGAGAGGATTTTGAAATTGGAGGTTGAATCTATCTTGATCGAGTCGAGTGATAATGTTTTTAAAATTGTCCAATTCCTCCAATGTGAGTGAGACACCAAACTTGGTTGGAACTTTCTTAGTCTAATTCTCCACAAACTTGCGAATATGGACTCTCAACTGCCCTTCGAAATAATTCACCGTGGCGAAATAACCTCGAGACCCGATCTTGTACATAGGCTCTATCCCGGGATGGTGATCAAACTCTAAATGACGAAGAGATCTTCTTTGCATCAGATATAAAACGTGACAAACGCCTCACTCCTTTTGTAGAAGTTACACGGGGCAGACAGTAGCGGTGTTTGAAAGCCCATCAAACGTTTCTGTAGGTAGCGCTTTCACTACTTTTGAACAGAGGTCTCCCCGGCACTCAACATCATATAGCTCAAGCCGTAACCTCCAGAGATAGAGCGTATTGTGATCAGATTTGGTCTTCAGCGTCTCTATATAGTCTTGCCAGGACGAGTGGAGGGTTAAGTTAAAAACCCTAACAACTTCAAGCGCGCTCTCCCATACTCGGTTTGAATCAACCAGTTCCTTCGCTTGTTCGTAAAAACAATTCCATGCATCTTCTTCACTCATCATCAAACAGTCGTGGCGCCTCTGACTTGGATGATCAATCTCGAAGCCATAGCAGTCTCTCCTTCTGATCCACAGGCATTGAGCGCTGCAGAATTCGGCGTAGACGAGATTAAACGTTTCAGTAATAATGTTTAAAGCTCGTTTTTTCTCAGTGTTTTCAAAGCCAGCAGCGGTTAATGTTTTGATTCCGATCATTATAAAATCTAAACGAGGTAATTTCTACAAACCGTTACTTAATTTAATTTTATTTTGTAGAGGCTACCCTTTCAGACTCCCTCCTGATACCTAGGGAGTCTATCAAGTGGGTCATGCTCCTTTTTTCCGAAACGGGAGTCATGTCACGCCACCCTAAACCGCTTAGTCACGATTGCGTGACGTGACTGCTCCCTCTTTTCAAAAAGGGAGTCAGGGCCAAGTCTGACTCCCTGACTCCCTTAACTCCCTGCCTTGACTCCCTAAAAAAATACATTGAACGGACCCTACTACACTACTAGTATGGCGGACTTGTGTCATGTCCCTGCCCCCGAGAGTAGTGTTTACGATCTTTTCGTCACTGATAAGAACACTTTTAAGTCAGCACTCTCCGGGCGAAGTTAACAAATAGTCCTAACCTCACTTGGACTCACGCGAGTAGTAGGCGCAAGTGAATTGTAAAGTGTTATTTTGTTGGCCAGCGGTCATTTGATGACGTAAGCATAATTCACAACCATGCCGAATTCACAACCATGCCGAATTCAAAACGATGCCGGATTCAATACAATGCCGAATTCAAAACGATGCCGAATTCGAGAGAAGCCGAATATGTTTCAATTTCATAATAAATGCACATATTTGAATGCCGAAGCAGTGATCAACCTTGGATGTGCAATGTTGAATGTTGCACTTTCCAGGCATAGCAAAAATGTGAAATGTCGAGTTGAAAACACGAGCATTGAATTTTGGCGGCGATGGAACTCCATATCCTGTGCGGCGTGAACCCGAAGTCGTTCGATTCACGTGTCTTTGGTATAGAATCCTTCATGGATTGCGTGACAAATAAAGGCCGACTAGATAAATCACCAAATAACTACGCCTTGAATTTGTCAAATTTTCACTCAATTCTATGTAAAGATAGATATAGACAGAAGCCCGACTTCACGCAGTTATGCGTCTAGTTTGAAGATAAAGTTCTTCATGAAATAATTGCCAACGAGCAGCCGAGCCAAGAGGCGAGGCTGCGAGGCGGCAGCATTATAGAGCCGTGCGAGGAGAAAAATTCTCGAGTTCAGAGTGGTGTAACCACTAGCCAATCAAAATGCCAGGATTTTGAAAGTGGTAACCAAATACTTGAGCATTATCAGTATCAGAAGAGAAATCTACTATTTGACCCCTTGTCCACTTCTGAAGTGCGCCCGTGTAGCCAACGCCGCGATGCTGTGTTTGTATATATTTCTCGCGCTGTTGTTATTGGAAATGCAACCTTGCATGTATGAAATTTAGGTAGATATTTGTCTCTATAGTCGGCCAAATGAAATTAGGGCAGCAGTGAGTCAGAGGAACTCATATTTTCAAAAGGGCAAAATACGATTCACTGTAATTGCTCGTTGGCACTTTTAGCGAGAGCTACAACTAGTATTTACCCGGCGTGTAGACTGCTAGCAGCCCCTACTTTGGCGCGTTTCCCAGAAAGCGAGCGCGAACCCCCGAGCGTTCGTCGGGGGTTCGCGCTCGCTCGGGGGTTCGCGCTCGCTTTCTGGGAAACGCGCCAAAGTAGGGGCTGCTAGCAGTCTACCCGGCGTGTCGTCCTCGAACATTCGGAGATCGAACCGAATCGAACCTCGGATCGTCCGATCTGGTTCGAGCCCTTTAGAGATCGAACCGGATCGTACTCACTCAAACGATCCGCGTTCGATCTGGTTCGAGCTCTTTTTAGTTCGATTTGGTTCGAGACGACATGCCGGGTATTTATCGTACATGGTATCCGAAAGCGAAGCGTTAAGGTTTGCTTCATCGAACTGCTTCGCCGAATGCAATTCGACATAATTATGGCTGTTCAGTCACTTTGATATAATCCAACCCCCCCCCCCCCCCCCCCCCATTGGCGGGTAGCAATGCCCAAAATCGAGTTCGAAATGGTGTTTTTACTGTTTTATCGTTAGCAAAGCCTCTAAATAATTCAAAACAACTCGCATGCAAGGCTCATGAAAGTGTTCTCACGTATCCTTAAAGTCACGCTTTACACAATTTTATGTTTGAGACAAAAGGTTACTCATAATAGTGACCTACCCCCCTGTAGGGAAATTTAGCTGACTGACTTCCCATGTAGTTTATCTTATTCCCACATCTCACAGCAATGGCGGAATCAAGCCCGCCTGAGTCAACTTCTCAACAACCCGTACCTCAATCCACACGGGAACAAGCATCTACCAAACAGTTCGAAGGTCTAAGGCGTTCGGTAGGCCTATGCGGTGCGGTAGCGTTTCTTGCAGGCACGATAATTGGATCTGGGATATTTGCGACGCCTCGATGGGTTTTGAGCTACACCGGATCCGTGGGGTTGAATCTTGTAATGTGGACGCTTTGCGGAATTGTTTCGCTCTTTGGAGGCTTGTGCTATGTGGAATTAGCTTTGATGATCCCCAAGTCGGGATCTGAATATGCCTACCTGCTCCAAGCCTTCGGTCCTCTTCCAGCGTTTCTGTTCGCGTGGTCGTATGTGGTCTTCCTGAAACCAGCCTCAATAATGATTTTACTGGCGTTTGGAGCATATGCTATCGAACCATTTTTCGCTGGATGTGGTGGCAGGGAGGATTTAAAACCACTGATTAAACTTTTAGCTGCCGCGGCGCTAGGTAAGCATTATTTAACGTATATAGCAGTACATCGAATCTCGATACTCGAAATTGCTGAAGGAACCCGTTGGTCTTCCTGAAACCAGCCTCAATAATGATTTTACTGGCGTTTGGAACATATGCTATCGAACAATTTTTCGCTGGATCCGCTGGGCATTCGTTTTTCGGATTTCCGTGCTTTTTGTTATAATCAGTGTACGAAAATTAGCGTTTTTTCTGTCGTAAACAGGGTCACATTTTGCGAGCACGAGCGAAAACCCCCAAACCAAATTTGGGTTAGATCTCCCCTCTCCCCCCCCCCCCCCCCCGGTCCGTAACCCCCCAAACGTGTTTCGCGATATGTCATTCATATTAGGGCTATGCTGCTATGGTTCTGCCTGTTGTTAACATATACGTATACACAACAGGCACGTTTTCTATCATCTATATGCTGTAAAATTCTTTCATATTCGTCGATTAAGCAACGCCTTATTTATCTAAATAAAACTAAGAAAGGTATTTATAACCTTCGTCTTGATCTCGCAAACTTTGTGAGATAAGTTGACAGTTTTGCAAGGTGATAAAAAGCCTGCACTTCATTAGTCATGACATCCTTATACAACGCATCCTTCATACAACGGAACGTGGGAAATGTTTATCACATTCGTCGAAATCACGGTTACCCTATCAGACTATTCTTGGTTTTCACTTGTCACGTAACGAAATTTATTTCTCTAAATTAACTTCTAAACACTGGATGTCTAATAGAATTATAAAGAATAGACAAAATTATGTTTCCTGGGTAAATTTTAGGCCGATTGGTCACTTTCCGAGCGAGATATTAGCAAGTGAATATGCGCCATTTTGTACAGTAATTGTATGGATGGTAAGATATGAACTTTTATAACATGCTGACATGCAAAAAAGGTAAGAACGGTGCAAGTCGAGTGAAATACGGCAAGTTCAAAATACGTGACTGGTGTTGCGTGACATAAATAGCTTTGGCGATATCTCGAGAACTACTTGGCAGAAGGTGCAGAAATTTCGTGTGACAAATCCTTGAATATAGTTATATTCATCACAGAATGAATCTCTTGTAGGTCTCTTAGTTTAGAAGTTGAGAATCGGACATTTCTTATCGGAAATTGTTATCATTAAGATTATATGGGAGTGCCTCTTAGTCTTGCACATCATCACCCAGACGCAAATGTTCTGTAGTGGAAACACTCGTTCCCAAAGCCTCTAGCTCCGGTCATTAGTTTAGATTAGATTTTATTTGCATTTGCATATTGATTATTGTGCATGTAGGAAAGCCCGGATGCATGGCAAAATGAGAACTATTTGAAAACTAGACGCATAACTGCGTGAAATCAGGCTTCTATCTATATCTTTAAATAGAATTGAGTGAAAATTTGACAAATTCAAGGCGTAGTTATTTGGTGATTTATCTAGGCGGCCTTTATTTGTCACGCATTCCACGGATGATTCAATACCAGAGACACGTGAATCGATTGACCTCGGTTTCACGCACAGGTCAAATACGAAATTAAATACGAATTTAACCTTGTTTGAGGGAAAACCATCAACAATATCCTCGTGAATTTGGGCATGAAAGAAGATGTACTCGAGACGAAGAAATATGTGGCAGTGCGTGGCTATGGACGTGACATTTTCGTTAATGTATGATTTGAAGGTCAACAGCGAATTTATAAAATCCTTTAAATTTTCTTGATTTAAAACAAAAATCAAATGCACTGCCACAGATCTGTTGATCTTGACGGTCGGACAAGGAATTTTGCATCCCTTTTTTTTTTCTTCACGCCGCTTAAAGGAAAACGAAAAAAAAAACCTAGAAAAAATCGAGTTTAAAGATCAATCCAATTAACACATCAATTGGGCGTTGTCTGACTCTTTTTTTTTTTTTAGAAAAATACAACTAAGAGATCACTCTATCAGATTTTCTATGCAGAATGAGTGAATTGTTTAAAGAATCCGATGCAATTGAAGGGTCCCGAGGGCGCAATTTGAAAAATTATATATCGCGTTCGTTTTACCAAATCAGCATTTCAGCATGTTTTTATCAAACATTTTGCTTTGTTTTGATGTAATGTGTGTACCGATACCACAACCTGCTTCGTGGGCATCGGTCTCCATTTTCATTAAAAATGCTAAAACTAATTTTTACAAAGTAACAACAAACTCCAACTAAATGCACCAGGTTATTATGCATTTGCGAGCTGTGAAGTTGCGAGCTGCGAGTTTCAAGTTTAAAAAAAATCTGGAATGGAAGGGTCGAAAAGTCACGTCCGCTATAAACGAGTAAACAAGGTTTTCTGAGTGTTCTGATTGTCCAAGCTTCACTCATTCACGGACATTAGACCCTGGTACCTACTTTTTAGAGAAATCTACTTTTTAGAGAAAACTATTCAAAATAGCGTATACGTGTTGGAGTTTTAGAAAATACCTCCAACAAACGCGTTTGCCCGCGCGTGGTTTTCGATAGTGCACTGGGTTACTAGTAGTCAACAAATATCTCCCTAGCCTGTACGAACATCTATAGAAATCTGTGTTTCATTGCATGCAAATTTCTAACAATCAAGGTCGTCGTGAGTTCCAAACTCACTCAGGGATTTTTAGTGGATTCAATGATATGAATCATGCATTCACTGTTGACTGCACTTTTTTTCCGCAGACGCCCTACATTTCAACCAATTTGTAACTTCACCGCGCAAAGGATAAAAATGCAATATTCCGGCAATCCTAAATCGGCTAAACGATCATTTATTGGAATCAAATCACATAAAACCTCCTTTTTGGAATACAGCGGAAAGAACAAATTTAAATTATGCTGTCTAAAGTTGATTCTTCAATGATATGAGAATAAGTGTGGTTGCATGCTTCTATTACTTGAAGGAAAAAGGCCAGAACATGAACAGCTTATAATCTCAAGCCATATCAAGCTGTGTTCAAACAGTTTAACTGAAATAAATTAAACTTCATAGTCATACTCAGCCGGATTTGATTTAAGAAAAGATGTTCTGTAACTTACCTCACGCAGAAATGCTTTTCTAGGCGCCTTCTTGGCTTTGGAAACTGTAACTCTTCTACCCTGCGAGCAGAGGAAATCACTGCTCGCAGGGAATAACTCTTGAAACTCATCACACGAATGTATTGTGTGAGTACACAGTGCATTTGTGTTGTATTTTCATCAAAGAATGTTGAGATTTTCTTTCAACATCACCGAGCAGAGAAAATTCGCGGAGAAGATCCCTGACTCTCTCCCGCGTTAGAATTCATTTTCACAGGCGACGCAAACAGTAGCTAGCTAGGCACGATCGCAAGGCCAGTGTGTGCTCCATTCTGATTGGTTAACTGTTTCAATACGTCTGGCAAAAAGTTATCTTTAGTCGCCTGGCAGGAGCGGACAGGAGCCGTTTCACCAAAAATAGTAACAAGACCCCCAGCAACGGGTGCTGGAATTACTATTTTTAGCATGCATTAGGAGCAACAAAGTCGCTAAATATAGTATCATCTCTCGGCGGCAACGAACGCCGTCGTTGGCGTGTCGAAGATCAATCGATGAAATTCGGCGCTCGCTCGCAACGGAGATTATGCAAAACGACAGATGATTCTGGAAAGTCTAACTGAGAGCGGCCAACATAACGTCGAAAATTATGTTTAGCGTATAGGATAAATAAATGTAGAAGACCAGAATAAAATAAATTAGAAGCTATCAAAGCGACTAAGAAGGAAAAATTTAAAAAGTCGCTCAAATCTGCACTGGTCTAAATCCACCCCTGGGTAGGTGTCGAACGGAATATGTTACATTCCTGGTGTGACCAGTATTCAATATTTACACGTCGAGTTAGGCGACTAGAGCGCTAAATATTCGAAAATACCGGGATATTCACTTTTTAGGACTAGCGCGCGGGGTCCCGTAATTTTTTTAACATTTCGCCCAAGGGTAGCGCTCAAAGACTTTTTTGTAGCGCGTACTCGTGTGTCCGAAACAATGATATTTTACGCGACAAGTACACTTTAATAGCCCAATTCACACTAGCGACGAGTTTCCCGTCTCAGACGAGTTTCCCGTCAGAAAAATGTCCTGTCTTATGTGCATTCTAGTCGGAAACTAGTCGGCGTATTATCGCAAAACTTTTTCCTTCAAAAAAGTTTTTTTCGCATGATCACAGAAGAACAGGGAACCACATTCAAGACGAGAAACTCGTCTCAAACGGGAAACTCGTCTCTAGTGTGAATTTGGCTAATCAAAACCGCACCTCTTGTTGATCGGAGCTGTGAAACTAATGATTGGCGGGGTAGTAACTAGGCAGAACATCCGTCAAGTCATTGTTGTTGAACTGAACTATTATGAGACGCATTTACTATAGTAAAAAACTTCATTGAACTTGTCTATGTCGCACAACTCTATTCGTGTAAACTATTTGCTAAATGTTTAATGTAGGCCTCCGTTAAATATTTTATATGTATTTTAGATAATTTTTCGAAGTCTAAATTTGGTTGAGCTCCGTTGTTATGTTATCATGTGTGTTATATGTGTGTTTTGGGTAGCATACCACTGTGTAATTTTGTAGATAGATACCTAAAGACATAAAAATGGAACAAAAGAGAACAGGAACAATAAACAAACAAACAACAACAAAAATGTAGAGAAAAAATGCTTTACTTTAAATCTCAGCTCTGTATTCTATTCTTAAAATGTTGTACAAAAAATCAGAATTTTGTCAAGTCGCCGCTTCTTGTCGCTAAATATAACTGCTGTGAATGCGTGTTCGTTATTTAAATTGCTGGTATGCGATGGCTCAGCCCTTATACTTGCTCGATATGGCTTTTTTTCTCCTTCAGAATACAAGCGATGAGCGCAGAAGTTTCATGTTCGTGTGTCAGTATTTTTGGGATCAAAGCGTCATCGGTTGCCAAGTTAAAAATGCCAAATGGGAACGGACAATGGTTATGCAAATCTGCAGTGTCCAGCTGATCCGAGATCGTGACGTCACATGACGTCACGGAAAAACTGGGTTATCATGTAGCCCGCGAAAATTCGCCAGCGGTGTCACCCATTAGGCTCTGATGTTCAAGAAATCGAAGGGGGAAGATAGCCCATCCTTTTCTCTGGCTTCGGAGGTCCACAAGTTATTCTCCTCGTTTTCACTCAAAATGCTTTCTTTGTATCAGAGTTATATGAATGAAAAAAGAATCCTTATAACCTTATAACTTACAATTTGTTGATTTTCGGCTTGTTTATTTTCTGGTTCCCCGTTCGTTCCGCACCCGAAACCCGCCGACAGCACTTTTACCTCGATAACTCCCAGTTGCAGCTTACAAATGCCAACTCCAAAAGCCCTGGCATAGAGCTTACAAGCTTGGTAAGGAGGTAATGGCTTCTTCATAGAAGGAATTGATAAAAACAGCGTCCTATATGTTGTCGAGAACCCTGTTTTCTGTACTAGATTCCTAGGAGGTATGATGTGAGGATGACGTTCGAACAAGCAACCCTGATGAAGGAATGAATGTCCGAAACATTGGCTTTAATCCTGCTTCTGTTTGGTCTTTGTCTTCGTATACAAAGTTTTCGAACAAGCAAGCAAACCCTCAAAAATGGCACACCTCTGTGCCTACAGCTTAAACAAATCCTCTCTTATTTTCTTTTTACTTCTTTTATGGCTGTTGAACTTATCATTGTTCTCTCTCCCTTTTCTAATAGCCAGAAAAGGAAAACACACAGTGGAGAGGCCTCATCAAGATTATAACCCTGAACAAAATTTTACACGAAGGCAGCATTTTCTACTCAATTAGTTAGAATAATAATGATGACCCCTGTACAATGTTTGTACTGTCACTGTGCTTACATGTAAAGGAGACAGTAATCAATCAAAGACAGTAAACAAACCAGTCACTATACAAATACTTTATTTCAGATAATATTAAGGCGGTCTGAAATGCTGATTATGGTTTCACTAGCAGTGTAGGGAATGATTTCATTGCCATTTGCCTATTTACTAAGCAAAAGAATATTGAGTAGTTATCATTATCATTATCATTATCATTATCATTATCATTATCATTATCATTATTTAAAGATACAGCCCCTTTTTTACGCGTTGCCCTTGCCTGTACATTTTTATAATTTTTATAATTTTTTCATAGTTTGCCATTCTTATATTTTATAATAGAGTTTTGTAAATATTTTAAATTTAGATTTTTCCTTACATTTATTGTTATATATTGTAATTATTATTATTGTTTTTATTTATATCATTATCATTATCATTATCATTATCATTATCATTATCATTATCATTATCATTATCATTATCATTATCATTATCATTATCATTATCATTATTATTATTTAAAGATACAGCCCCTTTTTTACGCGTTGCCCTTGCCTGTACATTTTTATAATTTTTATAATGTTTTCATAGTTTGCCATTCTTATATTTTATAATAGAGTTTTGTAAATATTTTAGATTTAGATTTTTCCTTACATTTATTGTTATATATTATTATTATTGTTGTTGTTGTTGTTGTTGTTGTTGTTGTTGTTGTTGTTGTTGTTGTTCAAGAGCAAGTAGGAAGCAGAAGTTTCTTACGAAACCTCTCCATGGTCAATTTTTTAGAGGCACAGAGAAGGACAGAGATTTGAAGTCGTGGGACTGGCTCAGGAAAGGAAAACTAAAAAAAGAGACGGAGGGGCTACTGACTGCTGCACAAGACCAGGCACTGAGAACTAACAGTATCAAGTCGAGGATTGATAAGCAGGATGTGGCGCAAGCGTGCAGAATGTGCGGCGAAAGAGAGGAGACAGTGGCGCACGTAGTGGCGGAGTGTAAGATGCTAGCCCAGAAGTACTATAAAGACTGGAGGCACGACAAAGTAGCCCAAGTTATCCACTGGCGGCTATGCGAGAAGAAGGGTTTTGAGAGGGACGATAAATGGTATAACCATGTTCCTGAACCGGTACTAGAATCGGAGAAGACCAAGATCTTGTGGGATTTCAAAATCCAGACAGACCTACCAACTGAATCGAACAGACCAGATATTGTAGTGCTCGATAAAACAACCAGGAAGTGCCTTATCATAGATGTGGCGTGCCCTTTCGACACAAGGATTTGTGCGAAGGAGAGAGAAAAGATCGAGAAGTATCAAGATCTGAAGAGGGAGGTCAAGAGGATGTGGCAGTGTAAAGATGTGTGCATCATCCCAGTTGTAATTGGTGCGCTTGGAACACTGCAGGGTTCCCATGTGTACACGGACGACGGACGGACGGACGGACGGCGTACGCTATAGGTTTAATACCAGAAAAATAAAGAAAAAATCATATCTCCCGAAGGGTTGCTTCTATACAAGCCAAACTTGCACAAACTTTCAAAGACCATAAGAGGAACTCTGTACCAAAGTCACGTGCCCTTACGTCATCAATGACGTCATCAAAATGATCCAAAATGCCCGTGACGTTCAAAAATCAACTCGATAGTATACTATACGTTTTTCCCTTAGGTATGGTGCTCCGCTTGCGCGGCCCTTCGGCCCACGCTGGAGCTCCGCTATAAGTTTACATTTGCTCGCCTAGGGCTTCTTAACAGCGCGAATGAGACCTTAGCACGGATCCACGATACAGTTGTCGAGTACAGTTCGCCCTTTTTCTCTGCAACAAGCTCTGCTAGCCTGCTATGGAACTGTTGACATTCGTTTGCCATTCCACCTGTCGTACCAAAAACTAATGGAGTGAATGTGGCCTGCTCTTTTTCTAAAACTCTATTTGCATACTGACGCTTCTTGTCTGTTTCGTGCTGCCTGAATATCTGGGCAATGTCCATGTCTCTATAGGAATCAACATTAGCATGACAAACTCTAACATAAAAAAATGCCTGCCTCTGCCTCTCCCAGAAACCTCTTGCTATAATGTCCAGTCGCACGTCTGGGGCGGTGTTAGCCCCGTTATTTAGTTCTTCGCCCGTGATGTCTTGCAAAACAGGCTCGGTTTGCACGTCCTTACACACCATACTCAGTAATTCCGCCTCAAGATCTCTAAGCTCGTTGTGGCGTTGGATTATAAAACCACCTCTCTTGCAAATCATTGCGTGATCTGCATTGAATATGTCTCCACAAGCGCAGATTAAGGGTGTCTCAGGGATTTCCCAGTCGTACCTGAGCCTTAGAGCGTCTCTAAATTCCCTCTTGTTGAGATCAAAGCCCATTTCTCTTATTGGCAGAACCGTAAGCCCGCTTGAAGCCCCTTTCTGGGTAGCAAGGTCCACAGCAGTTAAGCTCTTATCAGGGAGAGAGCTTTTCATTTCCTCGCACCTAGACTTCAGGTAGTCATTCTTCTCTTTGCGCGCCTCTTTCTGTGCCTCTTCTTCCGGCAGTTCATGCATCTGCACCTTTATCTGTTCTGCTAGCGGACCACAGATCTTAGATGACGCTTTAAATTCAAGAGCTGCCTCCTTGCTGGGATTTGTTATACCCAAGCCTCCAAACCTTACTGGCAAAGCGAGGAGGTCACGTTCTGCTTGAGTACACGTGCGCCCGGTTAGAGAAGGTATCAGAGTGTCAGTTAAGGCGCGTTCTAGAGGCGACAATAGTTCCTCTATATCCGGCAGAGTTCTCAAAAAATACGTCCAGCGATGCTTTAAGCCAAACGTATACGCTGCGTATGAAGCTTGGGGCTGTGACACGGCAAACTCTGCCAGTTTTGTCACCTGTCCCACCCACTCATCAACTTTGCTGTTCACGTGCTGTTAATTCCAGTTCCTTCAAACATCATCTGCGCAGATTCCTCTTTGTCAGGCTTAACGACGAGCCAGCACTTTTCTGCATTAGGATCCTAAGTCCGGTCCTACAGTTTGAAGGATATCCCACCACTGTCTGACATCTTCTAGTGACCCGCATCCTGTCGCGTCATCTGCAAACCAGCATTGGTTGGCTTGACTGGCTGCTTGTAAACGAGACACGAGCGGCTGTAGACTGAGGGCATACATGCTCATTGCAAGTGGATCACCTTGGGTTGTGCCCTCAGCTGATACAAGCTCCTTACCGCCCGCCACAAACAGCCGTGCTGGTAGGCGATAGGCATTGATTGCGAAACTTGCCAATGTCGGACACAGAACCCGGATGTTATGAAGGGCGGCGGCTCGATTAACTGTAGTAAAGGCGTTCGATGCATCCACCAGTAGCACGGCGTCAGACTGCTCTAGTTGGAATAGGTCATACATTGCATGGACAGCTGCCTCACTCCCGGATTTTTGCCCGGCGCACACCTGAAGCGATCCACTCGATTCGAGTATATCTTGTTTAAGGTGACTCGCTCGAAATGGTTTGTGCGCTCATCTGTGTCCAGAGCTGAACTACAAGGTTATACATATCGGGCTATAACTTTTGCGTTTTTTTGCCGATTCCAGTAATTCTTTTTGTAAATCAAGCACAAATGACCCTAGATTAGCTGCGAATTCTCCGATCGTTGCAATCTTTTTCATCTAAGCCACAATTCTTAATAACAAAGACGACCCCATAGTTTTTAATGCCCTCTCATAAAAAAATCTTGCAGATATTTTCGGCTTAAATCTTGGCGATGCTCATTAGAAGACTTGAACTTTCATCTGGCCAAGTTTCAGAAAATTCGTAGGTCAGAAATGTATTAGCGAGGTCGATGTCGTAGACGCACCACAAATTAAGCCTTTCACTAAGGCATGAATGTAAAAAATTTCCTGCGCACTAATAAAAGCATTTCAACCTATCAATTTTTGGGACAAGTTACCTAGATGCATGTCAAACTATACGTTAAGAGCAATTGCTTTAAATCCAAACCATTTAACTTTAGAAGCACTGTTTGTTGGGGCATAAAACCAGAAATGTATGGCATCCCGCACTTGGTAAATTTAACCTTAAAATTGGATGTTTTGTATCAAATGAGATATCACGGAAATAAACTGAATTTTTTGAAAGCTATTATGCAGGTTTAACTTAAAGTTGAATGTTTCATTGCCGCGAATTCTAATTTTCTTCTGCGAGCCAACTGCGCTCTCTCCATGGCCGCAGGTTTCAAACCTGTTGTTGTGAAATGCTGACTTTTTGGCCTTATTAAGCTATACAATGACAGAATAAAGCATAAAAATAATGAATTCTGTAAAATGACATAAAATGACCCTCCTACCACTAGTGGCAGTTAAATAAAAGTAACTTAGAATAGAGTAGTCTCTTATGTACCTATAAAATAACAGAAAAAAGCAAATGCATAAAAAAGGATCAATTCTATTGTTGTCCCCTCCTAAAATGATAAAACGTTTAATGTCCCTGTGGAAAATACTCTTGGTTGCCCTGGCCAAGGGAACTCGATTCCTCCAAAATGGTCTTGACAGTGCGGTCATCAGGATAGACTTCAAGCATTTGGTAACTCCGGTCTTTTGATGTGTTTTAGTTTTATAAACAGCTTTGTGATCGCTACAAATGGACGTTCCTGGTCGGGTAGGACAGCTGGAAGTCTTGTACATTTTGAGCTAGGTAATATCCTTCAGGAATGAAATTGGATGGCTTTTCACCGCCACCGATTGGTTGCCATACCGACGGAGGGGCATTTGACCACACGGGTAATCGTTGGACGACTTTCTCTTTTTTTTTTTGCACTTTTTGTTAGGGGCTCTTGAGGAATTAACGGAGTATGGGTCACTTCGCTGTCTTTGGTTGGCCTTTGTTGACGAGTAAATACTCGGCAAGAACCAAAGACAGCCAGTCAGCACTTGCTTGTCTGCATGTCTGCAGGAGTATCTGGCTTGTTATCGACAAGTAACTAGCCATAAGGATTTTCGGTTTCTTGGATGTAAGCATTCATTAATCTGTCTCGATTCTTATCAAACATCCTCTCGGCTATAATGCCTACTTGCTTTCGGTCACTAGGACTGCGGGAGAGAGCGACGTACTGGGCATTACGACTAGTTTCCGTATTTTACTTTCCTTTGGGGAACATGTCATATTTTGAAGCAATAGGACGACGCTGGCATTTCTATGACGTCCTTGAGTAAAACAACGGGCTATCATGTGTGATTTCGCCCAGACAGGGCCCTGAGCGAGCCTCGAAATCGGCAAATTTCGCGAACATATATAGCAGCCCAAGATGGCGGCGTGTAGCTTGTGTCTGAGCTGCGGGAGTAGCTAAAGTGGCCTAGTGCCTTTCAGTCTTCTTTTATTTAGTTTATTTTGTGAGAATTCATTTCGTGATATGGAAGAGGTTTCCCCTGAATTATTTGGAGAGAACGCAGAGGCAGGAGGTAATGATAACGGCGCAGAAAGTGATTTGCCGCCAGCAATTGAGCAGGAGGTTGTTCAATCCTCGAAGCAAGGAGCAGCGCTTTTATTTACTGCTAACTCAGTCCGTTTTGAGTTGTGGTTAAAAGCAGTTAAGATTCGATACTGGGTAGATTTTGGAAGCCGTGAGGATTATCGAGTGGAATGGGTACGGAAAACATGTCCGTACGATTCGAAATCGAAGAAGGTGGTTGAACTCATTGTGAGAACATTTCGGGTTAGTGATGACTGTGACGAAGCTCTGTTGTTTACTCTGACTGTCTATGTAACTAAGAGAAAGTTTATGGTGCAAGGAAATTATCGGGAATTATGGAAGAATAGAGAATTTCCTCGTCTAAGAGATTTTGTGTCTTTAGTACAGCTGAATGTCCGTCTTCCTCAAGGCATTACTGAACTGTGTGATGCATACGCTCATGTTTTTGGAGGAGAGTCATTAGAGGGGAAAGAAGTTGAAAAGCCAGTTCTCGACTTGGACGGTGTATCTTTGGAAGTACTAGAGGTTTCAGACAACGAGGGAGATCAGGAGGAAGACATGGAGACGCTGAAACCGTGCGGAGACACCGAAAGAAGTTCATAAAGTGTCACGGAAAGTGAGTCGGAGATCTGGGAACATTGCTGTGTTGCGGGGTCTTTGTTCGCTCGCCGGTTCGAAAAAGCAAACATCGACTGTACTCCAAGATAAAAAAACTGTGGATAATATTCAGAATCATAATAAGAGGATTCTCGAGCTCGAGGAAGTCGTGACTCGAGTGGACCGGGTGGCATCTAGTGCAGATTTACAAGTTAAACATCTCAGGGATTTATTATTTAATGAGTTGGAAGAGTCTCTTGTTCATAGAGACAAACAGGAAATGATTGCGGTGAAGAAAACTTATGACAGTGTAATGGCAGACTACGAGGACAAAATGTCTAAGGCGGAGGACGAGGTAAAAAGGATGCAAGGTCGGTTGGGTTCACTACTTGAGGAAAAGGGGAATATATGTAAGCGAGTGCGGGGTTTAGAGGAAGAAAATCGCAAATTGCTTGACCGCGTGGGGTCACTAGAGCTAAAGGCTGAGTCAAGGTATTGAGTTAAAGGTGTTAACAGATAAGATTACTATGTTGGAATCCGGGACAGAAGCAACTCCTTCTGTTGTTTGGATTTTAGAGGATAATAGTGTACCGGAGGAAAATCAGCCTGCAGATGAGCAAGATCTACTGATTGTGAATGGTAGTCAGCGAGAGGGGGCACCTGGCCTGAACCGCAATAAGATTGCAACAAACCGTGCTGTTTCCGGTCGCGACAGACCGGTGTATGATTTCGTGTTTCTATGTGATTCTAACGGGAGACATTTGAACACGAACTTATTATGTCCCACAAGTAGTGTTAAAGCGATCTCTTGTGGTAATTTAGAAAGGGCAGAAGAAATTATATCTTATTTAGTGTTAAAGCGATCTCTTGTGGTAATTTAGAAAGGGCAGAAGAAATTATATCTTCGCCTCGCTTTACAGTGGCTAAAGGTATTATAATTAATGCAGGCGTCAATGATTTAGAACATTCCTCCGTTGCTGAGGTAATCACCAAATATGTCAGTATGGTGGATACCGCTGTGGCAGCATTTCCTGGACGAAAGATCATTGTGTCTGGTATAACTCCGCGGTGTGACAGTATGCGGGATGCAGTCGGGGAAGTTAATGCTGAAGTGTGTAACAGGATGGAAGGGCGGCAAGATGTAGTGTATATATAGACCACAGCAATCTTCAGGACGGTGCTTTATTTCACGATTCAAAGCACTTCAAGAAGGGATATGGTGTTGGGAGGTTTGCTGCTAATCTTAAGAGGGGTATTCGTGTGGCATGTGGCATTCCTGTTTTTCCCCTACGAAAACAACATGGTGGCCTCCCTAGAGATTCGGCACCTCAATCTCCAGAGGAATGTCCAGCGGCTCCTTTGTCTAGTGGCGTTTCCCGTCCTGGTAGTACTTCAAGTGGTGCGGACTTTTCACTTATTGACACTAAGCTAAGTACCTTAACTGATATGCTGAGTCGTTTTTTGACGGCTAGTTCGTATCATTCTAGAGCAGTGCCTTTGCCCCATGTACCACCTTCAGGTTTTTCTTTTTGCGCGCCTCCACCGTTCATTAATCAGGTCGCTCCTTTTGTCAATCAGGTTCCACCGTTAGTTAATTAGATAAGCGCTCGTGCTTAATAAATAGTTGGGTTTCTCAGATGATATATATATTTTTCATTACTTTATTTCCTTATTTTTAGTATTTTTGTTTTGCTTTATTATTATTTTTTTCTTGTTGTTTTTCTTTCTTTCTTTTATGACTGAAGGCCTAGTTACTTTTCTTTTCTCTATTATGCGGAATCGGTCGTTTCTTAAATTTTGTTCTTGGAACGTCGAAGGTCTACAAGGAAAGTTGGATGATGATGATTTTTTGTCTGTGCTTGATACATTTGATTGTGTGACTCTTGTTGAAACGTGGCTAAGGGAGCCAAATGTGAATACTGAAGGTTTTTACTCTTTCTCTAAATGTAGACAATTTCCGGCTGGGTCCCGGAGGAATTCGGGTGGAATTACAGTACTAGTCAAATCCCATTTGCGCAAGGGCATTAAGTTTCTTGACAAGTTAAGTAGTGACGAATTTGTTTGGTGGAAGTTGGATAAAGATTTTTTCTCTATGAAGCGCGATTTATTTGTGTGTAGTGTATACATTCCTCCTTACAATTCCTCTCGGGAAAGGAGGTTAAATCTGGATCATTTTGACTCCTTACAGGAAGATATTTATAACTTTTCCAGGCTAGGGGAAGTTATGTTATGTGGTGACTTTAATGCTAGATTAGGTACTTTAGATGATTTTGTTGATGAAACCGATGGGACTGATACTGTATAAAGTGGTTTGTCGCAGGTTGAAGTGCGTAAGTCAAGGGATACTATTGTAAATTCATATGGCCGTTCTCTAGCCGAGTTATGCTGTGGAAATGATTTAATAGTGTTGAATGGGCGGGTTAATGGTGATCTTCTTGGACAGTTTACTTGTCACACGTATAATGGGGCTAGTGTAGTTGATTATAGTATTGTTTCTGCAGGGCTGTTTCCATTGGTTCATCAATTTTTGGTATCGGATGTTACTCAGTTTTCTAATCATTGCTTCCTGTCTTTTGTTTTGGAAATAATACCTCAGGAAGAATCCACGGGTTACCTTGTACTATCCCCACTCCCTCAGTCCTTTGTATGGGATGATAGCTTAAAATCGACCCTTCGTGATAGTCTGGTTTCAGCGGCTGTTTCGGAGGAGCTAGACAGTCTTTTCCAGTTGAATAGTAGTAGCGAGGTGATTAACTTAGTCGGTCAGTTTACTGCTGTTATTGTTAATCTTTCAAAACGGTTTTTAAGAATTAAATCAAGACGGAATTTAAAAAAACAGAAACGTAGAAATACTGTTCAGTCGCAGAAATAGTTTGATAAAAGTTGTTTCGCACTTAGGAAAGAGTTGCGTATCTTGGGGTCTCTGCTGACTAAATACCCCCACGATCCGTTTCTAAGACATAAATTTTTTGCCACAAAAAAAGATTACAAGCGTCTTACGAAGCGTTTAAAACGGCGTTTTCAAAGCGATATGTTAAACAAAATTCAGGTTATGGAAGAGAATAATCCGCGTGAATTCTGGAAACTGGTCAATGCGCTAAAGGCTCGTTCTTCATCAGTTGTTCTGATGAAGTATCTCCAGAGGAGTGGTATAATTATTTCAAAGATTTGAATCGCATGACAGTAGTTTCGGAGAAATCCAGTGTAGAGGCTAAACTTGTGAATGATTTTGAGTTATGGGCTGATGATTATAACGAGATTTTGGATGAGCCATTTTCTGAAAAGGAGGTGCGTGACGCAGCCAAGAAGCTGAAGAATAAGAAAGCGAGTGCGAAAGACTCGTTAATAATGAAGTTATTAAAGTGGCTGTAGATGCTTTGGCCCCGTATTTTGTTAAGCTCTTTGATGCTGTGTTAACAAATGTTTTTCCTCAGGCGTGGTCTGAGGGCCTTCTAGTTCCTCTCCATAAGGCAGGAAGTCGTTTGGACCCTGGTAATTATAGAGGAATTTGCATAGGTAGTTGTTTGGGTAAATTTTTCACCTCGATACTTAATTCCCGTTTCAATGCGTTTTTGGCAGAAGAACAAATTTTAAATAATTGTCAGATAGGCTTCCGGCATGGGTTTAGGACGTCCGACCACTTACTTGTGTTGAAACCTCTGGTTGATTTTTACAAGAGTAGACGGAAGCCGTTGTTTGCCTGTTTTATCGATTTTCGTAAAGCTTATGATAGCGTGTGGAGAGAAGCTGGTACAATATGGGTGTAGTCGGAAGTTTGTTCGTATTTTGCTCAATATGAACTCTTCTGTCAGGACAGCTGTGAAGTTAAATCAAGGCCTGACTCCTTTTTTCCAATCCCATGTTGGAGTAAAGCAAGGTTGTAACATAAGTCCTACTCTGTTTAATGTTTTTATAAATGATATTCCCAGTTTATTCCGTTCTGGGGATTGCGATTCTGTGAAGTTAGGGGATTCTGAAGTAAATTGTTTGCTTTATGCAGATGATTTCGTTTATTGTTTCACAATCGGAGGATGATTTGCGGAGTTGCCTTAATAAATTGGAAAGTTATGTGGATAGATGGAGATTGACAGTTAATCTGAAAAAGTCGAAAGTGTTGGTCTTTGGTACTCAGTCACAGCGTCGACCTTATGTCTCCTCGTGCTGGTATTTCAAAGGCGGTCTTTTAGAATCTGTTGACCACTATACTTATTTAGGGATTACTTTTCATTGTTGTGGCGGTTTTAAGCTTGCTAAGAAAGTATTATATAATAAGGCTTTACGTGCTTACCATGGAGTTTTTCTAATGTAGACAGCGTTCCGATTAAGGTTCTCTTGAAGTTGTTTTCCTCGTTGGTTTCTCCGGTATTGTTATATTGTTGTGAGATTTGGGGTGTTTATGAGTTAGGGAGGATAACAAGTTTTGATATGTTTAGAGATAAGTTTTTTAAGGTGTTGTCAGATGTTGAAAGATTACATCTAAAGTTTTGCAAGCGTATTCTAGGGGTCCATTCAAATGTACTAATCTGGCGGTTTTGGCGGAGCTTGGTCGGTTACCTATGATTGTGCATATTGCGTCTCGTGTCGTTAAGTATTGGTTACTCGTGTCGTTAAGTATGTTACCTGTGAAAGATGTTGAGTACGAGAATGAGCTTGTTGGGAAAGCAGCTAAATGTGGTCTTCTGTTCTACTCGCAGGGAGTTCGATTTTCAAATTATTTGTTACAGTTAGTTGATCTTAAGCCATTAAAAGATACTGTATTGACATTAATTCTAGGAATGATATTAATCTCTTGGCAAAATTTCTAAAATCTGCTTTATATAAACGTTTTAATGATTTCTGGAGTATTGAATCCCAATCTTACAGTAAGTTACGTACCTTGATTGCTGTTAAGCATAGAGTAAGTTTTGAAAAATATTTATCGCTTATCTCTAATATCAAACATCGTCAGGCGGTTACTCGTTTTCGAGTATCTGCACATCATTTGCCAGTTGAAACAGGAAGATATACAAACATTACTTATGATTCTCGTTTTTTGAAATGCCATTTCTTTTCATTTTGTAATAATAGTAAATTAACAGATCTTAGAAATAATTTTAAAAATGATCTAATGAAGATAAACAGTGCATTTAGTTCTTTTAGTGAGAGAAATATATTTATGTATTGTATTTCAATGACTGACGAATCAATTATCAGACTAACAGCAAAATATATCTATGATGTATTGAATTATTATTGTAACTTGATTGATTGATTGTATATTTACTCATCTATATTCTGTATTCGTATGTATTACTCCTATGTATCAGTAATGGTGGCTTGGAATAAATATTATTATTATTCATCGGCCCCGCAAAGCTAGAAAATTAAATATTTTCAAGCTGATTTTTCTATCTCGTAAAAGTATGTTATCCATTGTACTCACAAATAAAAGTTCGTCTTCTCAATTGGCTTTGTCTATTTTTTGAGGCACATTAAAATACCCCCCTCAAATCGAATACCGTTTCCTTCGAATTTTACCCTAAATTCAAGAGCCTATATTCCCACTGATGTGCATTATTTTTCGATAAAATTGATTTTCTGAAGTCG
Organism: Scolanthus callimorphus; assembly: GCA_033964015.1. Taxonomy (NCBI): domain Eukaryota; kingdom Metazoa; phylum Cnidaria; class Anthozoa; order Actiniaria; family Edwardsiidae; genus Scolanthus; species Scolanthus callimorphus. Next base: position 11,960,572 of record CM066919.1, read on the forward strand.
CTTACCTTTCATTTCTATCATATAAAGAAATTACTGGTGAGCGGAAAATATAAACTTGTGGCGAACGCGAAACGTCGAGCCATTTTCACGAAGTTTTGAATTAATGAACATGTGTGTTGAGCGCGCGTTATAAGAAAATATTCAAATCTTCTTAGTGCTCAAAACTTGTTTGAAAATTTCGTAGCTTATGACTGTTCAACAGAAAATAGAATAAAAGAAAATTATTTGCTTTTTAAGCACACAATGGTGTATTCTTTGGCTATTAGGACAAACGTGACTTAGCTTTGCGTGACATTCGCTTATTGATCATTCTAAAATTTTATTACTTCAAACTAGCTTCTACAGCTACACGAATAAGAATAAGCAGACGCAAAGTTTGACAGACTGATCTACAAAGACAGTTTCTTTATGTATGCATGCATGCTGAGACATAATTGCTAAATGAAACTTTTCAAGTTGCTACACTTTTGCATGACTAAGTAAAACAGTGTGCATCTGGCTTGGAGCACACGCGCCTGCATATTCCCACAGAAAAAAAAATGAAATTGTATATAATCTGAGTAATAATACTTTGCAAGATAGCTGTGTTTGCATGTCAAGGTAACGTGCATTTCAAATTAAAGACGAACTATTTTCTAAATCATACATACAAATTGCCATACAAAAACCGAGTACAATCTTAATGTCATCATCATATCATGCAAAACTGTTCAGTTTTATGGTAAAGCCACCAAATTTGGCACAAATAATGCTAACCACCCATAGATTAATATTACATATGGCCCCACCCGGGGTCCGCCCTGGACCCATCCCATAATTTCAATTTTAGACGTGGGTAAGGTTGCTCATTGGAAAATGTACGTATCTCTCTATTTTGAAAACTTTATGTGTATATCCTTCCATTAGCTCAAAGGGATGTGGTTGTTACAAAATATCCCATATTTTTTACTTTTAAGGTGGCTCGGGAGAAAAAATAAAATAATCATTAATAAAGTCTCGCAAGGGTATTATCTACGTGCTAGAGCCACCAAAATTCCCACAAAGAACAATAACTATTCAAAGATTAAATCGACACATGGCTCCACCCGGGATCCGCCCTGCATATCATACGTGCTAGAGCCACCAAAATTCGCACGAACAAGAATAACTATCCAAAATTAAATGGACACATGGCTCGCCCTGGACTCGCCCTGGATCCATGCTATAATTTAATTTTAAATTGTTAAGGTGGCTCATAAGAAAAATAAGTGGATATGTGTGTTAATTATACAAATGTAATGTTGATGTCATTGCTTCCGCGATAAAAGATTTAAGGGATTGAAAACATCCCATAATTTGTAAAGTTAACGATACAGTAAACCTTCGAGATGACATGATGACAATTATTTTGTTTTTAGATTAGTCAATAAGTAAGAGTAAGAACTTCAATATTCACAAACATTTAAGTTAAACTATATTCTATTTCAAAGAGAAAAACAAAAAACGTTTTTCCCCTGTACCAGAAACATATAACTTAGTTGAAACATGTAACGGTGAACCAAGCTGCGGATTATTCGTAGCGAGTTTATGACCTTATTTGATCAATAATGAACTCTCGCCTGCTTACCCAAGCAGGTTTTCTCTCTATAATATTTCATTTTTTCGGTTCAAATAAAGTAGAGCAACAGTGGTAGGTGATAATATACTAACATTTAACATCTTGAAGCCTTTCAACAACATTTTCAAAATCAGTTCAATTGTTTATTCTGCGAATATTCCGCAGCTCGGCACTAAAGCAATGTATGTTTGTTACACGTTTCAACTCACTTATATGTTTCTGCCTGTACTTCGTTGATGTCGTCTAAAACTCCACACGAGTAGAACACGAGTGAACACGAGTGAACATGAGTAGAACATATCTTTCTTGGTTAAAAATAAATGCATATAAGCCGTGAAATAGTCTAAAAACTAAGTTCCAAACAGTGCAATTCTAGCTAAATTTAGTCTAAATTTTAGTTTAGTTATTTTGTTTAGACTATTTCACGCTTGTACTGGCACTCTATGCCTCCAGAGCCAAACTAATATATAGATTTTTAGCCACTGGCTAAAAGCGGAGCTCCCGGTTACATATTTTTGTGATGAGACAAAAGGTTGCCATTGTGCATAGCCGGTCACCATCATACCACGTGACCAAACACTACCACCCTCTTGCCACCCAAGTTTGGTTCTCTGGGGTTCATCCCTTCCCAAGATTTATATCTTTCTTGGTTTGATGACATCATCGACTAAGCAGTTGCACCCCCCTTGCCACTTAGACAACTTTCCACAAGTTTGGCTGTCTGATGTTCATCCTTTCCAAGATATAAACCTTTCTCGTTTGATTATGCTTGGGTTGCCGAAAGTCCATCAGAAAACAGGTCGATGCATTTACACTTTTGTGTTGTTTCCTTTCCTCCTGCATGTAGCTATGGGGACCGCTACGCGGGCGCCGGAGCTCTGCATAAAAATATGGCTGTATTTTTTATTCACTTCAAATTTCAACTCGTGTTCAAGTCGTGTTCGCTCGTGTTCTACTGATGTTCACTCGTGTTCTACTCGTGTGGAGTTTTTGACGAGATATATCTAAAGCATCGAAATTGCATTTATGATAGCAAAATTTATTTTGTTCATTGAGTCACCTTAGAGTTACGGACTACCTTCGGAGTACTTTTTGGTTAAAATGACATAATTTCACGAAAAATGGTCGTATCTTTACAAGTGACACCTCATTTTAAAGCTTATATCATGGGCTAAACTATGGTATATAATTTCATTTAATTTTACAAAATTACGAAAGTTTTAATCGACATGTTTCGACAGTTTCAACTGTCATCATCAGTGAGTTATTCTATGTGATTTACAAACCGAATAAATAGCTAGAGAAATTACAATAATAAATTACGTCAATTGTGCAAAGGACAGCATATGCTGATTATACTGCAAGCTTTAGATTGATATGTTGTACTTGTCTATTCAAAGAAGGCTTCTCACGTTTGATGTGAATTGCCTCTTTGATTTTAAGGGCAAATTGCGACGAGGCGGAGTCCAAAACAATAAACGAGGATTCCGAAGAAGGTGCGGCGCACGCCTCATTGCGGCTTAGATGTTTGTATATGTGAGAAGCTTTATCCGTTCTTAAGTGTTCCTGCACGCGCGTGGCTATGTGACGGACTGTTTCACCGACATAACTGGTTCCACAGCCAGCACAAGTAAATTTATAAACAACACATGCGCGCTATGGCCGGACAAAGGGAATGGCGTGGTTGTACTCAATCGGAACGACTATGACAAGCGGATTCTAGAGCTGATTTCTGATCGCTCAAAGTTGTCGCCCCTGGAAAAAGATCCTACGCTACTCAGGGAAGGACAGCTTCAACGCGATCTCAGAAAGCTTCTAAAACTCGGACGTTTCGATGGTGCCACCTACACACAGTTTTATCCCAAAGGATCGCAACCCGCCAGGATTTATGGCCTACCCAAGTTGCATAAACCACGCCCACCTGATGGAATTCCGCCTTTTCGACCGATCATTTCGTCGATTGGCGCCTACAATTACCATCTTGCTAAATACTTGGGTACGTTGCTCGCTCCGCTTATTCCGTTGGAATTCTGCACTAAGGACTCATTTACGTTTGTAAATGAAATCCAAGGACTGTCTCTAACGGATAAGTTTATGGTCTCCTTTGATGTCGAAAGTCTGTTCACCAACATCCCATGTCATGAGAGCATAGACCTAGCGGTCAAGTACATCATTGAGGGCCAACCAGGACTTAGTCTCACCGCCTCGGAACTGAAAGAACTGTTCTTAATAGCTACATCACGCACTCACTTTCTTTTCAGAGGAAATTATTACGATCAGATTGACGGAATAGCAATGGGGTCGCCTCTTGCCCCTCTTCTCGCCAACTTATTTATGGGACACCATGAAAAGTCATGGCTAGAGAATACTGATACGTATGGAGTATTATTCTATCGTAGATATGTGGATGATACTTTTTGCCTGTTTAACTCGGACATTGAGGCTGCAGCGTTCTTTGATTTCCTTAATTCTAGACATCCTAACATTAGATTTACAATGGAAAAGGAAGTGGAACGGAAATTGCCATTTTTGGACGTTCTTATTAACAACAACCAAGAGCGCGCAATTACTAGCATCTACCGGAAAAACACTTTCACGGGTTTGCTCACAAATTTTTCTAGTTTCACTTCTTTTTCATATAAGATAGGCCTAATAAAAACGTTGGTAGATCGTGCTTACAAAATCAATAATTATTGGCTTGGTTTCCATAAGGATATTCAAGACCTGACACATATCCTTATGAGAAACCTCTATCCTGGTTACCTAATTGAGAAGGTCGTTAAGAATGTAGTTAATAGGAAGTTAGAGTCTGAAGCCACCCAAACCTCTGTTCCAACGTCTAGTTCCAACGTCTTTTATTTCAAGCTGCCTTTTATAGGTAACTTCTCTGCTTACACACAAAAGCAACTTTCTTGTCTGTCCAAGCGGTACTGTAAAGACTTAGATATTCGCTTAGTTTTTCAAACGTGCAAAATATCGAGTTTTTTCAGCACAAAAGACGCCATCCCCAGTGACTTGCGCGCATATGTTGTTTATAAATTTACTTGTGCTTGCTGTGGAGCCAGTTATGTCGGTGAAACAGTCCGTCACATAGCCACGCGCGTGCAGGAACACTTAAGAACGGATAAGGCTTCTCACATATACAATTCATAGTTCCGATCAAACAATGAAGCCATTTCACGCTATCTGGAGATACCAATCAGCGATGGAAAGCTTCTCCCGCGGGAACTGATCGTGTCCCACAAACAGTATTTCAGGACTTCCGAAATCAGTCGATTTGCAGCACTTTTTTGCCTTTTATGACAGTGTAAACTGAGATGATCCGAAGATAGAGTTGTCTGGTAAACCTTAGCGGGATCGGAATAATTTTGGCCTTTTTTTTAAGGAAAACCCTGGTTTGTTTGTGGGACATAACAACAGTAACTATGGCTTTGAATGACAGGTCGGAACTATGAATTATCTAAGCCGCAATGAGGCGTGCGCCGCACCTTCGTCGGAATCCTCGTTTATTGTTTTGGACTCCGCCTCGTCGCAATTTGCCCTTAAAATCAAAGAGGCAATCCACATCAAACGTGAGAAGCCTTCTTTGAATAGACAAGTACAACATATCAGTCTAAAGCTGGCAGTATAATCAGCATATGCTGTCCTTTACACAATTGACGTAATTTATTATTGTAATTTCTCTAGCTATTTATTCGGTTTGTAAATCACATAGAATAACTCACTGATGATGACAGTTGAAACATGTCGATTAAAACTTTCGTAATTTTTATAAAATTGATTAGCAATCTACTGCTGCTGAGACCATTTAATTTTACAAAACAAACTTCAGATAAACTTTCTAGAGTTACAAACTTGCCAGTATTTGCTATTTTCGTTCATTGTCCCCATATCAGCGTTGACTAAGATGTGTTCTAAAAAACTGTGTCAGGGATTTTGAAAATTCGATCTCCTTTCCAAGTTACGATTTTTTAAAGAATTTGTTCTACATTCTTTTATTAAAAAAAACGGACACACAAAGTTTTTCTCCCGAGCCACCTTAAAAGTAAAAATTATGGGATATTTTGTAACAACCACATTCCTTGGAGCAAATGAAAAGATGTAAGCATAAAATTTGCAAAATAAACAGATACATTTTTTTAAAATGAGCAACCTTACCCGCAGCTAAAGCTGAAATCATGGGATGGATCCAGGGCGGACCCCGGGTGGGGCTATATGTAATATTAATCTATGGGTGGTTAGCATTATTTGTGCCAAATTTGGTAGCTTTGCCATAAAACTGAACAATTCAGCCTTTTTTCTGCACCAAGCGGCTGCACTGAAACGCGATTCTGTCAGTGAAAAAGATTAACGCAGTCAAGTGAGCTATAAGTGAGGGATCCAGGAGTTTTCAAAGGAAGAGTAATGAAAAGTGAGCATGCAAAATAATAATAAGCAGAGAAAATATACAAGTCAAGTTGAATAACCCATGGTTGGGGGAGTTTGTCAGCTGTTGTCCCCCGGGGGACTAAATACTATTATTTTATATTATGTGTAGTATATAAAGACATCGAAATACTTTTGTTTAGTATACGATTGCAATTGTCTGAATTGCCATGCGTGGACTTTATTACGGCGCGGGGGTGGGAGTTTTGGGGTAGGGGGGTACTCAATTGATGTAAGGTGGGTATGCTGCGACCCCGTTCTGAAAACGATTTTCATCATAAAAGATACCTCGTTCTATGATTTTATCAAAATTGGGACCCCCGACCCCACGGGGCACTCCCTCATATCAGGGGCTCATAAATAGGGGCCTCAGCGGCACACCGGCGGCACGCCCCTGCCCAAAAATCAATGGAGTCCCACCTTCCCGCAACCGGCCGACCTGGAATAGAATTATTTATTTCATGGACCTGTTCATCCATGTACATCCATGAATACGATGCCAAATAGAAATATCTGCCTGTCTGTCTGTGTGTCTGTCTAGTGTCAAAATGAGTCTATCTTCCTCGTTATTTACCGGCTGGGAGGTCCGTATAGGTTTTCCACTGGGCTGAGGTCACAGTTGGCTCAGTGTTCGTGTCTAAAACTATACCCGAGTGGCCCCCAAGTGACCATAATTCATACATACATAATTGATAGACAATTGAGTTTACTTTCAGTTTTTATTTTCATTATTTCCCACTAGTGTTCTTAAATTCACTTACTAGTGTTTTTATATTCACTTTAAATGTTCCTATCCACTTCCCACTAGTGTTCCCATATCCACTTCCCCCGCATTTATATCCGCAATATAAATGTTGTATTATTATTATTAGTGTTCCGATCCACTTCCCACTAGTGTTTCCGTATCCACCCCCCATCCAACCCATATCCACTTCCCACTAGTGTTCCCATGTCCCCTTCCCACTAGTGTTCCCATCCACTTCCCATTAGTTTTCCTATCCACTTCCAAGTGTCCCTATATCCACTCCCCCTAGTGTTCCCATCTACTTCCCACTAGTGTTTCCGTATCCATCCCCAATCCAACCCATATCCACTTCCCACTAGTGTTCCCATGTCCCCCTTCCCACTAGTGTTCCCATCCACTTCCCATTAGTGTTCCTATCCACTTCCAACTGTCCCTATATCCACTCCCCAAGTGTTCCCATCCTTTTCCCACTAGTTTTCACATTTCCCTTTCCAACTAGTATTGGCTTATATCCACTTCCAACTGTGTTCTTATCTACTTCCCACTAGTGTTCCCATTTCCTTTTCCAACTAGTGTTCCCATATCCACTTCCCACTAGTGTTCTCATCCATTTCCCACTAGTGTTCCCATCCACTTCCCACTGGTGTTTCCCACCGGTTCCCATATCAGCATCGCGTATGCGTTTTCAGCGACAGAAATGCAAAGTTTTTGATAGTTTTGGACTCAGGACCACTCGGGGTCAGGCGTGGTTGGCACGGTGTTAAGGCGCTGGGAATCCCACCGCTGCGTGGTCCAGGATCGATTCCCGGCTGGACAGAGGAAACTTTCTTTCTGTTCAAGTCGTGATCGATCGAAACAGGTTCATATTGTGGGTTGAACGTAGTTCTATTTGTGTTTCCTAGTCTTTCGGATGAGACAATAAACCGAGGTCTCGTCTGCCTTCCCTTCAACCCCTGCTTAAGGTGGACGATGAAGAACCCATTGCACTCTCCGTAAGAGTAGGTCTCCGGTGCAATGGCCTGACTCTCGGAGGCCCTACTTATACTGTTAAACAGTCCTCATGATTGTAAACTGCGCGGCAGCAATTTGCGCCATCTAATGCTCGCCGCTTGGAGTTCCCTCACGATATACGATGAGGAGAAGACCCTTTCTTTTCTTTCGTTCTTTTTCTATACGAACCGACCTAAAGCCGGTAATTAAGTTATTTATTTTTTACAACTCTTAAAATTGAATTTTTGATGAAAACAAGCGCGCGCGAATGGTCAAAGATAGGAAAATATTGCCCGTGTGCGCACGCTCTAAGAACCAAACAGAATGCAGAATTCGTTACTAAAAATAAAAAATAAAACAAGGTACGTCCACTACATTATTTAAGATTAGGAGGGAGCTCATGGTTATAAGCCCCTAAGGTTTCTTATGAGCTTCCTCGCCTGGAAATTATTATATTATTATTTTTATTTTAAATATTTTGACATTTAGATATGTGTATTTCCTGGCAAAAAAATGAATAAACTAAACTACACAATTTATATCTTCTAAGAAGCAGTTTAAGTTTGAGTGGTCTTCATTGTCATGGCCCCGTTCTATAAAGCATTTCGTCAACAATACCCCGCAGTACGCTCCCTTTTGGTTTCTTTGCCTTTGGTCATGGGAAAGCAAGTGATGATAGAGCGGTTTTCATATGACCGTAGTAAAACCAATCGCAAAGTGATTACACCAATTCTGAATAAAACCTATAGGAGTAATTACAAAGTAATTACCAATTACTCACGACAGTCATCTGAAAATCAAAACCACTTTTGGACGTCAAAATTGGTAGAGTTGTAGTTGAATATCTTGGGAATACGTTGGCAGTCAGAAACTTTTTAATTTGGTAGAAAAAAGCAAGTATATTCCATGAATACTGGACGACGAGCAAAAAAAAGTAGAATTTTACAGTCAAAAAAGTCACATTGAGTTATTTGAAATCGGCTTGGTGAATGCCGTCTAAACTTCGTGTAGGGCTAGACAAATGTGTAAGGAGTAAGGCTCAGTGTGTCATTTCAAAAGTTTAGATCAAATAGCACTTAAGATGCCTGTCAGTCAAAAGTGTGCTCCCCCCTGTAACGTTGCTATGGTAACTCCTATAACAATAAAACATACATCAGTACTAATTTCAATCTTTCTCCAGTAAGTGGTCGAAGTTTGGTTTTAATAGCTTTTTGCATTTCGGAGCTACAATCGCATAAAGTCAAGTAGTCAAGCCCGAGAAAAATTGTAGGCAGCCTCCTTAAGAGAGATAATGATTTCAAAAGTGGCACAGAAGGGGCTATATACTTTGAAAATGTCATAATTCGAATCAATCTCTTTTGTAATTTGTAGATTTTTTCTAGACGGCTTGGGTAAGTATTACCCCAAAGAACATTTGTATAATATAAATGTGGATAAACCAGGCAATGATACACTGCTTTCAGTACAGATTGGCTGACATAGTGGCGAAGTTTACAGATCACTCCAGCAGTCTTGGAGACTTTGGAATAAAACGAGGTTAATATGATTTTTCCAAGTTAAGTTTTCATCAATTATTACCCCTAAAAGTTTGGTGTTTTGCAATTTGCTCAGTTCTTGGCTATTCACGAGTATTGTTGTATTGACGTTTATCTTTTTTTATTTTGTTTTGAATATCATAAAATTTGTTTTCATAGTAGGGACCGAATTATGGCCTTTTTTTGCGGGGGAATACTAATTTTGCGGGGGAATAAATTATCTCTGATGACGTCATGGCCTATTGTGTTCAAAAAAAGGGGAGACAATACAATAATTATCCACCGGAAGTCTTTTGTTCAGGAGGGATTAAGAAAAACAAAGGGAAACATTACAAGGATTAACCACCGGAATGCTTTTGTTCAGGAGGGATTAGGGAGACAATACTAGGATTATCCTCCGGAAGACTTTTGTTAAGGATGGATTAGGGAGAGAATACCAGGATTAACACTGGAATGCTTTTGTTAAGGGGGTATTAAGAAAAACAAAGGGAGACAATACCAGGATTAACTAACGGAAGGCTTTTGTCATGGAGGGATTAAGAAACTAATCCCAGGATTAACAATGGAATGCTTTTGTCTTTTTCGGTGGAATGAATGATGACGTCATGGGTTATATTTCACAACTTATTATTATTCAAATATCAATTATAGTGTAAGGTTTTCATATCAAGATAAATGTGTCCCTTTTGTTAATGCCCACCCGTGCGTGACGCGGGCTACCTGTGTAGGTATTTCCGAGCTCCTTTGGTCCAAAATAAAGATGGCGGCCTACACGAACAATGTTTCTCTCCAAAATCTGCAAGTTTTGACGAACCTTCTGACAATTGAGGGTAAGAAATAAGCTAAGTAAACTTCTGGAAACCCCAAATATGGTAAGTAGAAACTTCCATATAAGGAAATTTTAGAAAACGACACATTTCAACGAGAACTTTCTTGATATGGTTTACATGGAGATAACATATCAGAAAATGTAGAGGTACGGTTTATTCTCTTTATTATCCATTAAATCGTCCCTTATTTAGGTATTACATAAAATACTACTACTACTAGTGGTAGTTAAATGACTTAGAGTAGAGTAGTCCCTTATTTATCTATAAAATAACAGAAAAACATATTCTATTACATAAAATGTTCCTTTGGAAACTTTCAGTGTAGTGATACTCTGGGTTGTCCTGGCCAAAGGTACTCAAACGATTCCTTTTTTTATTTATTTATTCAGCTTCGCCCAAGGGCCGGGAAATCCTCACAGAGCGAGGCTCCAAATTACGAGGTTCCCTTGTCAGTGTAGTGGTTAGTAAGTTGTAAGCCCTGCACTGAGGATGGGCAACTTCCGACGTCCTCGTGGTTCTTTAACGTCCCTCTGGTTCCGGTTAGTGTAGTGCGTGTGAGAGACGGGACCTACGGTTTAACGTCCTTATCTAAAAAGGCCTTGACGGTGGAGGCATCAGGATAGACAGTAATACATTTTGTAACCCCGGTCTTGATGTGTTTCAGTTTCACAGGCCAGAAGCTTAGGCCACGTTCATCGTTATTAACGGAAGTCCCTGGTCGGATAGGACAGCTTGAAATCTTGTACATTTCAGCTAGGTAATATCCTTCAGGAACGAAATTGGATGGCTTGTCACCTCTACCGATTGGTTGCCATACCGATGGAGGAGCGTCTGACCACACGGGTAATGGAATCGCTGGAGGACTCTCTCTTCTCTTTGCAATTTTTGTTGGCGGCTCTTGAGGAATTGGCGGAAGCACTTCGCTTGTCTTTGGTTGACTTTTGTTCACAGTAAAGACTCGACAAGATCCAAAGACGTCAGTCAGCACTTGTTTGTCTGCTGGAGTATCAGGCTTGTTATCGACGAGTAAGTAGCCATAAGGCTTTTCGGTTTCTTGGAAGTAGGCGTTCATGAATCTGTCTCGATTCTTGTCAAACATTCTTTCTCCTATAATTCCTATTTGCTTCCGGTCACTAGGTCTTCGGAATAAGGCAAGATACTGGGCATTTCGGCTAATGTCCGTATTATATTTTCCTTTGAGAAACATATTTTGAAGCACCAAGACGACACTTGCATTTCTGTGACGACCCTGAGTAAATAAACGGGCCACCAGCGGACTATCAGAAGCTTCAGCCATAAGATCATCGAAGACCAAAATGTTATTGAATTTGGGATTGACTTCATATAGGTCGTCGGACAATTCCGGTAAACCCCGTTGGAAACGGATATTCTTCCCCAGTGATTTCTTCAAGGTATCATAGGTGTCTTGCCATTGGTTATAGTACCAAACAATCAGTGTCTTCTTCTTTTCGCTGTAAGCAATCCTGTCTGTTTCCAGAATCTGTTTTACAAAGTAAGTTTTGCCGCATTGAGTTGGACCCACCACCAGGAGAGAAAACTTGTGACGGTATACGACTCAGTATACGACTCAGTAGTTAGAGATGGGGCTGCATGAGACCGTTTTGAAGAGAGCTTTGGCTTTGCCTTTTTTAAAGTCTTCACTTCGGTTTGCTTTGAAATACTAGAAAAAAATGGTTGAGAAGGATGAACCTTTGGTTGCCATGACGACACCAGAGCCTCTTTTAGAAGATGCTTTCTCTCATTACCTGTCAAAGGATGTTTTTGAAGAAGGTGTGTACTTAAATTTTTGAGGTCCGGATGTCCACACAGCGGGCAAGTACGAGGGTACCTTCTCGGCATGATATCTTCGTCAACTAATAGCCGAAAGAAAGAGCAGGGCCTTTTATACCCTGTGCTCAGGGGTTCTTAAGGGGTTCTAAAAGGGTTCTGAAGGGGTTCTGAAAGGGTTCTTAAGGGGTTCTAAAAGGGTTCTTAAGAGGTTCTAAAAGGGTTCTTAAGGGGTTCTAAAAGGGTTCTGAAAGGGTTCTATAAGTAACTTGGTAACCCGGCCTTCTCTAAAAGGTATATAAAGCATTCCGTGGGGCCAAGTGAATTAGTTCCAGCGAGAACATTGAACAGGACGCATCAACGATGGCCTCCTCGGACGATGAAGCTAGCCTTCCAAGCTCTGAAATCAGTGAAGAAAGTTCTGAAGAGGACAACTCTGATGGTGAGTATGTCTGGTCCCGCCTTCAAAACGAAGCTATTCGGCGACACGGCGATCAATGGAAAGAGCTTGTGGAGCACTATGAGCAACTTGGAAATAACCAAGAAGTTGCTAAAGCTAAAGCCGGCAACGATCTTGTGGTTAGCTACAAGAACGAGCTGAGACATGTCCTGTTCGAAACAATGAAGTGGATGCATGATCTACGAAAGGATCCCTACTACAAGAAAATTATAGAGACACGACAGAATAATTTTGACTTGAAAGAAGCCACCGAAGCAGCCATTGAGATTCTTAATCCCTCCTGAACAAAAGCATTCCAGTGCTGATCCTTGTATTGTTTCCCTTTGTTTTGAATACAATAGGTCATGACGTCCTCATAGATAATTTATTCCCCCGCAAAATTAGTATTCCCCCGCAAAAAAGGCCGTTATTGGGTCCCTATGGATTTTCGAGAATATGGGCAGAACAGCTATAGGTCTGTAATTATTGAAATCAGTTTTATCGTTAGACTTAAAAATAAGTGTGACGAAAAATTTTCAGTGCTTTAGGTATTTCTCCGCATTTAAATGTAAGATTTATGATATGTGTTAATGGTTTTGATATTAGATCGGCTATTGGCTTGATAATTTTACTACAGATGCCGTCTGTACCACTGCTGTTTTGACTCTTCATGTCTTAGATTATTTGTTTTACTTCTGCTTCGTTAGTGTCTCTTAATAACATCGAGTTCATGAAATCGACCTTTAGAATTGTTTATAGTCTTTCTTGGAGTTTTTGAACTTATTTGCAAGATTTGGTCCGACATTTATGAAATACTCATTGAATTTATTCGCAATTTTATGTTCGTTATTGAACTCATTGTGGTCAATTTCAAAGGTTGGTGGGTAACAATGTTTCGACTGTTTTTTATTTAAAATTGAGTTTATAATTTGCCATGTTGCTTTTATATCACTTTTAGCGCGGTATCTAATTCATCAGAGAAATGCTTTTTCTTGGCGATCCTGATAACATGGTTAAGTTTATTCCTATATCTCTTGTATGTTATTTCATTCAAAGGAGAGGGCAATTGATGTATTTAATGTACAATTTCTCTTTCGTTTCTAGAGAAAGAATGATTCCTTTTGTTATCCTTTCGTTTATTTTACAAACGCTCCAAATCCTCTGGAGATCCTAACGCGTCCGCAACGCTTTCGCGAGCTATCTCTCGAACTGTGTTTTGTAAACAATATCTAACCACGTTAAACTAACCATGTGTACTGTTGCTTTATTCGAGTTATTAATTGAACATCTTAACCCGCGCTCTATTACCGAGTGCATGACTTTTGCGGCTGTCCCGCCCTCACCCGAACGTTTATCGACTGTATCTGACAGTAGTTACAGTTATAGTAGTTTAGTCTATTATGTTAGGAGAAAAGGAGCCACGCCATGCTGTTGCAATGTATCGTAACCAGGACCGCGTCGCCGGTGATCCGGCCTAGTCACCCCACCCAGCCTCTTCCGTTCGTCCGCCATTGCTGACTCACTCGCTGTCACTGGAGTTAAATTCTTACAATCTTTCTATGCTAGAATAAAAAAATATATATTAAACAACTCACAAACAGCCTAAGCAAGTTTTAACAATCATTAAGGCCAACTGGTAGAGCCTAGTGCTCTCTAACCGAAGTGGGCGAATACGTATTTGTCCAGCGATTGTTGAGTCTTCCATACGGCGTGTATTAAGCTTTTTTATGTTTTCCTCCCACCAAAGAACGGATGCTAACCAGCTGCCTGCATAGACTAAGCTCTGTTCGCTGGGGGAGTGAATGAGGGCCGTGAATGAGGCCGTATGTTGGAGTAATTGGCTATGGGAAAGCCCATAGCCGGATCAAATTTATTTCAACCTTAATAGCGGAGCTCCTTTGCGGCCGAAGGCCGCAGAGCGGAGCACCATAGGTATCGCGTAGGAAGAATTCAATAGCTCAAAGTAGAACTCAGGTATACTATCGACTTCATTTTTCAACGTTCAGCGGTATTCCCATTATGGTATCGCTGGCGCGTCCGCGCGTGTCTGCCTGCCCCACCACAGGTAAACCAAGACCCTTCTCCGTTAATTAATCATATCTCAGGAAGGGATGAAGCTCAGAGACAACCAAACTTGGGTGAAGTTGTCTTAGTGGCAAGGGGGGTGCAACTGTCTTGTCACGTGGTATGACGTCATCGATGACGTCATCAAACAAGAAAAGGTTTATATCTCGGGAAGGGATGAACCTCAGACAACCAAACTTGGGTGAAGTTGTCTTAGTGGCAAGGGGGGTGCAACTGTCTTGTCACGTGGTATGACGTCATCGATGACGTCATCAAACAAGAAAAGGTTTATATCTCGGGAAGGGATGAACCTCAGACAACCAAACTTGGGTGAAGTTGTCTTAGTGGCAAGGGGGGTGCACATGCATGGTCACGTGGTATGACGTCATCAATGACGTCATCATAGGAGAAAAGCAATATATCTCGGGAAGGGATGAATCTCAGACAACCAAACTTGGGTGAAGTTGTCTTAGTGGCAAGGGGGGTGTAACTGTCTGGTCATGTGGTATGACGTCATCGATGACGTCATCAAACAAGAAAAGGTTTATATCTCGGGAAGGGATGAATCTCAGACAACCAGACTTGGGTGAAGTTGTCTTAGTGGCAAGGGGGTGCACATGCATGGTCACGTGGTATGACGTCATCAATGACGTCATCATAGGAGAAAAACAATATATCTCGGGAAGGGATGAACCCCAGACAACCAAACTTGGGTGAAGTTGTCTTAGTGGCAAGGGGGGTGTAACTGTCTGGTCATGTGGTATGACGTCATCGATGACGTCATCAAACGAGAAAAGGTTGATATCTTTGGATTGGATGAGCCTCCGACAACCAAACTTGGGTGAAATTATCTTAGTGGCAAGGGGGGTGCAAGTGCTTAGTCTCGAGTGGTATGACTATGGCAGGTTGTCTATGTACAATGGCATTCACAAAAATATTGTAACCGGGAGCTTCGCTTTTAGCCAGTGGCTAAATCTATATATTAGTAGGTTAGGGGTTTTGTCACCCCGTTTATTTTATTTTATTTTATTATATATATATATATGTGCTGTATAAATCGTGTCATAATCAGAAGCCTGGCTTGTTATGTAAAAAGCCAGGCTTTTTACATGTAACAATCCAGGCTTTTTACACCCGATATATATTTATATTTTGCGACCGGTTTGTTACACGATATATATTTTGTAAAAAGCCGGGATTGTTACATAACAAAACGGGACTAACATGGGCTACAGGAAATACACGGGAAATTTACCTGATTTTCACAGCACAAGTTTATAGTACTAGCCACATTTTGATCTTTATTAATGCATTTCCTTCTAAAGGTAGTTTCGCATTTAATATCAATACTGAAAGACAATAAATTACCGATAATCTACTCCAATAGAGTACTTGCACACAGATGGGCGAGATGTTGGTTTGAAATTCCCTCACGGTTCAAGCACCGTTTGGATATCGCCAAAGCTAGAAAAACAACTTGATGAAGCTTTGCGAGGCGGCAATTAAAAGCTTCACTAGTCACTAATATAAGTAATGCAATGGATGCCAAAGATGTGAGCAGATTTCAGAGGACTAGTAAAACCAATCGCAAAGCGATTACACAACTGTCTTGCTTGAATACATGAATCAATTACTCATACGCAAACCTGGCCCTATTAAGTATCTCGCATCGCTTGGCGAAATAGAACAATTATCTGATGTCCAAATGTCATTCACAAATTTCCTATAAATTCACGGGTGTGAGTTTCCTGCTTCAATGTTATCGCGCATTGACATTTGCTCAGTCAAGGGTTTCGTCTCCCATTCCGAAGACAATTTGATTCACTGGTAAGGGCTTTTCCCTGATCCTGCTTTGTCAAAAACGACAACATAATTTATTTCCAGTTTGTTTTTACCACTTCTCACTGAATGCTCACTGAAACGGATTGCATTGCTGTTATGGACTTGTTGTAAAGTACGTTAAAGTCACTGATAGTTTTGCTATCAGGACCAGTAGTGGTAGCTCTAAATGTTCTTATATTTTGTGGTAAGCTCTAAATGTAGCTATATTTTGTGGGATAATTCACAATACATCGCTCCAGTATTGTTCGCCGCCAAAACGTGTTGACATATTCATGATGTATTCTCAAAGTAAGGATCCAAGACAGCCGGGATTCTTACACCGGTCACAAAGCATTAAATGCATTTGGGTAAGAAGCGAGGATCTTTACACCATCATCTTATGCTTTCTACTTTGTAAAGATCCGAACTTTTTTCATAGAAATCCTACCTAACTGTATATGTCTCAAGTCCAGGAGTTTTGCGTGTAAAATGGTAGTATTACGTCCGGGAGCGGTTCTTTACAAGATAAATATTGTACCAGGTTCTTTACTGGATTATATTGTGACTGTGTTTTTACATAACAATCCCGGCTTTTTACAAGATATATATTGCGGCCGTCTTTTTACATAACAATCCCGGTTTGTTACACGATATATATTGCGACCGTCTTTTTACATAACAATCCCGGTTTGTTACACGATATATATTTAGCCCGTCTTTTTACATAACAATCCCGGTTTGTTACACGATATATATTGCGACCGTCTTTTTACATAACAATCCCGGTTTGTTACACGATATATATTGCGACCGTCTTTTTACATAACAATCCCGGTTTGTTACACGATATATATTTAGCCCGTCTTTTTACATAACAATCCCGGTTTGTTACACGATATATATTTAGCCCGTCTTTTTACATAACAATCTCGGTTTGTTACATGATATATATTGATTGATTATATATTTTGTAAAAAGCCGGGATTGTTTCATAACAAAACGGGACAAACACGGGCTACAGGAAATAAAATGGAGATATTATTTACGTGATTTTCGCAGCACAAGTTTTACGAAGAGTACTAGCCACATTTTGATCTTCCTTCTATTAATGCGCTTCCTTGTAAAGGAAGCTTCGTATTTAATATCAATACCGGATTGACTATAAATTGCCGATAATAAACCCTCGATCAGATATGGGCAAGATGTTGGTTTGAAATCATCGTTTGGGTATCGCCACACAGCTTGAAAACCACTTGATGACTCTTTGCGGGGCGGGAAAGCTTCACTAGTCACTAGTAATGCAATGGATGCCAAAGATGAGCAGATTTCAGATGACTGTAGTAAAACCAGTCGAAAGCGATTACATGTACAAATTTCTTGCTTGAAAACATGAATCAATTACACATAAGCAAACCCGTTCTATTAATTATACCTCGCATCTCGAATTGCTTGGCGAAATGTCATCACAAGTTTCCTAATTCACGAGTGTGAGTTTCCTGCTTGAATGTTATACTCGATTATACATAGGCACTACTGTGCATTGACTTGCTCAAGAAGTGATCTACTACAGTCAAGGGTTTCGTCTCCCATCCGAAGGGACAATTTTATTCACTGGTAAAGGTTTTTCCCTGATCTTAAATATGCAAAGAACCAAGATGTTATGTTGAGCGCGGATTTTTGCATTGGAATAAAGCCATAAGATAATGGTGTAAAGATCCTCGCGTTTTACGCAAATGGGGGCCCAAATGCATTTAATTTTACAGCAAGTCCATAATAGCAATGCAAGCCGTGCCAGTGAGCAGTCAGTGAGAGCAGTCAGCGAGTCAGTCGTTTTCGGCAAAGCAGGTTCAGCATCTCTATAAAAAAGAGACAGGCTTTCTATTTTGTAAAAGATTCGAACTTTTTACATAGAAATTCGTACCTAACTGTATATGGTTCAAGTATACGAATTTTGCGTGTAATGTGGTAGTATTCTTACGTTGTAGAATGCCGGGATTTTACTTTTAACAACCCTGCGGTTCTTTACATAATTGATAAGATAAAAATTGTGCCCGTCTTTAATACTTGTGACAATCCCGGTTCTTTTACAGGATATATATTGTGCCCGTCTTTTTACGTAACATTCCCGGTAAGTAAGAGTTGCGCCCTGATGAAGTCTTTTAATAAACAAAGCCGAACATTTGGCAAGTGATCTGTTGTTATACTCAGTTATTCTGAATCGCCGGCTTTTTACAAGATATATATTGTGCCTGTCTTTTTACATAACAATCCCGGTTTGTTACACGATATATATTTTGTAAAAAGCCTGGATTGTTACATAACAAAACGGGACAAACACGGGCTACAGGAAATAAGCGGGAGATTTACGCGATATTCTCATCACAAGTTTTCCGACTAATACTAGCCACATTTTTGATAAGGAAATTTCTTTTTAATATCAATACTGTAAAGACTATAAATAACTGGCAATCAAACCTTCAATAAAATATTTTCACACAGATGGACGAGATGTTGCTTTGAAGATTCTTCGCGGCTTGAAGGCACCTTTATTTTGCCACAGCCAGAAAAGAAGCTTTGCGAGGTGGCAAAACCTTAACTAGTCATGTAATGGATACCAAAGATAAATAATTTTCACATGACTATTAAGTAAAACCAATCGCAAAGTGATTACACAAATTTCTTGCTTGAACAATGAATCGATTACTGCAGTCTATACGCCAAACCGCATCTCGAGTTGGTTAGCGAAATCAGCGAAATAGAACAATTACCTGTCAAAGTATCATTGACACGTTTCCTAATCCGCGAGTGTGAGTTTCCTGCTTGAATATTTTACATGCTAGATACTACTGTGCATTAACTTTCTCGAGTAATCTTACTTCAGCAAATGCTAGTTCAAGGATTTTCCTTCATCTCCCATCCGTTCCATTTTGATTCATTGCTAAGGGCTTTTCCCTGAACCTGCATTTGTCAAAAACAACTTGTTTTCAGTTTTTACCACTTCTGACTGACTGTTTACCGACACGTGCTTGCGTGGCTGTTATGTTTGCTGTCAAGTACGTTTAAGTCACTAAAGCTTAACTTATAGTTTTGGTAGCTCTACAGTGCTTTACAGGTCGAGTGGTAAGCTCTAAATATAGCTTTATTTTGTGGGAAAAGCCCTTACCAGTGAATAAAACTGCCCTTTCCGAATGGGGGACGAAACCTTTGACTGTTGTAGCTCACTCGAGCAGGTCAATGCACAGTAGTGACTAGTATGTATAACATTCAATCAGGAAACTCACACTCGTGAATTTTGGAAACTTCTGAATGACATTTGGACTGACTAATTGTTTTATTTCGACAAGCAATTAGAGATGCGAGGTATACGTACAATGTATAGAGTTTACAAAAACGTGATTTTAAGGTTTATGAAAAAAAAAAAGATAAATCGCACTCACGTTTACAAACGAACACACAAACACAGAATGGGAAACTAATGTTGTCAAGGGCTACCACAACTGCCCTTTTGAAACAAGGATTGGGGACATATAAGTCGCGATGAGGCCCGCGGAAAATTGGAGATCGAGGCCCGGCTTTTAAAGTAGTTGGCACTGAAGGAACTCTGAGACTGGGACAAAACTGGGGATTGTGTTTTGTCCCATTTTGTTAATGTTTATATCAATTCAATAAATAGAGGATATTACACGGTGGCGCGAAGATATGAATTTTATTTTCGAGTGGCAAAAGCAATATTTTACGAAAGAGCGCAGCGAGTGAGTAAAATATTGCTTTTGACACGAGAAAATAAAATTCATATCTTCAAGACACCGTGTAATTTTCTTTTTATTATATAGACAACCAAGAAAAATTTATTCCAAATTGATTTCCAAGCACTTTCGTTTTGACCGATATCCTCACTAGTGAGGATATGGAAAATATGTCACTCAGGACCCGGATGTAGCTTCGTATGAGATCTACGAGTGGCGTATTTCCCAGTAAAACACTCGTGTCTATATAATAAATGAAAATACTATTTACGAGACACTAAAAGCTGAATAATTTATAGTTTCCCGATTAGATAACACTGAACAGAGTGCATAGATAGCGTAGCCCCCGAATTCTGACACGTATTATTTTTTATCGAACTAGATCGAACTGGATCGAACGTTCCGAGGAAGATTGTACGATCTAGTTCGGAGATCGTACTTACCCAAATTCTAGAGTTCGATCCGGTTCGATCTCAAAAGAGCTCGAACCGTATCGAACGATCCGCGTTCGATCCGGTTCGAGCTCTTTTTAAGTTCCATTTGGTTCAGACGACACCGGGTCATCAAGTAGTTTTCTAGCTGTGGCGATATCGAAACGATGCTCTATTAAGCCGTGAAGGGTTTCAAACCAACATGTCGCTTTATTGAGGGTTGACTACCGGTAATTTATAGTCTTTCCCGAAAAAGGCATTAATAGAAGAAAGATCAAAATGTGGCTAGTACTATTCGGAAAACTTGTGCTACGAACACGCAAATCTCCCGTTTATTTCCTGCAGCCCGTGTTTGCCCGTTTTGTTATGTAACAAACCCGGCTTTTTACAAAATATATATCGTGTAACAAACCGGGATTGTTATGTAAAAAGACGGTCGCAATATATATCGTGTAACAAACCGGGATTGTTATGTAAAAAGACTGGCTCAATATATATCTTGTAAAAAGCCGGGATTGTTATGTAAAAAGACGGGCTCAATATATAGTCTTGTAAAAAGCCGGGATTGTTATGTAAAAAGACGGGTTCAATATATATCTTGTAAAAAGCCGGGATTGTTATGTAAAAAGACGGGCTCAATATATATCCTGTAACAAACCGGGATTGTTATGTAAAAAGACGGTCGCAATATATATCTTGTGACAAACCGTGATTTTTATGGAAAAAGCCGGGCACAATATATATCGTTATCAAAGCAGGCTCAGGGAAAAGCCCTTACCAGTGAATAAAATTGTCCCTTCGGATAGGAGATGAATGACCCTTGACTGTATATAGTAGGATCACTTGAGCAAGCCAATGCACAGTAGTGCTTAGTATGTATAACATTCAAGCAGGCCGAAACTCACACTCGTGAATTAGGAAACTTCTGAATGACATTTGGACAGAAAATTTATTTTATTTCGCCAACAATTCGAGATGCGAGGTATAAGCGGATTTGCTCATGAGTAATTGATTCATGTGTTCAATCAGGATTTTTTGTGTAATCACTTTGCGATTTGTTTGCTACAGTTATCTGAAATTTGCTCATATTTGGCATCCATTGCATTACTTTGTGACTAGTGAAGCTTTTCCAGGCTCACAAATCTTCATCAAGTATTATTTTTTTTAGCTGTGGCGATATCCAAACGGTGCTTTTTAGCAGTGAAGGAGTTTTAAAGCAACAAGTTGATTGTCGGTAATTTATAGTCTTTCCTGTATTGATATTAATAAACACTAAACTTCCTGTAGAAGGAAACGCATTAATATAAGAAAGATCAAATTATGGCTAGTACTATTCGGAAAACTTGTGCTGCGAAAATCTCCCGTTTATTTCCTGTAGCCCGTGTTTAGCCCGTTTTGTTATGTAAAAATCCTGGCTTTTTACAAAATATATATCGTGTAACCAACCGGATTGTTATGTAAAAAGACGGGAAAATATATATCGTGTAAAAAGCCGGGATTGTTATGTAAAAAGACGGTCGCAATATATATCGTGTTAAAAGCCGGGTTTGTTATGTAAAAAGACGGTCGCAATATATATCGTGTAAAAAGCCGGGATTGTTATGTAAAAAGACGGTCGCAATATATATCGTGTAACAAACCAGGATTGTTATGTAAAAAGACGAGCTCAATATATATCGTGTAACAAACCGGGATTGTTATGTAAAAAGACGGTCGCAATATATATCGTGTAACAAACCGGGATTGTTATGTAAAAAGACGGGCTCAATATATATCGTGTAACAAACCGGGATTGTTATGTAAAAAGACGGACTCAATATATATCGTGTAACAGTTTCAGTTTCAGTTTCAGTTTATTACTATTTTCTTAAAATATATTAGACAAATTACTACCCACAATAGCAGTAGGCTAATCGAGGCGGGTAGTAATGTCATATAATTAGTATATATTTACAAGCTCTATTGACATAATCCAAAACACAATAACACAATGACATAATCAACAAACCGGGATTGCTATGTAAAAAGACAGTCGCAATATATATCGTTATCAAAGCAGGCTCAGGGAAAAGCCCTTACCAGTGAATAAAATTGTCCCTTCGGATAGGAGATTAAACCCTTGACTGTAGTATGATCACTCGAGCAAGCCAATGCACAGTGGTGCCTAGTATGTATAACAGGCCGAAACTCACACACGTGAATTAAGAAACTTGTGAATGACATTTGGACAGAACATTTATTTTATTTCGCCAACAATTCGAGATGCGAGGTATAAGCGGATTTGCTCATGAGTAATTGATTCATGTGTTCAAGCAGGATATTTTGTGTAATCACTTTGCGATTTGTTTGCTACAGTTATCTAAAATTTGCTCATCTTTGGCATCCATTGCATTACTTATATTAGTGACTAGTGAAGCTTTTAGGCTCGCAAATCTTCATCAAGCATTTGTTTTTTAGCGGTGGCGATATCCAAACGGTGCTTTTTAGCAGTGAAGGAATTTTAAAGCAACATATCGCCCATGTTTGTGCAAGTTGATTGTCTGTAATTTATAGTCTTTCCCAGTATTGATATTAACTACTAAACTTCCTGTAGAAGGAAACGGATTAATAGAAGAAAGATCAAATTGTGGCTAGTACTATTCGGAAAACTTGTGCTGCGAAAATCTCCCGTTTATTTCCTGTAGCCCGTGTTTATCCCGTTTTGTTATGTAAAAAGCGGGCTCAATATATATCGTGTAACAAACCGGGGTTGTTATGTAACAAGACGGTCGCAATATATATCGTGTAACAAACCGGGATTGTTATGTAAAAAGACGGTCGCAATATATATCGTGTAAAAGTTCGTTAAGTTAAAGACCTAAAAATACTGCCATTTTTAACGCAAAAATCCATGACTAATGTACATATAGCTAGGAATGTAAAAAGCTTGTAACTTTCACAATGCAGAAATCCTGTCTCTTTACAGAAAGATCCTGATCTTAATACGTATTTTAAAAGCAAGATGTTTATGTTGAGCGCGTTAAAAAAGGCAGGATTGTTTCAGTGTATAATGCCGGGCTCCTTACATAAAAAGCCAGGATCTTTACACGATATATCTGGCTGACTGGCTTTTTACATAAAATCATGGCTGAATATGTATTTGTAAAAAGCCAGGTTTGTTACCGTGTATAAGCCAGGCTTTTTACATAAAAAGCCGGGATCTTTACACATCATGACTGGATTGTTATGTAAAAAGCCAGGTTTTTTACATGTAAAAAGCCTGGATTGTTACAAATATATATTGTGTAACAAGCCAGGCTTTTTATGTAAAAAGCCGGGATTGTTACATGTAACAAGTCAGGCTTTTTACACCCGATATATATTATATTTTCTGACCGGTACTTTTGTAAACAATCGCGGTTCTTTACACGATATATATTGTGACTGGCTTTTTACATAACCATCTTGGCTGAATATATATTTGCAAAAAGCCAAGATTGTTACGGTGTATAAAGCCTGGCTTTTTACATAAAAAGCCGGGATGTTTACGCGATATATATTATGACTGGATTGTTATGTAAAATGCCAGGCTTTTTACATGTAAAAAGCCGGGATTGTTACAAATATATATTTTGTAACAAGCCAGGCTTTTTACACCCGATATATATTTATAATTTGTGACCGATATTTTACATAACAATCCCGGTTCTTTACACGATATATATTGTGACTGGCTTTTTACATAACAATCCAGGCTAAATATATATTTGTAAAAAGCCAGGATTTTTATGTAAAAAGCCGGGATTGTTACGGTGTAAAAATGCAGGCTTTTTACATATCAATCCCGGCTTTTTACATGATATATATTGTGACTGGCTTTTTACATAACAATCCAGGCTAAATATATATTTGTAACAAGCCAGGCTTTTTACGTGTAAAAAGCCAGGATTGTTACGGTGTATAAAGCCGGGCTTTTTACATAAAAAGCCGGGATCTTTACAAGATATATAATATGACTGGATTGTTATGTAAAAAGCCAGGCTTGTTACATGTAAAAAGCCGGGATTGTTACAAATATATATTTTGTAAAAAGCCAGGCTTTTTATGTAAAAAGCCGGGATTGTTACATGTAACAAGCCAGGCTTTTCATTTTCAGCCACGATTTATACATGACATATATATATATATGTGCTGTATAAATCGTGTCATAATCAAAAGCCTGGCTTGTTATGTAAAAAGCCAGGCTTTTTACACCCGATATATATTTATATTTTGCGACCGGTTTGTTACACGATATATATTTTGTAAAAAGCCGGGATTGTTACATAACAAAACGGGACTGACATGGGCTACAGGAAATACACGGGAGATTTACCTGATTTTCACAGCACAAGTTTATAGTACTAGCCACATTTTGATCTTTATTAATGCATTTCCTTCTAAAGAATTACCGATAATCAACCCCAATAGAGTACTTGCACTCAGATGGGCGAGATGTAGGTTTGAAATTCACTCACGGTTCAAAGCACCGTTTGGATATCGCCAAAGCTAGAAAACAACTTGATGAAGCTTTGCGAGGCAGCAATTAAAAGCTTCACTAGTCACTAATATAAGTAATTCAATGGATGCCAAAGATGAGCAGAGTTCAGAGGACTAGTAAAACTAATCGCGAAGCGATTACACAAATGTCTTGCTTGAATACATGAATCAATTACTCATACGCAAACCCGGCTCTATTAAGTATCTCGCATCGCTTGGCGAAATAGAACAATTATCTGATGTCCAAATGTCATTCACAAATTTCCTATAAATTCACGGGTGTGAGTTTCCTGCTTCAATGTTATTGCGCATTGACCTTTGCTCAGTCAAGGGTTTCGTCTCCCATTCCGAAGACAATTTGATTCACTGGTAAGGGCTTTTTCCTGAACCTGCTTTGTCAAAAACGACAACATAATTTATTTCCAGTTTGTTTTTACCACCTCTCACTGAATGCTCACTGACACGGCTTGCATTGCTGTTATGGACTTGTTGTAAAGTACGTTAAAGTCACTGATAGTTTTGCGATCAGGACCAGTAGTGGTGAGCTCTAATGTTCTTATATTTTGT
Source organism: Scolanthus callimorphus (assembly GCA_033964015.1). Taxonomy (NCBI): domain Eukaryota; kingdom Metazoa; phylum Cnidaria; class Anthozoa; order Actiniaria; family Edwardsiidae; genus Scolanthus; species Scolanthus callimorphus. Next base: position 11,986,068 of record CM066919.1, read on the forward strand.
GCTAAGCTTTAAAGGTAGCTATATTTTGTGGGATAATTCACAATACATCGCTCCAGTATTGTTCGCCGCCAAAACGTGTTGACTCATTCATGATGTATTCTCAAAGTAAGGATCCAAGACAGCCGGGATTCTTACACCGGTCACAAAGCATTAAATGCATTTGGGTAAGAAACGAGGATCTTTACACCATCATCTTATGCTTTCTACTTTGTAAATGATCCTAACTTTTTACATAGAAATCCTACCTAACTGTATATGTCTCAAGTCCAGGAGTTTTGCGTGTAAAATGATAGTATTACGTCCGGGAGCGGTTCTTTACAAGATAAATATTTTACCCGGTTCTTTACTGGATTATATTGTGGCTGTGTTTTTACATAACAATCCCGGCTTTTTACAAGATATATATTGCGACCGTCTTTTAACATAACAATCCCGGTTTGTTACGCGATATATATTGCGACCGTCTTGTTACATAACAATCCCGGTTTGTTACACGATATATATTGCGACCGTCTTTTTACATAACAATCCGGGTTTGTTACACGATATATATTGCGACCGTCTTGTTACATAACAATCCCGGTTTGTTACACGATATATATTGCGACCGTCCTTTTACATAACAATCCCGGTTTGTTACACGATATATATTGCGACCGTCTTTTTACATAACAATCCTGGTTTGTTACACGATATATATTGCGACCGTCGTTTTACATAACAATCCCGGTTTGTTACACGGTATATATTGCGACCGTCTTTTTACATAACAATCCCGGTTTGTTATACGATATATATTTTGTAAAAAGCCGGGATTGTTACATAACAAAACGGGACAAACACGGGCTACAGGAAATAAAATGGAGATTTTTATGGACAGGCTGGAGAGACAGCTGCTTTCACAAGCAGAGACAAAACCTCATACGTGGTGAAGATTCATCGATGATATCTTTATCATTTGGACAGAAGGCGAGGAGAAATTAAATAACTTTATTGAATTTATAAACAGCCACATCGTACGATAAAGTTCACTTATATAATTGGTCATATACGGACGTTGAGTTTCTGGACGTGAAGGTGATAAACGAATCTGGAAAATTGGAGACAGATGTTTTTATCAAGCCCACAGACAGCCATCAATATCTGCACCGCACCTCTTGTCATCCGAATGCTTGCAAAAACAGCATCCGTATGCACAAGCCCTGAGATTGAGAAGAATCTGTTCTAAGGAGACATTTTTTGATCGACGTGCTGAAAGTTGATGTGAGTTTCTCGTGGAAAGGGGATACAAGAGGCCATTTGTACAAGACCAGATAGAAAGAGCCCGAATTATATCCAGAAACGAAGTGTTACGAGAGAAAAGAAAAAAGGAGAACAAGAGAATCCCGTTCGTAGTGACATACCATCCGGGACTACCCAATATTGGAGGTATCCGGCTCAGAAATCTACAACCAGTATTAGAATCTTCTAAAAGGTGTCAGGGAGCTATTCCAGATACTGTCGATTTCATCTAAGCGAAAACAGTTGAAAAGAAAAACGCCACTAATTAGGGGCGGTACTTCAAAGTTTTGATGTCTAAAATTAGACAGTTTGGCGCTTCAAACTTTGGCGTTTGGCGCATCACACTTTGACATTTGCCAGGCTAAAAGCTTCAAGTGATTCAAACTTCGGTTTATATTACGTCCAAAAGCATTTCTACGAATTATCATGTTTTCCCCGCCGAATCTGGTGCAAATTCTATAACGGTTTGGCAGGGGCTCATAAATATATATATCAGAGGGACGCCCCTCTACTTATGAGCCCCTGGTTTGGTAAATTTACCGTAATGTTTACATGCCAAAACCACAAAGTTGGCGTGGCAAACGTCAAAGTTTCACGTGCAAAAACTTTGAGAACCGCCCCTAATTAGTGGCGGTTTTGTTTTCAAGTGTTTTCGCTTAGATGAAATCGACGGTATATATTGAGCCCGTCTTTTTAAATAACAATCCTGGTTTGTTACACGATATATATTGAGCCCGTCTTTTTACATAACAATCCCGGTTTGTTACACGATATATATTGCGACCGTCTTTGACATAACAATCCCGGTTTTATACACGATATATTTTGTAAAAAGCCGGGATTGTTACATAACAAAACGGGACAAACACGGGCTACAGGAAATAAAGTGGAGATTTACGTGATCGCAGCACAAGTTTTCCGAAGAGTACTAGCCACATTTTGATCTTCCTTCTATTAATGCGTTTCCTTCTAAAGGAAGTTTCGTATTTAATATCAATACCGGATTGACTATAAATTGCCGATAATAAACCCTCGATCAGATATGGGCAAGTCGATGTTGGTTTGAAATCATCGTTTGGATATCGCCACATCACAGTAGTCAGTAATGCCTATATAATCGAGTATAACATTCAAGCAGGAAACTCACACTCGTGAATTAGGAAACTTGTGATCACATTTGTACAGATATTAATTGTTTTATTTCGCCAAGGAATTCGAGATGCGAGGTATACTTAATAGAACGGGATTGCTTATGTGTAATTGATTCATGTTTTCAAGCAAGAAATTTGTACATGTAATCGCTTTCGACTGGTTTTACTACAGTCTCTGAAATCTGCTCATTTGGCATCCATTGCATTACTAGTGACTAGTGAAGCTTTCCCGCCCCGCAAAGAGTCATCAAGTGGTTTTCAAGCTGTGCATTGACTTGCTCAAGGAGTGATCTACTACAGTCAAGGGTTTCGTCTCCCATCCGAAGGTACAATTTTATTCACTGTTAAGGGTTTTTCCCTGAGCCTGCTTTGATAACGATATATATTGCGACCGTCTTTTTACATAGCAATCCCGGTTTGTTACACGATATATATTGCGACCGTCTTTTTACATAACAATCCCGGATTTTTACAAAATATATATCGTGTAACAAACATATATATCGTGTAATAAACAATATATCGTGCAAAACCCGCGCTCAAAATAACATCTTGGTTCTTTGATGTTTAAGATCAGGGAAAACCCCTTTCCAGTGAATAAAATTGTCCCTTCAGAAACCCTTGACTGTAGAAAGATTACTCGAGCAAATCAATGCACAGGTAGTGCCTAGTATGTATAACATCCAAGAAAGAAACTCACACTAATGAAATAGGAAACTTCTGAATGACATTTGGACAGATAATTGTTTTATTGCATTCTGTATTTATAATGACTAGTGAAACTTTTCCCGCACCACAAAGCGTCATCAAGTTGTTTTCTAGCTGTGGCGATATCCAAAAGATGCTTTCAAACCAACATCTCGCCCATACTTGATCGGGGGTTTATTATCGGCAATTTATAGTCAATACGGTATTAATATTATATATAACGAAACTTCCTTTAGAAGGAAACGCATTAATAGATGAAAGATCAAAATGTGGCTAGTACTATTCGGAAAACTTGTGCTGCGAAAATCAAGAACATCTCCCGTTTATTTCCTGTAACCCGTGTTTGTCCCTTTTTGTTATGTAACAATCCCGGCTTTTTACAAAATATATATCGTGTAACAAACCGGTCGCAAAATATAAATATATATCGGATGTAAAAAGCCTGGATTGTTACATGTAAAAAGCCTGGATTGTTACATAACAAGCCAGGCTGTCTGCTCTCACTGACTGCTCACTGGCATGGCTTGCATTGCTATTATGGACTTGTTGTAAAATTAAATGCATTTGGGCCCCCATTTGCGTAAAAAGCGAGGATCTTTACACCATTATCTTATGACTTTATTCCAATGCAAAAACCCGCGCTCAACATAACATCTTGGTTCTTTGCATATTTAAGATCAGGGAAAAGCCCTTACCAGTGAATAAAATTGTCCCTTCGGATAGGAGATTAAACCCTTGACTGTAGTAAGATCACTCGAGCAAGCCAATGCACAGTAGTGCCTATTATGTATAACAGGCCGAAACTCACACACGTGAATTAAGAAACTTGTGAATGACATTTGGACACAAAATTTATTTTATTTCGCCAACAATTCGAGATGCGAGGTATAAGCGGATTTGCTCATGAGTAATTGATTCATGTGTTCAATCAGGATATTTTGTGTAATCACTTTGTGATTTGTTTGCTACAGGATGCTCATCTTTGGCATCCATTGCATTACTTATATTAGTGACTAGTGAAGTATTTCAAGGCTCGCAAATCTTCATCAAGCATTTGTTTTTTAGCGGTGGCGATATCCAAACGGTGCCTTTTAGCAGTGAAGGAATTTTAAAGCAACATATCGCCCATCTTTGTGCAAGTTGATTGTCTGTAATTTATAGTCTTTCCAGTATTGATATTAACTACTAAACTTCCAGTAGAAGGAAACGCATTAATACAAATTGTGGCTAGTACTATTATTCGGAAAACTTGTGTTGCGAAAATCTCCCGTTTATTTCCTGTAGCCCGTGTTTATCCCGTTTTGTTATGTAAAAAGACGGGCTCAATATATATCGTGTAACAAACCGGGATTGTTATGTAACAAGACGGTCGCAATATATATCGTGTAACAAACCGGGATTGTTATGTAAAAAGACGGTCGCAATATATATCGTGTAAAAGCCGGGATTGTTATGTAAAAAGACGGTCGCAATATATATCGTGTAACAAACCGGGATTGTTATGTAAAAAGACGGTCGCAATATATATCGTGTAACAAACCGGGATTGTTATGTAAAAAGACGGTCGCAATATATATCGTGTAAAAAGCCGGGTTTGTTATGTAAAAAGATGGTCGCAATATATATCGTGTAAAAAGCCGGGATTGTTAAGTTCGTTAAGTTAAAGACCTAAGAATACTGCCATTTTTAACGTAAAAAATCCATGACTAATGTACATATAGCTAGGAATGTAAAAAGCTTGTAACTTTCACAATGCAGAAATCCTGTCTCCTTTACAGAAAGATCCTGATCTTAATACGTATTTTAAAAGCAAGATGTTTATGTTGAGCGCGTTTTTTTTTTATTAAGATCCACTATTTGCAAAAAGGCAGGATTGTTTCAGTGTATAATGCCGGGCTCCTTACATAAAAAGCCAGGATCTTTACACGATATATCTGGCTGACTGGCTTTTTACATAAAATCCTGCCTGAATATGTATTTGTAAAAAGCCAGGTTTGTTACCGTGTATAAAGCCTGGCTTTTTACATAAAAAGCCGGGATGTTTACACGATATATATTATGACTGGATTGTTATGTAAAAAGCCAGGCTTGTTACATGTAAAAGCCGGGATTGTTACAAATATATATTTTGTAACAAGCCAGGCTTTTTATGTAAAAAGCCGGGATTGTTACATGTAACAAGCCAGGCTTTTCATTTTCAGCCACGATTTATACATGACATATATATATATATATATTGTTTATATATACATATATATATATTGTTATTATTATCATAACTTATTTGATTTATTATGATCATTATTATTATCTGTTTATTTTGGATCAATTATAACATTTATTTTGAAGCATGGACATTAAACAGTGTTGAGGGATTAACAATCTTCTGAACCAGAAAAGTAAAATTGGGTAAATTATGTTAACATACCCTTATTTAACAAGTACTTGGTATCCCGTACTAGTAAGTGAAAACAAACAAGTGAATGTACTAGCCTACGGCGGCCCGACACACCTCCAGACACACCCCCTTAGGACAAATGCAAATTACACCACGGGAAGGAGGAAAAAATAAAATTCCTTTTGCTAGCAAAATTATATTTAATTTGTACTCCGTGTTAAACATTCTGAACACGATATTATAAATTGCCCAGATACCAACGTGTCTAATTTCACGCGACTTTACCTTATCACTGTGTCTATATTGTGGACAAAGATACCAAAATATGGCGATTTATGAAAGAAATTTAGGCAACTTTGCAATAAATTGACAGCAATGTTTGAGCAACCTCAAATTTTGGAGCAACTTTTAAGGAATTTCGTGACAACTTACAGAAAAGACTAATAATACACTACCCTAAATATTTATTTTTAAAGAACAAGGTCAACCGCGATAGGGGCGTGGAAGTGATAATCAGTGATCAACAAAATAATACTCACTACGGGAAACGACTGTGGAGAAATTCAACAGCTTAGCTTGTGGGAAAATCTAACATAACAGGAAAACCATTGTATAATTTAAAGCATTTCCCATACCTACACAAAGCAAGGCTAGCATTGTATGACTAACGCTAGCAAGCAATTTGGGAAAATGATTAATTGGGTAGTTCTAGTAAGTGATGTTATCACAAGATTACTTTTTCGGATGAGAAAATAAACCGAGGTCCGATTTTCTCCCGGTGCAATGGCCTGGCTCTCGGAAGATATATACTGTAAAACAGCCCTTATAATTGTAAGCTGTGCGGCAGCAATGTGCGCCATCTAATGCAGCCCGTTAAGTTCCCCAACCTTCAGACCGCTTAGAGTTCCCACACGACGAGGAGAAGACTCTTTCTTTGTCTTTCTTTTGTTTCTATTGACTGATGCAAATATTTTTTGTCCTAGGCGTCATCACATTCGTTAACTGTGCAAGCGTCAAATGGTCCAGTCGAGTGCAGATCGTGTTCACTGTCAGTAAAATGATCGCCATAGTGATGCTTATCGTGACTGGCCTTATACGAATTGCCAAAGGTTTGTGAGCTATCGCAAAAATAGACAAAATGATATTCGTGAACATTATTTGATCCCGTTTCAACCCAAACTCAATACTTTTCTTAAAATGAAAAAAAAAATGAAATGTTAGCACTATGCCTTGTATTTCCACAAAATTAACATATGTATGTGATCAAATGCGGAGATTTCTGATCTCTAAGATGTGGACTGCAATTTCATACTGCAGTTTACAATCATGATTGGGATTATATATCATAGTGTCGTAAGTTCTGTAGTTAGTTTAGCGTCCCTCATACACAGTTTAGGTGTAGTGGAATGAGAGACCAGACTTCGGTTTATTGTCTCGCCCGTAAGACACGGGAGAAATAACGCCCAAAGCCAGCTCTCGAACCTGGGTGATAGACATAGACATATTTTATTAGAGTGCCAAGTGATAGCGTTGAGAACGCGCCGTAACGCTGCCCCTCCCGTGCTCCCCCGTTTTAAGTGACTCCAACAAAAGTAAACGCGTTTTTCAGTAATTGTTGACGCTCGCGTCGCGTCAAAAATGGTCGGATATTTTTGAGCTCTGGATATGTTAAACCTCTGGATAAGTTAAACATTTAACTATTTGTTCGAATTTATTTTTAAGAGCTGCATTTGCTTATGAGAGCCGATATTCTAACAGTGGTATTTTTACAAAAGTCGGTTCTGTTCCCGGGACACTTGCATCTACAGAAGAGCTTCGATTTAGAGATCCCGCAAGTGTTCTTTCCAGCGCCGGGTAATGCTTTCTGTGTCTTTTAGGAGGTTACTCTCTTTTATGGGGTGTCTCGCCCTGAGAGCTGGGGCCAAAGATTGTTCTAGAAGCACTGAAGAAACCACTGGTCCTTCGTACGGAGGATTTGTCGTTGAACTTCAGCCCGTATGTTGTGGTACGCACGCCTTTTAGCATCGTTAGTTGAGTCACATTGCCAAGCACAGAAAGCATGGTCGTTATCATCGAACCAGTCCTGGTGTCCTTAGCCTTTAAATTGTCCCAGTACTTCGTAACATTATTGCTGTGGACAGACGAGAGAGAAATTGTCGCACATCTCAGGGTCTTTCAACATCCAGTCTCCTTCTCGCATGTTTTGTCTCCTCTTTTGGTGAAGCTTAGGAGATATAATGTCGCGGACAAGCCGGTGGTCAGTCCAGCAGTCATCTTTGACTAGTGACTGCTTTTGTTTGCCTGGACCTACTTCAGATTTTGCCCTCGAACGACGACATAGTCAATTAAATGCCAATGCTTCGATATCGGATGTTGCCAAGTGGTTTTAAACTTTTTTTTTTGGAAAATTGCGTTGGTTATTGTTAGCTGGTGTTTTTTTAGAGCTGCAGTTCCCTACCCCTTCGTTGCCAATTACTCCTTTCCAAAGTTTGTGATCTGTTCCGACCCTCATGTTAAAGTCGCAAGAAGGATTATTTTAGCATCTTTATGAATGCTCGACAGGATAGTGTCTTGTTAACAATTAGACCTGGAGGCTATGATTAAAAGACCATGAGGCGCAGCCGAATGGTCTATTTAAAATCATAGCACATGAGGACGAAAAAACTAATTTTTTATCCTGACTGTTTTTAAATTGGAATAGGAGTGACACTGTTTCCAGTGTAATGTCAATATTCTAGTACAGGGGCCGTACTCAATGATACAAAATTGCTTTTGCCGAAAATCTGCTTTAAGTGTCGTAAATTGTTCAAGACTGATCTAAATACCCCTACCTGTAAACTGGTTTCAGCAAGAATGGGATTTTTTGTCCTCCAAGTTTCAAATTCCTTTGTTAATCAACGTGAAGCTCTCTACTTGAAGTTTACGGAGCTCCATTTTATGGTTGGCTTCTCTCCTCGTAAACTTTACACGGCAAAACAACGGTCAATCCCTCTTTTGTTCCATATTACCAACTCTTAACACAATGAGTCGTCTTTTTTCCCTTAATTCAATGTGATTTTCTTGATATTTAGGCGACAATGACGAGGCAAGTATTTCATCACGAAAACAAGAAGTCGAGACGCCATTACAAATTTTCTTTCAAAAGCAAGCACTTCACCACAGCAATGATTTTATTATTTATTGAAAGAATTACCAAGAAAAGAAATTACCACTTCCTGTCGTCGCGCGATTGCTAGTGATGACACCAGTTTTTCGTACTAATGGTCTATTACTTATAGACCATTAGTAGCGTAGCCAATCAGAATTGAGCATTGGCATCAGACCACTAGCTGGTTTATACTTATGTCGAACAGACGACTTCTTTTGTGTCATCTTCTGCGTCAAGGGTAGGAGAATATGCACAGATAACAGCGGCATACTGATCTTTATCGAGAGAGAAGCAAATTCGTCATGGCACGCTCATTTAGACCGTGCGGAAGTGCAGTATGGAGTTTGGTGAGTTCGTTTCTAATTGCAAAACCCACACCATGAGCCTCTCCTCCCGGTCTTCTTTACCAGTCAAAGGAGTAGTATCTCCCCACATGTTCTCTCAGCTGTCCCGCAGTTCCAGCTCTCCTAGTCTCTTGAAGAGCAGCAATGTCGACACCCAATGTCGGGACACTAAAGCGGTTCTCCTATCTGGACGATGAGTGTGTTCGTTGTCTAGGAGCGTACGTACGTTCCAAGTTGCAAAGTGTAGTTTGTAGGTTTTTCGACCGCTTAGATGGTTGTCCTGCTGGGCGCGGTCTTCCAGCCTGGGGTAAGTGGAACATTTCTTGCCCTCTCCCCGTTGTGGGGTGAGCTCAGTCGCTCAGTCGCAGAGAACGCTGCCGAGACACTCTTCAGTTCCTGTCCAAGAGTGGGACGACTGAATCAGAGCTCTGCTGCCTATCGTGCTCATGCAGGAAAGGAGACCTCGGCGACCGCGGATCCAATCTCTGCAGCATTACCTCCATCATCACCATCTTACCGGGATTATCTCCTGTATAGATCCGCCGCGTTCAGCGAAACACGGGGCGGCGTTTGGAGCCACTGCGGACAGTCTTCGATATGTGAGAGGCTAGATGTTGAGACCACTTGGTGGTATTTGGCCATCTGTTGCGCTCGATATTGGGAGACCAGTCTGGGACGCAAAGATGCTATAGGCCAACCAGAAAGGTGCTACTCCTCCAGTGATCCTTTGCCCCTAGCGAGAACCCATTAAGTAAAGGCGTTAAACATCATAATAGGGGTGTCCAGTATTAAGGGGGTGTTTGGGGGTGTACAGTATTAAGAGCGGCTGCCTGTAATTATCAAACATCGTCCGACAGCTTGAAAAAATCGACCTCCATTTTATTTCATAAAAAGAATCCCTATATGGGACTATTATCGAAAATAGGTTTTAAAAGTTTTGAGAAAATTTTTTTTCTCGAGAAATTGAGTCATGTGTGATTTCGCCCAGACAGGGCCCTGAGCGAGCCTCGAAATCGGCAAATTTCGCGAAGATTTATCGGCCCCGCAAAGCTAGAAAATGAAATATTTTCAAGCTGATTTTTATATCTCGTAAAAGTATGGTATCCAGTGTACTGACAAATAAAAGTTCGTCTTCTCAATTGGATTTGTCTATTTTTTGAGGCACATTAAAATACCCCCCTCGAATACCGTTTCCTTCGAATTTTACCCTAAATTCAAGAGCCTATATCTCCACTGATGTGCATTATTTTTCGATTGAATTGATTTTCTGAAGTCGCTTACCTTTCATTTCTATATAAAAAATTACTGGTGAACGGAAAATATAAACTTGTGGCGAGCGCGAAACGTCCGAGCCATTTTCACGACGTTTTGAATTAATTAACATGTGTGTTAGCGTTGGGCGCGCGTTATAAGAAAATATTCAAATTTTCTTGCTCAAACTTGTTTGAAAATTTCGTAGCTTATGCCTTTTCAACAGAAAATAGAATAAAAGAAAATTATTTGCTTTTTAAGCACGCAATGGTCTATTTTTCGGCTATTAGGACAACGTGACTTAGCTTTGCGTGACATTCGCTTATTGATCATTCTAAAATAGCTTTTTAACCATCAGATATTCAAATTGATCTCATATTTAATTACTTCAAACTAGCTTCAAACAGCCACGAATAAGAATAAGCAGACGCAAAGTTTGACAGACTGATCTATAAAGACAGTGAATGTATGCATGCTGAGACATAAATGAAACATTTCAAGTTGCTACACTTCTGCATGGCCAATTGAAGTAAAAAAGTGTGCATATGGCTTGGAGCACACGCGCCCGCACAACATTCCTTGCCACAGAAAAAAAAATGAAATTGTATATAATCTGAGTAATAATACTTCGTGCATTTCAAATTAAAGACTATTTTAACTATTTTCTAAATCATACATACAAATTGCCATACAAAAGCCGAGTACAATGTCATCATCATGTCAAACTATTCAAGGCAAACGCGATTCTGTCAGTGTAAAAGATTAACGCAGTCAAGTGAGCAATAAGTAAGGGATCCAGGAGTAATCACAAGTGAGCAAAATAATAATAAGCAGAGAAAATATACAAGTCAAGTTGGATAACCCATGGTTGGGGGAGTTTGTCAACTGTTGTCCCCCGGGGGACTAAATACCCACAATTTTATTTTATATTATGTGTAGTATATGAAGACATCGAAATGCTTTTGCTTTTGTCTGAATTGCCATGCGTGGACTTAAATACTTGATGTAAGGTGGGTATGCTGCGACCCCGTTCTGAAAACGATTTTCATCAGAAAAGATACCCGTTCTATGATTTATCAAAATTGGGACCCCCGACCCCAAGGGGCACTCCCTCATATCAGGGGCTAGGCTCAGATAAACTATGCCGGCATAAGTATAGTTGGAGCATCGAGCATAGTGCCGAGCATAGTTTCCGTATCCACCCCCCATCCACCCCATATCAACTTCACACTAGTGTCCCCATGTCCCCTTCCCACTAGTTTTCCCATCCACTTCCCACTAGTGTTCCTATCCACTCCCAACTGTCCCTATATTCACTCCCCCTATTGTTACCATCCACTTCCCACTAGTTTTCACATTTCCCTTTCCAACTAGTATGGCTTATATCCACTTCCCACTAGTGTTCTTATCTACTTCCCACTAGTGTTCCCATTTCCTTTTCCAACTAGTGTTCCTATATCCACTTCCCACTAGTGTTCTCATATCCACTTTCCACTAGTGGTCCCATCGACTTCCCGCTAGTGTTCCCATTTCCTTTTCCAACTAGTGTTCCCATATACTGTCAAACAGCCCTCATGATTGTAAGCTGCGCGGCAGCAATTTGCGCCATCTAATGCAGCCCGTAAGTCCTCACCGCTTGGAGTTCCCTCACGATATACGATGAGGAGAAGGCCCTTTCTTTTCTTTCTTTCTTTTCCTATACGAACAGACCCAAAGCCGGTAATTAAGTTATTTATTTTTTTCCAACTCTAAAGATTAACTACTTACTAACCGAGCGCGAGGGCAGTACGGAAATATTCCAGACTGAGGGATGAAATTTCTGCTTTACGGACCGAGCCTCCGGGCGAGCAAACGAGGTTAGTAAGTTGTTTATTATATGGCATTTTCAAACAAAGTTAATAAAACAAAAATACAAAGGGAGGAGACGAAGCGAAAGTCAATCTAAACCAGCCGCACGACTTTTAATTTTATAACTTAAAATTTGTGAACGACCAACACAAGAACACATAAAAAGCCATTAAATAAAAGAAAAATAAACAGTATTTTAGCCGGAAAACGATACAAGTGAAAAGAAACCGCAAAACAATAGCAAGCAGAATGATTTGATGGCGAAAGGCAGCTTGCAATTTATCGAGCGAAATAATCTTACACTACATGGAGTTTTCTTACCGTATTTTTCCATCATTTAGTACTTTCCAACGACGACTAAAGTTTCCAACCAAAGAGTTTAAAGAATGTTCATCCAGAGAACCTTTGAGGATTTCAAATGATAATTCACAACTTCTCAATCTGGAAATAACCGACGAGCCAGGCGAAATTATTTTCACTGAAGTGGTTGTTGTTTGTTTTGTATCCGTGATTCATGTTCACTCTCGAGAACTATAAAGTTTTCAAAACCTTCGCTTGTATCCGCTGTTAGTTGCCCCTTATATTTCTGTTACATGTGAGTGAGAAGATTGTCTATGTGATGGAATATAGATTTCTTGAAAATCCATGTAAATCTGTTTGTCAATAATGAATCTCAACACGAAAACACGACTAGTCTGCCGAGCGAATTCTCTGAAACTTCCCGAAATTTTTCCTTGTATTACACCCATCATTTCAGTTGCCACTCAATCCAGATGGTAGTTAAGTTTATAGAGGTTTTACAGTTCGGAAAGAAGAAAGGTTTAGCTTCCTCAACCACGACGAATGTTTTCTCTGTTTGTTTGCTTCGGTTGAATGAACTCTGACAGAGCCACGCGCGCCCGTTTTGTAAAATGGCGGGAATGCAATACGGTAAAATTCTGCCCACTGATTAGCCAATCAGAGCGCGCGTACTATCGTTGCCATATAATAAAGGAAAATATTGCCCGTGCACGCACGCTCTAAGAACCAATCAGAATGCAGAATTCGTTACTGTGTCCTCGAGGAAAAAATAAAACACTACACAATCGATACCTTCTATTCTGAATAAAACCTATAGGAGTAATTACAAAGTAATTACCAATTACTCACGACAGTCATCTGAAATCCGCTCTCCTCACAGTGCTGATTTAATGTTATACTGAAGAAATGAGCGTAATGTATCAGTCAATTCCAGCAGTGACCATCCCCCTCCACCCCCCGGGACACCGTGGGTGGGGAATTTTGAAAATTTTGCTGTCCCCGGGGTCGGGTATTGTTTTTTCCCGGGGGAGGGGGGTGGGAAATTTTGGTTTTATCATCTCAAGCGCGTCGGGTTTTGCGAACTACAACACCAGTTATAATAACTATTCTCATTTCACTGAAAGTGAAATGAGAACTCTTTCAAAGACGAGAAAACTACATTTAAAAACGAATTATAAATGCTCGGACAGTATAAATGGAGTGGTAGTTTTTGTTGTGAAGCTTTGTGTTATACGCAGATTCGATGGAATCTTACCGTCTTTTTCTCGTCCCGGGGGTGGGGCATTTTTCCGCTTTTTGTGTTCCCCGCCGTGGGGTATTTTGCATTTTTGCTAGCCCGGGAGCGGGGAATTTTCAGTTTTATTTTTAGAAATGACCAAAATCATGGGCATAGTCACCGCTGGAATTGACTGATACATAAATGCCCTGCATAAAAACATATCTGGAAATGTTACAAAATAGTGCTACAAAAGAGCAAGAGAGAATAATAAATCCAAGAAAGTTTAATAAATCCAACAAAGACTTCGAACTTGTTTAGAAATCTGTTCAAATTCGCAGTTTATTTTAGCAAGAAACCGTCTTTATGAATCAGTCTACGAAAACTTGTCTGGTCAATTATACCTTATTCTAAATATCGATTTCGCTGGGAAAAATAACTTACTTATTGCTTACTTAATTAAAAGACGGAAAGGAATAGAATTTGGATTTTCAAACGATTCAAGTATAGCATCACTATTTATAAAATAACTAAGATAGTACGCGCGCTCTCATTGGTCGACAGGTGTGTTTAGATGAGAGTATATAAACACGGTTGTGACGTCACGCCCGGGACGATGTTTGCGCTGCCTTCTTTTTTCATTCTTTATATACATTTTGACAAAAAAATTTCCAAACACTTGAAGCAATGAAATTGTGAAAGCAGTGCTGTTTTCTTTTTAGCTATCATTTGTCGTCCCATCCTTTAACCACAAGTTCAAAGAATTGGCTTCTCTTCGCCTTTTTTAGTCAAACGCGTGTAAATTTTCAGGATTGTCAACATTTTCGTACGATTATATACATGATATTTTTGTCCTCTGACATCCTCTTCCCTCCCTTTATGAAACGATTTCTTTGACTTCTGGGAACTTTTTAAAAGTATACAGCTCGTACTAAGAGGAGAAAAACAACACAAATCAAGTTAAAATTCTGGATTTGGAGACTTTCGGCGAATCGGCTAGCCAAAATGAAAAAGAACAACGACGACCAAATTATTGAATAAATCACAATTTATTTCATTACTTTCCTATTCAATTTTTCAAAATGATGATCTTTCACAAGCCGAGTAGGTAAAAAATCGTTTGCTAGCAAGTTAACAAGACTTGAAGCATTAACAAAACATGAAATTCTTACCGGCGATCGGCGAACACCGACGGCACTGTCGACGAAACTTTGACTTGAGTTGCTTCAAAAATTCAATACGATCGAGTGACAGTTTATGGACATTCGTTCATGCCATCAGCAACAATTGAAGCCTCCATAGTATCATTCCAGTCTGGTATTTAACATTTTGCTTGATTTGAAGATCGAAACAAACACACGCTATTTTTGCTTTTTCGATGCCGAATTCGCCTTTCCAAAATTCGGCAAAGTCAACACGAAGGCCGTTCTTGTATGGAAAATTCCTTCGGCTTTGCAATTCTTAACCCGTACATCCCTTCATTGACATTCGCTTATGCTTCAATTACCATAAACACCATAGAAGAGGTCAATAAAGTCGTGAAATGTTTCTTAGAAAGCAGTTTTCTCTCGCCTTCCCTTCGCAAAACTTGCAGTCAGCTGAGTGAAAAAATTTGAACACACATGCGATATAACACGCCTTCTGATTGGCCCGTTCAGACCGTCGCGCGGTAAGGAGAATTTATATATTCACACAAAATGTTGAAATAAATTAATTTTAAATCTTTCGCTTCAAAAAGTTCAATATATTTTATAAAAGCAATAGAGAACTTTTTCCCAGTGTCTACATACTCTGATGCAAACACTCGGGTAGGTTGGGAGAATTCTCGACTGGTTATGCAGCCACTCGACCTTCGGTCTCGTGGCTGCATAACTGTCTCGAATTCTCCAAACCTCCCCTCGCGTTTGCACCAGAGTATGTAGACACGGAAAAAGTTCTCTATTGCTTAAATAGTACGTTTAAAATTGAAAAAGTTATTATAGGACACGATTTTATAGGACATGATTTTGACTAGCGCGTAGTTTTTAGTTTAGTTTCATAAGTCAATTTATTAAGCGAAAGTTGTCACGCAAGCTTAGTCACATTGTCCCAAAACTCAAATAATAAAACTAATTACGAGTTTACGTAGCACAATATGCAAGTTTTCATAGCACAATGGGTTACGCAATTCTCAAACAACATCGAGCAGGAAATTTTAAATATTTTTCTTCCTTGCACGCGCTCAACAAAGACGTTAATTAATTCAAAACTTCGTGAAAATGGCTCGTACGTTTCGCGCTCTCCACAAGTTTATATTTTCCGTTCACCAGTATTTTTTTTATATGATAGAAATGAAAGGTAAGCGACTTCAGAAAATCAATTTTATCAACAAATAATGCACATCAGTGGGAATATAGGCTGTTGAATTTAGGGTAAAATTCGAAGGAAACGGTATTCGATTTGAGGGGAGTATTTTAATGTGCCTAAAAAAATAGAAAAAGCCAATTGAGAAGACGAATTATTTGTCAGTACACTGGATAACATACTTTTACGATATAGAAAAATCAGCTTGAAAATATTTCATTTTCTAGCTTTGCGGGGCCGATAAATCTTCGCGAAATTTACCGATTTCGAGGCTCGCTCACGGCCCCGTCTGGGCGAAATCACTCATGACACAATTTCTCGAAAAAAATTGTTTCTCAAATCTTTTAAAACCTATTTTCGTTAATAGTCCCATATAGGGATTCTTTTTATGAAATAAAATGGAGGTCGATTTTTTCAAGCTGTCGGACGATGTTTGATAGTTACAGGCAGCCGCTCTTAAGCAACTGAAGAAGGAACTTTGCAAAGCCAGAACACATATGCCAACATAGATAAATTACTATTTTCAGCGGTCTTCTGCACTATTTGAGCTAGATACATATTAATGAGCATCACTTCGCACGAACACTCGGAAGGTTATTTGCTGGGCCTACCGAGTTCACAGCTATCTTCTTCACTCAATTCTACGTCGGTTGCCTTAAATTCCTTTCTCCCTCCCGGCCCTACCCTTGCGCACTATTTCCTTTCTTTAAAGCAACCAACGTTTTCTCCCATAGCTTATAGAGTGGAGAAGAGCGCTGGAAATAGATCACTATTATTATTATGATTATTACAATTATTATTATTATTACCTCCTTCCTAAAATCGTTTCAAATTACTGCTTGTTTATTTCTTCTTATCTTGGATAGGATACACTTCAAGCTTTGAAGACGCCTTTAAAGGTTCAACCAGTATCGGAGCAATTGGCTTTGCGTTTTACAACGGACTCTTCTCCTACGACGGATGGTAAGGCAATGCTTTCTGCACAACTTTATGTTTAGTTTGCGACATTTGAAAAGCATTTCAGGAAAGGTCTGGTTTGATATGTAACAATGTAGTCCACTTTCGCGCAGATCAAGGGATCGACTTTTAAAAATTCTTCCAAGGGTCTAGGGGAAATTTAATCCCTAATTTCCCGAGTGTGCCAGTATTAGTAGTATTAGTTTGTAATACTATGATCGCCAATGAATAAAGTACAGCTTAGCTGGATAAAGAAACATGGTCCAGTGACCAAGAGCAGCGACTATTGTAATTTGGTCTCCCAAGAGACCTTCATCGGGGAACTGAAAATGTCTCCATTTCTGATTGCATTATTTATGCGAGAACCAAGTTTCACAGTAAAGAAGGGATCCCGACACGGCTGGTATTCCGGTTCGAGTAGCACATAATTTTTATTTTCCTTTTTCCGTTACTCTTCATTATCACTCGTGGCGCAGTGGTTGCG
Organism: Scolanthus callimorphus; assembly: GCA_033964015.1. NCBI lineage: Eukaryota > Metazoa > Cnidaria > Anthozoa > Actiniaria > Edwardsiidae > Scolanthus > Scolanthus callimorphus. The sequence goes on from CM066919.1 coordinate 12,003,497, forward strand.
TTTTTTGTGACATCGCGGAGTAACTCGGAGCTGGAAATACATTTTTAACTTTATCGTACATCTATCCACTATTTTCTTGGTTGTCTCTGCTGGAAAATTGGCCGAACATAACTGAAAATTGTTCGGACATTTGGCGATTTTGATCGGACAAGCATGTCCGATGACCGGCAATAATTTCCAGCTTTTGGCGTAATATATATAACGTAATATATAGATTTAGGCACTGCCTAAAAGCGGAGCTCGAATTAATACTTTACTGTCATCGAGTTATCGACTTTTATAGTTTTAATGACGTCATGGATAACGTCATGCCACGTGACCTTGGTGGTGCACCCCCTTGTCTCCAAGATAATTTACCCACGTTTGGTGTCCTAGCGATGTTGCCTCCTTGAGATATTGACTTTTATAGTTTTAATGACGTCATTGTTGACGTCATGCCACGTGACCTTGCTGGTGCACCCCTTTGCCTCCAAGATAATTTTACCCAAGTTTGGTGTCCTAGCGATGTTGCCTGTTTGAGATATTGACTTTCCTAGTTTTGATGACGCCATCGATGACGTCATACCACGTGGCCCTGGTGATGAACCCCCTTGCCTCCAAGATAATTTTACCAAAGTTTGGTGACCTAGCGATGTTGCCTTCTTGAGATATTGACTTTTCTAGTTTTGATGACGTCATCGATGACGTCATTCCACATGACCTTGCTGGGGCACCCCCCTTGCCTCCAAAATAATTTTAGCGGAGCTCCTGCGCGGGACGAAGGCCCGCGCAAGCGGAGCACCATACCTAAGGGAAAAACGTATAGTATACTATCGAGTTGATTTTTGAACGTCACGGGCATTATGGATCATTTTGATGACGTCATTGATGACGTAAGGGCACGTGACTTTGGTGTAGAGTTCCTCTTATGGTCTTTGAAGCTTTGTCCAAGTTTGGCTTCTATAGAAGCTACCCTTCGGGAGATATGATTTTTTCTTTATTTTTCTGGTATTAATCCTATAGCGTACGCCGTCCGTCCGTCCGTCGTCCGTCCGTCCGTGTACACATGGGAACCCTGTGGTATGCAAAGAAAAATTTTTTATCTCCTCAAGGGAACATGCTAAGACAACCATACTTGGGATATTTTGTCTATGCCACAAGGGGGGTGCTGTAACACGGACACGTGATGTGACGTCATCGATGACGTCATCTATGCTTGAAAAATCAATATCTCGTGAAGGGAAGACTCTAAAACAACCAAACTTTGGTAGTGTAGTCTAGGTCACTAGATGAGCGAAATGAAGTGGTCACGTGATATGACGTCATCGATGACGTCATCTATGCTTGAAAAATTAATATCTCGTGAAGGGAAGACTCTAAAACAACCATGTACACATGGGAATCCCTTTCATTCACACAGAAAATTTTATATCCAGGAGCTCCGCTTTTAGCCAGTGGCTAAATCTATATATTACCCAAGTTTGGCGATGTTGCCTTCTTGAGATATTGATTTGAGATATTCATAGCGGAGCTCCTGCGCGGGCCGAAGGCCCGCGCAAGCGGAGCACCATACCTAAGGGAAAAACGTATAGTATACTATCGAGTTGATTTTTGAACGTCACGGGCATTATGGATCATTTTGATGACGTCATTGATGACGTAAGGGCACGTGACTTTGGTGTAGAGTTCCTCTTATGGTCTTTGAAACTTTGTCCAAGTTTGGCTTCTATAGAAGCTTCCCTTCGGGAGATATGATTTTTTCTTTGTTTTTCTGGTATTAAACCTATAGCGTACGCCGTCCGTCCGTCCGTCCGTCCGTCCGTCGTCCGTCCGTCCGTCCGTCCGTCCGTGTACACATGGGAACCCTGTGGTATGCAAAGAAAAAATTATATCTCCTCAAGGGAACACGCTAAGACAACCATACTTGGAATATTGTGTCTATGCCACAAGGGGGGTGCTGTAAAGCCCGGTGCACACTAGCGACATAACGACATAAGAACGTTATGTTGCAACAAACAAAACAAGGGAAAATAATTAAAATCATCAATAATTTCCATGGATCAGATTAGGTTACTTCACCAAAGCAATCTTATCCAGCTGATCTGAGATCGTGACGTCACATGACGTCACGGAAAAACTGGGTTATCACCTTGCCCGCGATACTTGTCAGCGGTATCACCCATTAGGCTCTCATGCTCAAGGAAAATAATGGCGGACTTCGAAGGGAGAAAAAAGCCCATCCTTTTCTCTGGCTTCGGAGGTCCACATTTCTGAAGTGATTGTCCTAGTTTTCACTCAAAATGCTTACTTAGTAGCAGAGTTTTATGAATGAAAGAAGAATCCAACTTTTAACTTGCGATTTGTTGATTTTTGGCTGGTTTATACTGGCTCCCATTCGTTCCGCACCCGATACCCGCCGACACTACGATAACTCCCAGTTGCTGCTTACAAATGCCAACTCTAAAAGCCCTGACATAGAGCTCACACGCTTGGTAAGGAGGTAATGGCTTCTTCATTGAATGAATTGATAAAAACAGCGTACTATATCTTGTCGAGAGCCCTGTTTTCTGTACGAGATTCCTAGGAGGTATGATGCGCGGATGACGTTCGAACAATGAAAGGAAATGTCCGAAACATTGGCGTTAATCCTGCTTCTGGTTGGTCTTTGTCTTTATATATAAAGCAAGCAAGCAAACTCTCAAAAAATGGCACACTTCTGTACCTACAGCTTAAACAAAATCCGCTCTTTTTTTTTTACTTCTTTTATGGCTGTTAAACTTGTTTCTTAAAGCCAGAAAAGGAAAACACACAGCGAAGAGGCCTAATCAAGATTGTATTAACCCTGAACAAAGCAACATTAGACACGAAGGCAGCACTTTCTAACCAATTATTAGAAAAATAATAATGAACACTGTACAATGTTTGTACTGTCACTGTGTTTACATGTAAATGAGACAAAGTAAACAAACAGTCACCATACAAACACTTTATTTCAGATACAAATACAAATCAATATTAAGCCTGAAATAAATGCTGATTATGGCTTCACTAGAAGTGTTGGGAATGGTTATATTGTCATTTACCTATTTACTAAGCAAAATAATATTGAGTAAATATCCGAAACCTGATTAATGTTTTTATTGTGCTTTGCTATGCCATGTGAAGCAAATGGTGTTATGGTTGTTATAACTGTGGAGTTTTTAAATATTCATGAACCCAGCTGGGCACGGATGGCAGTGATGTCTCAGGATTTGTTCCATCTACCTGATAACATGAAAACAAGACAATCAGGCAAATAATAATAATAACAATAATAATAAAGCTCAGATGATCTGGGCTTTGTAATTAATAACAGAGCAATGTTTGCATATTTTCCTGGTCTATGGTAGTTGAATCCCAAAAATTAGTTGAATTTTGAAAGCTATTTTGCTATTATTTAGATTTTGATAATCCTTAGAAAAAGCAGGAAGAACTGCAAACGTTTTTCCTTTTCCAAAAAATGCCTATAGGCCCCTCAGACACTGCATTCCATAAAACTGTAGCTAAGGCTACCAAGAATGTATTATTTTTTTAGGCTGTGCGAAGCAGCCAGCAATTAGCCATGTTCTTTGGGGCTGTAAGTATAGCCTTCTTGGATTTTATATTAATCAACCTGACACTACCATAGAACTTGAAATTAAAAGACTTTTTGCAGTCACAGTAAGGATGGCATAGCTGGGAGGCTGTGGCCCATTAGAAGTGTAGGTGCAAATGATTTCAATTTGCTAATTGGTGGTTTTGGGGGTCCGTACATCCCTTACTTGTCCAAAAATCTTCATACATTGGAAATAATAATCAAATCAACTTTCTATCAAGAGAGTAGCATGTGACGAAAACTTGTTCCCTCCTGTAGTATTCATTCTTCACCCTTATTCTATTAAATGTATCAGTTAATTCCAGCACTGACCATGCCCAACTGTCATTTTTTAGAAAGAAATATGGTTCATAAAAACCATCCCTCCTGCATTTATCACATTATAAACCACAGACATCCTCCTTTTATTGCTTAAGTATGTTCCCTGTATTTTTCAACTTCTAAGGGCTGGTTCACGGTCATCATAGCAACAGAAAAAAAACACACGGTCATCATAGCAACAGGAAATAAACACATCTTAGAAAATTGGCCATAATTTATATCACATAGAACATTTGGATGAATTTTTTTACAACAAAAATGCACTCACATTCCACTGCTTCGGCTGTCACAATGATCAGACCCTTCCCTGCTTAGCAGAGGCCACTTCTATCTTGTTTTGTGTTTTGAAGTAGCTTCTTTTGCGCAGTTGAAACACACAAGAAATCAATCATAAAAATTAAAAGTAAAAAGAAACGCGCAAGATAAAAAGTAGCCTCTACTCGCAGGGAATTCAGACTCCAACCAAAGTTAACCCCTGGTTGCTACAGATAACATATTCGAAGAAATATTCCGCTCTTCGAGACAGACATTTCGAAATGTCCTTTTTAAAGGAAAAACTTACATTTGTAGTAGTTGGTAGGCGTAGCCTTGGCTCAGAAGTTCGGCTGGACGCACTGAGAAATAACGGTTCAAGCACTGCAGCACCACTCCTTGAGGCTGATCATGATACCAATAACAATCTCAAAGTCTCCCCGGATCATCGAAGATCATTTCCAGAGCTTCTTGCTCTTCTCGTTTCACATTGTTTTGTACACAAAATCACTCGGAAGTTCTCCCTGCCAATCTCGACCTATCCAATCTCGAGTTGTTTTTTGAAGACAACAACAGAAATTTGCAGCGTGGCATCACGCAAAAGTCCTGTGACTCATTCAGGCCTTGTCGAGATCCACAGCATACGAAATGAAGTCGCTCAGACGGCAGAAAACAGTAAAAAGAGAAACTCAATAAGCGAAAAACTGATCTCCCCTTCGAATTCTGAGTCCCACCATCTTGCAGGCCAGGTTACCAAGGGTGATAACCCAGTTTTTCAAACTCCCTCGATTCTGATTGGCTAATATTTTTTCTGGGATCAGCTGGATGGTATTTTTTGTGGACTTCAACGTTTGGAAACCACTAAGTTTTGTTCGCGTGATATTTCTCTTATGTCGTTATGTCGCAAGTGTGCACCAGGCATAACACGGACACGTGATGTGACGTCATCGATGACGTCATCTATGCTTGAAAAATCAATATCTCGTGAAGGGAAGACTCTAAAGCAACCAAACTTGGGTAATGTAATCCAGGTCACCAGATGATCGAAATGAAGTGGTCACGTGATATGACGTCATTGATGACGTCATCTACGCTTGAAAAATCAATATCTCATGAAAGGAAGACTCTAAACCAACCAAACTTGGGTAATGTAATCCAGGTCACCAGATGAGCGAAATGAAGTGGTCACGTGATGTGATGTCATCGATGACGTCATCTATGTTTGAAAAATCAATATCTCGTGAAGGGAAGACTCTAAGACAACAAAACTTGGGTAGTGTAGTCTAGGCCACCAGATGAGCAAAATGATGTGGTCACGTGATATGACGTCATCGATGACGTCATCTATGCTTGAAAAATCAATATCTTGTGAAGGGAAGACTCTAAACCAACCAAACTTGGGTAATGTAATCCAGTTCACCAGATGAGCGAAATGAAGTGGTCACGTGATGTGACGTCATCGATTACGTCATCTATGCTTGAAAAATCAATATCTCGTGAAGGGAAGACTCTAAGACAACAAAACTTGGGTAGTGTAGTCTAGGCCACCAGATGAGCAAAATGAGGTGATCACGTGATATGACGTCATCGATGACGTCATCTGTGCTTAAAAAATCAATATCTCGTGAAGGGAAGACTCTAAAGCAACCAAACTTGGGTAATGTAATCCAGGTCACCAGATGAGCGAAATGAAGGGGTCACGTGATATGACGTCATGGATGACGTCATCTATGCTTGAAAAATCAATATCTCGTGAAGGGAAGACTCTAAACCAACCAAACTTGGGTAATGTAATCCAGTTCACCAGATGAGCGAAATGAAGTGGTCACGGTATGTGACGTCATCGATGACGTCATCTTTGCTTGAAAAATCAATATCTCGTGAAGGGAAGACTCTAAGACAACAAAACTTCGGTAGTGTAGTCTAGGCCACCAGATGAGCAAAATGAGGTGATCACGTGATATGACGTCATCGATGACGTCATCTGTGCTTAAAAAATCAATATCTCGTGAAGGGAAGACTCTAAAGCAACCAAACTTGGGTAATGTAATCCAGGTCACCAGATGAGCGAAATAATGTGGTCACGTGATATGACGTCATCGATGACGTCATCTACGCTTTAAAAATTAATATCTCATGAAAGGAAGACTCTAAACCAACCAAACTTGGGTAATGTAATCCAGGTCACCAGATGAGCGAAATGAAATGGTCACGTGATGTGACGTCATCGATGACGTCACCTATGCTTGAAAAATTAATATCTCGTGAAGGGAATACTCTAAAACAACCAAACTTTGGTAGTGCAGTCTAGGTTATTAGATGAGCGAAATGAAGTGGTCCCGTGATATGACGTCATCGATGATGTCATTTATGCTTGAAAAATTAATATCTCGTGAAGGGAAGACTCTAAAGTAACCATGTAAACCATGTACACATGGGAATCCCTTTCATTCACACAGAAAATTTTATAACCAGGAGCTCCGCTTTTAGCCAGTGGCTAAATCTATATATTATGATTTTTTCTTCATTTTTCTGGTATTAAACCTATAGCGTACGCCGTCCGTCCGTCCGCCGTCCGTGTACACATGGGAACCCTGTGGTATGCAAAGAAAAAATTATATCTCGTCAAGGGAACATGCTAAGACAACCATACTTGGGATATTTTGTCTATGCCACAAGGGGGGTGCTGTAACACGGTCACGTGATGTGACGTCATCGATGACGTCATCAATGATTGAAAAATTAATATCTCGTGTAGGGAAGACTCTAAAACAACCAAACTTGGGTAGTGTAGTCTAGGTCACCAGATGAGCGAAATGAAGCGATCACGTGATGTGACGTCATCGATGACGTCATCTATGCTTGAAAAATTAATATCTCGTGAAGGGAAGACTCTCAAACAACCAAACTTTGGTAGTGTAGTCTAGGTCACCAGGTGAGCGAAATAAAGTGGTCACATGATATGACGTCATCGATGACGTCATCTATGCTTGAAAAATTAATATCTCGTGAACGGAAGACTCTAAAACAACCAAACTTTGGTAGTGTAGTCTAGGTCACCAAGTGAGCGAGATAAAGTGGTCACGTGATATGACGTCATCGATGACGTCATCTATGCTTGAAAAATTAATATCTCGTGAACGGAAGACTCTAAAGCAACCAAACTTTGGTAGTGTTGTCAAGGTCACCAGGTGAGCGAAATGAAGTGGTCAGGTAATATGACGCCATCTATGCTTGAAAAATTATTGTCTTTATTGCACTTTTGAATCATTCCATTTGGAGGGATTAATATCTTAATTTTTCTGATGGAGGTTTTTATCTCACTTGACAGGATGCTTATTTTTGTCCCTGTATTTGTATTGTGTCAATGCAGCAACATACCAAGGAAAACACTGTTGTATACATATCAAGAGACATTTTTTCTTAAAAAGCCTATAGTGTAAACCATGTACACATGGGGATCCCTTTCATTCGCACAGAAAATTTTATAACCAGGAGCTCCGCTTTTAGCCAGTGGCTAAATCTATATATTAATATCCATTTTGAGATCACTGTCAATCCCTGCAATCTGATTGGCTTACAACAGTGCGATTTATTCCCAAATCGCATCCTTTTGAGTCTAAATCGCATCTTTTTCTCAGCCAATCAAAATGAAGCACCAAAATCAATCAGCCAATCAGATTTCAGGGTTAAAAGGCACTGACCAATCAGAATAAAGGAAATTAATGGCAGGAAAACCATCTTCCTGCAATTTTTTGGGAAATTCTCCCCTTTCTTCTTCTGCTTGAAAAGAAAAACAAGAAACAAAGACAAAACTATTGATAAAACTTTAAATATTTACAGTACCTTTTTATCTGTCGATTTTCCAGAGTATGATATCAGTTTTCACGACAATATGTATGATTTTCAAGGGAATAATCCAGCACGTCTGGTGCAAAATTCCGGTCCCGAGTCCAGGAATCCGAGTCCACCGAAAAACAAACAACAGCAAATTCCACAAAATCAAAAGATGATGATTTTACATGCTTTCCGGTAGACAATGTGGTAGAAGAGCTGATGTCTAAAGTGGTCAATAAGAACACTTCCCAGCAAGTGCTTCCCAGTTAACACAAAGCTGGATGAAAGTGTTCCGCAGATTCACAGCTGATAGTGAAACGATGCCGCCATCTTGAAAATCACCTCTGCTCATATCTATCAAAATCCACTCTCTTCAAACACGAAGAACAATACCATCCACAGCCAGATGCAGCAAGCGATGAAATTTAGCAATACAGCTCATGGCTTCCAAGCATAATTTGCAGTCAAGTTTTGGTTTTTAAGCCATCGCAAGTCAGCTTTCGCCCAGCAAAGTCAGTTCCATCGCAAAACTATATTTGTACGTCTCAAACTCCACTCTTCCACTCCATCTCCAAGGCCGCAATAAAAGCGACGAGCATTCCTTCTTTGTGTCAGACAATGAAGATTACTTTGTTGAATTGTGTATGGTGTAATTTTAAACATGAGTGATCTCAACTCTGAATGAACTTTGCAGATGAGTGATCGAAATCGTTTTGTTTGTCACATGACAATTTCTGCACATAATGAGTTCGATTTGCATACAATGTTATTGTGAGGCATTTCCGGTTTCGAGAAAATAAATCAAAGAATCCTCTGGGCCTCTAGAATGTGATTTCAAAATGGATATAATAAAGTGGTAATTGAACTTCACTCCATCTCCAAGGCCGCAATAAAAGCGACGAGCATTCCTTCTTTGTGTCAGACAATGAAGATTACTTTGTTGAATTGTGTATGGTGTAATTTTAAACATGAGTGATCTCAACTCTGAATGAACTTTGCAGATGAGTGATCGAAATCGTTTTGTTTGTCACATGACAATTTCTGCACATAATGAGTTCGATTTGCATACAATGTTATTGTGAGGCATTTCCGGTTTCGAGAAAATAAAATCAAAGAATCCTCTGGGCCTCTAGAATGTGATTTCAAAATGGATATAATAAAGTGGTAATTGAACTTCGTGTCGTGCAATTTTGGTCTGAAATCATACTTGTGATTTCAAATCAAACTCGCGCTACGCGCTCGCGCTCGCGCTACGCGCTCGTTTGATTTTGAAATCACGCGTATGATTTCAGACCAAATTGCACTCCACTCAGTTCAATTACCATTATATACCCTTTCCGGGATACGTTGTCACCCAAAAAGCCTATAAGCTTGGTGCGCTAGGGGAGTATGGGTAAAGATTTATTTAAATTTCTGTAAAATATTCGAAACAAACATGCTTGGAAATGTGCTGAAATTTAATCATTTCACCTGTGGTTGCGATAACTGTCTGAATTCAGATCAAACAGCAGCAGTTTAAATGCCCCCATCATCCTTTGCGCTTCAAGCTTATAGGCTTTTTGGGTGACAACGTTTCCCGGAAACGGTATATACTGCGTGGGGGCAAACAAACAAGCCGTATCTGATGGACCAATAGAGAAATATTTTTTTTATGAATAGATAATAATTTTCTTGATGACTCATTAAAAGTTAATAAAAAAAATTAATATTTGACTTCTACTCTTAAAAAGTTTTAAAATGTTAATAATACATGTACCTAGCTGAAAAGGAAAGGAAACAAAGTTCAACAAAGTTTCTTACTACAGTAATGCGTCTCCTAATAGTTCAGTTCAAAAACAATACATCTTTATAATAATTCAGTTCGACTAGCATATGTATAATAAATTCAGCTCAACCAGCATGTTGTAATGGTTTTACTTTCCAATATATAGCTTTTTCAAGAAACGTTGTCGGTGTCCAAGAGAAAAGAGAGAAATGACCAAAGACCAGACCGAAAGTGATCATGGGACTGCGAGGTGATTTGTTTAGAGCAATAAGTGCGAACGGTGAATATGTATATTTTTTCAAATATCACAGACGTAATAGAATAGATTTCAGAAAATTTATTTCCCTGATTTTTACTTTTGATAAGCAGATTTTGATTTTCCCCGCTACCAAGAAATGTGTTTGAGAAAAAAAAGCTTGTTTCCAAATGCGTGCTCTAATTATTTCTCAAACTCAAATTCATGTTGGTACGTGCTAAGAAAGCCTTGATTACCTCTGACGCGTGCTTAGAGAGCCTTTACCTCGGAAGATTCAAAATATTTCGCTATGGTTCTCTCAACAGTTCTCTCTTGTAGAAAGCCCCGAAAAAAGACGAAGCGATATCATTCGCCAACGAAGGTCTTCACTGTACGGCGCAGGCATAATTCGTCTCTGAAACTGTATTTTGTGTACAGCAATAAAGCAATTTGCACGCGGTTTCAGACGTCTAATTTCCCAGCCTAATTACTATATTGTTTAGTGCCGGGATACGCGCTGAAATGTAAGGGGATATAATATAAACAAAAGCAATGTTGTGTGTGAAATTATATTTCTGTAACTAGGACGAGAAAACTGAGTTTAATTAAACTGTGAAGACACTAAACGAGTTTTCAAAAGATTTTCGTTCTACCCGGCTGCTATATTTTTATTTATCGTAATTTTTTCTTTACCCAGAGCGCCTTTCGGTCTTCTCTTTGGTCTTTTCTCTTTTCTCTTGGGCACCGACAACGTTTCTTGAAAAGGCTATATAAAGCGGGACAAAACGGCAAAGATGACGGTCTACTACAAACTCTGAGTAAAACTACCGAAGCCCGCGGAGCATGCTGGGGCTTATGCACGAGTCACGTACTACTCGCGTTACTACACATGTGAAGAGTGATATTTACTTACTCGCTGTATTCATATATTTCAAAACTTTGTCAAACACCTGGACTCCACATTGTGTTACCCTTTAAGTCAGGGAGCCCTTTTTCAATTTTAATTTCCAGGAAACGACCTTAGAGCTGCCTTCTTGCATCCCGCACTGTTTTCGTCACGTCTTCTGTCACGAATCGTCTTGTAGTCTTATCCTCCTTTTTGACTTCTTCGCCTTTAGGGTTTTAGCGGCGGCTAATAAAATGAGCTGTTTGTCGTTATGTCGCAGTAATTTAACATAAAGAGGTCTTCTTCTTATCTGGTCGCTTCGTGGCCGGAGAACGATGTGCCCTTTCTATTTCAATATCGCCGCCATTTGCTATCCCTAGCTCCTTTACTAGAAAGTCGTGGATGAACTCTATACTTTCCTTCTGATCCCTTGTGCTGTGACATGGGCATCACTTTCCCAGCCAATCAGATTGAACCTACCACGTGGACAGTTGTGGTCATGTACAGAACTCGTGACCTTGCGTTTACGAATCTCAATTTGTAGTTTACTCGCTCTGAGACAACTTCCACATCTCATCGGTCGTAGAAAGTTCGCCTTCTCTCCCGATCTTCAGGATTTTCCTGACCCTGTTACGATTGGGAACAGTTTTTTCTGGTATCGCAATGAGGGGAACCCGCAACCGAAGCGTTCGATCGGAGAGATCCAACAACTTGGAACCAAATATTATGGCTGCACATTCGGTCGCAGAACTGCGAGAACTTTGCCGCCAGTACGGCGTTGCCTCTTCTGGACAAACAGATACGTTGGAGGGCCGCCTAACCTCAGTTAGATCAAGAGATGCACCACAGCCAGACGCAGCAGAAAATCTCCCCCACGACCAAAACACAAGCACCAACCATGCGGCAAGAACCGAGAAACGAGAACGCCCCCAAACAACCGCCCCGAACCACGGGGACCCTTCACGGTGAACCAAATGGACGAGATTCGAAGACTCGTGCGAGAATCTATCACTACAGCCTCGAGAGAAATCGCTGGTGAAGCAGCGAGGGCGGCAGTGAGCGCCATGCAAGCCCAAACGATTTCTACCCAAGGTCAAAGTCCAAACCCACCTACAGCCACCATCGACACTATCGGGCTAGCCTCTGCCAGTAACACGGGCATTGCTGATTTCCTGGAAGCCCGGGGGGGGGGGGGGGGACACCCATATTTTTTGGTCGGGGATGATCGTCGTATCTTTTAGGGGTTAAAATCACGTTGGTTTGGTCTCTTTTAGGGGTGATCTTGATCTTCAATAAATTTTTGGCAGATTGGTATCTTGGGCCGAAACTGTGTCCAAATTGCTTTTTCTCATGATGGTGCTTCTAAAAACCGTGTAAGAAAGAGAGATTATTCGATGAGAAGACGATGAATTAGAAACAAACACGGTAATGTCTTCATGGGTATTTTTCCCCTGTTACCCGTGTCCTTCGCGCCTACTTGGCACATAAGACCTCATCTTTTAAGGTATCTTTTAGGGTAATAATTTTTTTGAGCCACGCTATGGCCTGCCATGTTTGGTATCTTTTAGGGGTGAAACTGAAAATTTCCGACAATCATCCCCGACCAAAAAATATGGGAGTCCCCCCCCGGGCCTGGAAGCACCTTTCAAGGATACTTTAACTACTAACTAGTTGTAGCTGGCCGCGCTTCGTTAGATTTGATTCGACGAGATTTAGATCCAATGTTTATTACTCTTTCTAGGCCCAAAAAAACGAAGTTTGGTATAATATGAGCTTGCTACAATCAACTGCAAAACGTTGGCGCACTTGCCTCCCTTTCCCTCCGCTCCGTTGAGCTGGCGATCAGCGGCCTGATTTTCCAGCCAACATTGAAAGAGACAGGAAGGGAACGGAAGTGCGCCAACTACTTTTGCATTTGATTGTATGAACACAGAATGCGTGATTGACAGGCAATGACAGGTCGATTATTTCCTTATGGTGATAAGCATAACGGTTGCAGTTCGTCAAAAGAGAGTAGCGTTACGGTGGAAATATGGCCTAAAGGAAGTTTTGAAAATAACTAAAAAAGACCCTAAAAGAAGTGGAAAGTGCCGTTGATAATAACAAATGTCTAACTTGAAGTGTAGAGAATGGTCATCAAAAGAAAAATCACAGCGCACCTAAAAAGGTAGTGTTTGCTCCGGCTCTTTTACACAGCATTTCGAATTCATCAGGGTCATGACAGGAGGCTTTCCCAAGGTAGTGAAGTCTTGGTACATGTAGATTTTTAAAATGTTCAGCTCCTTAGACACGTCACATCCTCCAAAATAATAGGAGTAAATCTGAATGACTGTTGTTAACCATTAAATGGCTTATAGCAATTATTAATGATCAGTGTGTGTGTCTATCTGTGTATTGTTGAGTCTACTGTGAGTGTCTGTCAATTTGTTTGTTAAATATAATATTTTAGGGCAAAAAAAGCAACTTCAAAGTGAAACTGTGTCCGTCTGTCTGAGCCTTATTTGACTTGATCTGCATGCTTTGTAAAATGTAAGACATACGTTTGGAAAGCTGCAGCATCCTGTCTTCCACGTCTTCATACAATCCAGGCGGGAACAATGCTCGACCACAAGGACCACGAAGAATCTCTCCAAAGCAGGTATCCTCCACCCTCAACTCCAGGGCGTCAACGATAATACATTTTCTGTGGTCTGTGTGCTGACATCATGTGAACGGGCTTCCTTGCCTTCACTTGGCTTCCTAGAACACGTTTTAGCAGGTCTACCTGGCTACGCGTTAAGATACTTTCCTATACGCACATAAGTAAAGATAGAAACGTGTAAAACAACATGCAATGCTACCCTGCTGGCGCGATAATAACGTTGCAGCTACTTACCTTAAAGGGCTGGCCCGAGCTACTTGGTTTAGACAAAGCTGCCCTACAGTTTCCACAAATCCTCGCACCGTCATCCACGGGAATGCGGTAAATCTGATAATATATCTGCGATATACGAGGCAGCTGGTCTGCTAGATTTATACTGATACAAGGATGCTTTCTTGCATACTGCACAATTTATTTTATCCTTTCCACATTCTGATTAGCGAAAAAACACAACAAGAAAACTGAAAACAAAAATAACACGCGCCATTTGAATACCAATTCGTGATATTCGCGAGTGGTTTTCCCTGAGTTGAGCCTGCAATACAGACTTCTTGACCAGCTGGTGTTGCGCATGGCATTACAAATTGGGCCCTTGCTCAGACAACCTAACTTGGGTGGAGTTGTCTAAGTGACAAGGGGTTGCAACGGCATTGTCACGTGGTATGACGTCATCGATGACGTCATCAAAGGAGAAAAAATATATATCTAGGAAAGGGATGAACCTCAGGCAACCAAACTTGGGTAAAGTTGTCTATGTGGCAAGGGGGTTGCAACGGTGTGGTCACGTCGTATGATGTCATCGATGTCGTCTTCACACCAGAGAAGGTATATATATCTTGGAGGGAATGAGCTTCAGAGGACCAAACTTAAGTGAAATTATCTAAGTGACGTGTGCAAGTGGGGTGTAAGTGCCTAGTCTCATGGTATGGCGATGACAGGCTATGTACAATGGCAACCTAACTAACACAGGACAAATTTGCAACCGGGAGCTCCGCTTTTAGCCAGTGGCTAAATCTATATATTACTACAGTGGAACCCCGATTTTACGATCTTCGATCTAACGATATCCCCGATTTTACTATATCATTTTAGGGTCCCGGCGAAAAATACAGAAAAAATTTATGAAACATCACCCCGATCTAACGATACTCGGTCCAACGATATCCCCGATTTTACGATGGTACTCTTGGGACCCAAACGTAAATTTGTTTCCACTACAACGATATAGATTGCGGTCTATGGTAAAAAGAAAGTGGAACATGAACTTTAGCAATCATACGGTTTCCACATCAATGTCTTTATATGCGTGATATCCTCGTATACAGTAAATATCTTTAATTAAGTGAATTTTGCAGCATTACAATGACTAGTGCAATACAATCAATCTTTGCTTGGAAAATTTATAATTAACTGGACCCCGATATAACGATATTTTCAATGGCTTCGCCTTTATATCGTTAAAACGCATCGCGCAGAATTCTATTGTTCTGTGCGACATCAGGCTTATAGCCCGATAATGATATGCAACCAAAACATTTGAAATACCCGAGCGAGCTTTTAGCTGGGTTGTCTGTGATTGGTAGTTACTCAGATAACTATTTACATTTGAAAAGACCAAGCACAAAAGAAACAAAATATTTTGCCCTTGCTTTTGTTTCACTCTCCTTTGTTTTAAGTCCCGCGGGAGATACGGATTGATTTTTTTCTAATTAGTATGCGGATTTGAGTGAGTTAAAAGCGGGACAGTTGAATTAATTTAGAGCACTTCTTATGCCTGAATCACAAAAATTTATTTCTCGCTGAAGAGATCTAGACTAAGAAACTGTAAAAACACTAAAACTGCTATTCCCAACGTTTGTTCTTGTGATATTTTGGTGATAATTTTATTTTGCAATCGTTTTTAAAGTCAATACGAGTTGTAAACCGATCAAGTTGTGTGAATTAAATATTCATCGGAGGGAGAGTTCAAATCCAATATGGCGAAGTAATTTAGGCAACTAGGAGAAACATCCCTCAAAATTGTAGAAATACGCAAGTTATCATCTTAAAACAAAAGCACTGACATCTTAAGATATAGTCCTAACTTTTCCCTTCTGTAGCATTTTATGTAGGCTCTTTGTTGAGGAGAAAACTAACTTTGAATATTTTCTCCTAACTAAAAAAACTAGGAAATACATAGATTTCAAGCTCCTAAAAGTTGTTTCAAAGTTTAACTTATTCTTTATTGGTCTTTCAATGGCAAAATCCCTAGTGTAGAAAATTCCTAAAGCCAGAAGCTTTCTCAAAATTTGCAGTATTAGATTCCAGGATTGCCGTTTTGCTCCGTTTTCTTTGTATTATTAGCGTTCAAATCCAACGCCGGTAACCCTTGAAAATCCCGGATGTATGTCGCGTCATTCTGCCCGATGGGAAGTACGGATACAACGATACCCCGATTTTACGATACAGTTTTCCTGCCCCCGTGGCATATCGTAAAATCGGGGTTTCACTGTACCTTGTAGTATCAAACGTAGCTACTTACAGGAGAAAATAAAGGTCCACAGCATTTTACTAGAACCATTTAGACAAAAGAAGCACACAGTTCGAGGATTCCAGTAAGGTTAATACTGCGATACATGACTGGTCTTCCTGGACATACCTTATGTTGACATGTGATGGCTATCCCCAGGACATGCCCTGTGTAGTAACATGCATGCAGCATAACACTGCTGATTTTATTATGTGATGGCTGTCTGTGTTTTTCTGGTTTGTGCAGTACCATGTAGGCTGTTTCAGTCTGTGATGGCTGTATTGCTTGATGCAGGGTACCATGCAGATGTTTAGCAGTGGTGGCAGTCACCAGTTTGTGATGGCTGAAACCCTAGGTTACAGTATCATGCAACCTGGAGGTAGCTGGTTGCCCTTTAAGGCCACACTGGCATGTTATCGATAAGGTGTTTTTGAAAAATTACACCATATAGTATCAAGGCCGTAGCTAGAAATTTTTGTCTGGGGGGGCAAGCCTTGGTCATTCTTTGTTTTTGCTGGGGGAGCAAGCAGGTTTTTCCCCACATGTTGACACTAAAAATTTTACTTCGCTGGGGGGGCAACTGCCCCCTCTGCCCCCCCGCTAGCTACGGCCCTGAGTAGGTTTCTAATATTGAGAAGCATTCCTTCCTGGACTGGTCTTGGACTAGATCATACAATATCCAGAGCGGTGCGTTTCTTTGAGTTGTCCAAGCTTCTCCCTTACAACCTATATAATCTGCAGGAGGACGATCCCCTAGTTTTAACACTGGAGAACTAGGTGTCTAAGGGGGCAACAAATCACAGACCGCGATTACAGACAGTGGACAACTGCCATTACAACCTATACCAGCGCAATCATCCAAAAATGTCCCCAACGTGCACAGGAATTGCTTAGCTACATGAGTCTCATTAGGTATGCTGCCAGAGTCCATTCAGGGTTAGGGTGGGCCATCTATGAGTACAAGTTTAGGCAAAAAGCTGCACTCAATAAGTCACTAGTCTGGTCACGATATCGATACCCATTTGTGGCTCACTATATTTACAGATAGACCGTCAGTTCTGAAAGAGGAATATCCTCTTTTTTCCAAAGCACCCACATATACCGTCGGGTTGCATCTACCCGTCTACACGCTCGACAAAAACATGTTCTGTCTGCACGTGAAACTTCGAAGTTTTGACAGTTGAACTTCAAAGTTTGCCTGCCCAAACGTGAAGCTTTGGTGACGCTCGTGAGTAGAAAAAGGTAAAAAGCTCAGTTGATTTATTTCTTTTTGACCAGAAAAACTGTGAAGTAACCAGAATATTAGCTTTTTTCAATGTTTGTTGTTGAAACGAAAGTGCGGACTTGAATATCGTGACAAAAACGTTCAAGTTTGGCCCGTCAAAACATTCAAGTTTTGCTGTCAAAACTTTGAAGTTTCGCGTGCCGACAGAACATGTTTTTGACGTGTGTGTAGACGGGTAGCTGCAACCGACGGTAGTAATCCTCTCACAGATCAAAGTGAAGAGTCACCCTCAAAACTTTTTGTCTTGATTGCTCAGAATATGTTACGCAAGAAACATTTAGTTTCCAAATCCCCATTTTATTAGAGGGCTCAAGATAACTTGTTGGGGCGATGCAAATTGGCTTCCAGTGTGATGAAATGGGGTTGTGTGTCTATGGGGAATACACTTTGTGTACTTGTGGGGAAAAGTGCTCCCATATTGGTCACCCCTTGCCCCATAGACTCACTTAACCCTATTCAGACTGGGCTTTTTTGACCATCTGTGACTGGGGGGGGGGGGGGGGGGGCTAATTCGGCCCCCCCTCTATATCTCTGGAACCACTGAGGCTATAATCATCAAACTTTCACACAATGACCATGAGCCTTAGACAAATCACCACACCCATTTTTGCCACATGGGAGCAAAATGTGACGTCACAATGACGTCATTCTCAATGTTTTATCGATTTTTAAGTAATTTTAATTAACTTCCAAAAATTTGGTAGATAATACTCTAAAAGCCAACTAATTAACATCAGGATATTGTAAATGTAATTATTTGTGACATTAACACATAAATTTTATTAAACTTGCGTCATAATGACGACTTTTGAAAATATTGTCCGCCATCTTGGATCCGCCATCTTGGATAAGCCATCTTGGATTTCATTTAATTTCCATTTGACTCTTCAGATAAATACTCAATGAGAAAAAAATGGTCAAAATGCACAAAATACTCATCAAAGAAGTGTTTGACATTCAAAAAGTTGAATTAAAAGGATATTTGTGAATCCCAGAGCTAGTTTTATGTTAAAATGAACAAAATCCCCCTACCCCTACCCCCCAAAGATTTTGTGTCAAAAATTAATCAGCCTGTACGTAAATTACTAATGAGTACAAGCTCCGATAGTCATAAATTGGGCAATGTGTCGAACATTAAGCTTGAAATATGAAAAATTCACGTTTTTTCGAGTTTTGCAAAACATGCATGTCAAAACGTGGTTGCCATGGAAACTGGGCCGTTGACCCTGACATGTCATTGACACCAAAATGTCCCCAGATAAATTTTAGGAAAAGTCACGAAGTTTCACCATCATAGTGCAGGAATATCGTGCAGAAAAAGTAGTAAATTGTTCATTTTGATGGAAAAAGCATGAAACTTGGCAGGATGATAGAGCGTCCCATGCTAAGCAATTCTGGATGTAGACCCACCCTCGATAATGTATACTTCCAGTTTTATAGCAGTGGAATTAATTATCCTTTAAACAAATAAAATTACGTGTTGCCTTTTGAGTTCAGACACGAAATTTTGTATCGTGACAGAGTATGCAATATCCTACAATTCTACAATACTTGACACCCCCCTGATCATGTACTTCCAGTGTACCAAGATGGGATTCATGCATTATCACATAAAATCAGTAACAAAGGGCGTTGCCTTCAAGATACAGGCATGGAAATTCACGTGAAAATGTACCATGGTACAGTGGGCAAATTCGCATGTAGACCCATGCCTTAACTCATGCACTTCCAGTTTTATCGAAATGGAATAAATAATTATCCTTTAAACTATAAGAAAATGACGCTTGCCTTTTGAGTTCAGACACGAAAGTTTGTATCGTGACAGAGTATTCAATACCCTACAATTCTACAATACTTGACACCCCCCTGATCATGTACTTCCAGTGTACCAAGATGGGATTCATTATCGCATAAAATCAGTAACAAAGGGCGTTGCCTTCAAGATTCACGCAAGGCCATTCACGTGAAAATGGACCATGGTACAGTGGGCAAATTCGCATGTAGACCCAAGCCCGAACTCATGCATTTCCAGTTTATCGAAGTGGAATTAATTAGTCTTAAAAGTGGCGTCAGGCTTTCGAAGACCTTGCTATTCATGATCAAGGGCCACCCCCGGATGAAAAAAAAAATCACAGCATGATTGCAGCACAAAAATAGTAACATATAGAAACGCATTATATTTTTGTAACAACGCTTGACCAAATAGACATGCTAAGCTGGTAAGCTCCATAGAGCGCATGGGTAATCCTTTCATGGATTTCAGCAACAATTTGATAGTCCTCGGGCATGAGGGACACAGCCAGTGATGTCTCTACTGTAAGAAATATAAATCGACTGGGAAAGATGCATATGAAAACTTCATTAATAGTCACATTAACAAGAAAGAGAAGTCTTTGTTTGACCCGATAAAGTGGAGTCTATTTGGTCAAGCGTTGTTACAAAAATATAACGCGTCTCTATATGTTACTATTTGTGTGCTGCAATCATGCTGTGATTTATTCCATCCGCTGATACTGTAAGTATATGTCTGGGGGTCTTGATCATGAATAGCAAAACATGCAATAATCTATACACTCTTGACATACAGAATTTCACCCTGACACGAAAGCCTATTACCGCTTTAAAGTCTTATTAATTCCACTTCGATAAAACTGGAAGTGCATGAGTCAGGGCGTGGGTCTACATGCGAATTTGCCCATTGCACCATGGTCCATCTTAAGGCGAATTTACATGCGTGTATCTTGAAGGTAACGTCCTCTGTTACTGATTTTGTTATTATCAAAATCCATATTGGTACACTGTAAGTACATGATCAGGGGGGTGTTACGTATTGTAGAGTTGTAAGGTATTTTAATACTCTGACACGATACAAAATACCGTGTCTGAAGATAAAAGGCACACCTCAGTTTGTTGGAAGTACATGATCAGGGGGGTGTTCGGATTGTAGAATTGTAGGGTATTGAATACTCTGTCATGATACAAAATTTCATGTCTGAACTCAAAAGGTAACACGCCATTTTATTAGTTTAAATGATAATTAATTCCACTGCTAGAAAACTGGAAGTATACGTTATCGAGGGTGGGTCTACATCCAGAATTGCTCGGCATGGGACGCTCTATCACCCTGCCAAATTTCATGCTTTTTCCATCAAAATGAACAATTTTTCACCAAATTCCTGCACTATCATAGCTGCAGTGGTTTTAGAGTAATCGGGATTTTACTGGAGGGGGGGCTCGAAAAGCCCCCCCCCCAGTCTGAATAGGGTTAACTATGGCCATCATTCCATGTTTTGACATTGTTACCATGGTAACGGTGACAGGAACCCTAGATAGGCTAAGACCTCTCAATTACGGGATTGTAACCCTCTTTAGAGGATGGTAGTCTAGAGGATTGTAACATCTTGGCTATAGCACCAAAAACTACATAAGAACCCACACATGGAGATTGTAACCCCTTCTGTGGGTGTGGCATTGGGGATTGTAACCCCTTGGAGAGCTTTATTTTGAATATTTGAGTGGCCAATATAGGAGTACTTCATTCCATACCCCATTATCCCACATATAGTTGTTTTTGATTTTATCATGGGTTGAGAGGATTAATATTAAATTGTACTTTTTTCACTTCTTCAGTAAATACTAGATAGTTGCAAGCAAACAATACACTTCACATCTTTATTTTTGTCAGCTGTTTAAATGTCTAACTGTGTCTTGAGGGAAATTAAAAATGTAAACTTTTCGCTTTTCTTGTATGCTCCGTAAATGTATCGTTTTGCAAAGAGCAGGCATATATATATATATATAACTTTTATTTAAACACGGGGGCCTTTCACACTATATACAGGTGCTCTCCCAAGGAGCCGTGTTACCTTAAAAAATTAACTAATATAATATAATAAAACTATAACTCTAATAATCTATTATAAAATAACTAAGATAGTACGCGCGCTCTCATTGGTCGACAGGTGTGTTTATATGAGAGTATATAAACACGGTTGTGACGTCACGCCCGGGACGATGTTTGCGCTGTCTTCTTTTTTCATTCTTTATACATTTTGACAAAAATGTATCCAAACACTTGAAGCAATGAAATTGTGAAAGCAGTGCTGTTTTCTTTTTAGCTATCATTTGTCGTCCCAACCACAAGTTCAAAGAATTGGCTTGTCTTCGACTTTTTTAGTCAAACGCGTATAAATTTTCAGGATTGTCAACATTTTCGTATGATTATACATGATATTTTTGTCCTCCGACATCAACTTCCCTCCCTTTATGAAACGATTTCTTTGACTTCTGGGAACTTTTTAAAAGTATACAGCTCGTACTAAGAGGAGAAAAACAACACAAATCAAGTTAAGCGACCGAACTAAATTTCTGGA
The DNA here is from genome assembly GCA_033964015.1 of Scolanthus callimorphus. NCBI lineage: Eukaryota > Metazoa > Cnidaria > Anthozoa > Actiniaria > Edwardsiidae > Scolanthus > Scolanthus callimorphus. The sequence goes on from CM066919.1 coordinate 12,025,214, forward strand.
TTTGGAGACTTTCGGCGAATCGGCTAGCCAAAATGAAAAAGAACAACGAAGACCAAATTATTGAATAAATCACAATTTATTTCATTACTTTCCTATTCAATTTTTCAAAATGATGATCTTTCACAAGCCGAGTAGGTAAAGAATCGTTTGCTAGCAAGTTAACAAGATTTAGAGTATTAACACAACATGAAATTCTTACCGGCGATCGGCGAACATCGACGGCACTGTCGACGAAACTTTGACTTGAGTTGCTTCAAAAATTCAATACCATTCGTTCATGCCATCAGCAACAATTGAAGCCTCAATAGTATCATTCCAGTCTGGTATTTAACATTTTGCTTGATTTGAAGATCGAAACAAGACACACGCTATTTTTGCTTTTTCGATGCCGAATTCGCCTTTCCAAAACTCGGCAAATCAACACGAAGGCCGTTCTTGTATGGAAAATTCCTTCGGCTTTGCAATTCTTAATCCGTGCATCCCTTCATTGACATTCGCTTATGCTTCAATTACCATAAACACCATAGAAGAGGTCAATAAAGTCGTGAAATGTTTCTTAGAAAGCAGTTTTCTCTCGCCTCACCTTCGCAAAACTTCCAGCCAACTGAGTGAAAAACTTGAACACATGCGATATAACACGCCCTCTGATTGGCCCGTTCAGGCCGTCGCGCGGTAAGGAGAATTTATATGTTCACACAGAATGTTGAAATAAATTAATTTTAAATCTTTCGCTTCAAAAAGTGAAAGATATTTTATAAAAGCAATAGAGAACTTTTTCCCAGTATCTACATACTCTGATGCAAACACTCGGGTAGGTTGGGAGAATTCTCGACTAGTTATGCAGCCACTCGACCGAACTGTCTCGAATTCTCCCAACCTCCCCTCGTGTTTGCATCAGAGTATGTAGACACGGAAAAAGTTCTCTATTGCTTAAATATAAAACTATAATTCAACATGGACATGGCATAGGTTTAGAGGCTTTCTCTCTTTTTTTTTCTCTCTTTTTTTTTATGTTCCAACATATCAAGACGTTTGCAGCCTAACCTTGTCGACTTGCCGCTTTCCTTATTAGGAATTCCCCCTTACCTTATTTGGAAGGTCTGTAAGTACTTTTCCTCATATTTTAGCGAAAAAAAGCAGAGAAATCCACCAAAACTTGCAGGTATTCGAGAAACATTGTACTCATGGCCGCCATGTTGTTTTTGTCTCCGCCAAAGGGCCTGGGGCAAAACACAGGTAGCCCGCGCGTAGTCACAGAAAACGACAACGCTATCTCGATATGATGTAATTTCTTCGTTGTTTTTGTCATGCCGCCAGCTTTTGAAACTTCCTCCAAAATTCATCAATCTGTTAGCACTGGACAAACAGATGGTGTAGATCTTGGATTTCAGTACAGAAATAACATTTATCAGAATTTAGAATTCAAATTATCTGAATTCTTCTCGTAGCGAGAACTCGCTTGCTTTTCTGGGGCATTCTTGCACACTTGGGGTATTGCTTATTAAAAATACTATTGTTGTATTACCAATCACAGACGCCTAATTGGCGCGTTTGTAAAATAAACCAATCACAACGCGAGAAAGTTATATACGACGGTGCACTTTCTTTATTGTCAAAGTCCGAAAAAACTGACAAATTCTGAAGTCCCTTTATTATACTTCATACCACCAATCCCAGAATCCTTTTCTTTGTTCCTTTTGTTTGCCTCATTAACGCCATTATCTTGCAGCTCCCAAATGAACTCAAACTTTTGAACAACAAAACGAATTCGAAGAGGATTTTGCCTGGTAGTAGTGATATCAAGTTATAAGGGGAATTGTGAATTGTGGTAAAAAAAACTATTTATAGGGTTCTACAGTGGTATATACTCTTATTTTCCACTCTTATACTCTTATTTTACCGTCATCGTGGTCAAAATTTGTTATGGATACACTCGCCTGCCGCTCGTGAGTCCAGAACATTTTGATCACGATGATGGCGCAAATCGTGGGAAATAAGAGTACATAACACTGTAAAACCCTGGAAATTTGTTAAATGTAAAACCAAGGCTCATCCCAAAGTGCTTTAATGTTCACAGTTTGATTGCTGACCATAATTTTTTTTTTTGCAGGAACACAATGAATTTCTTTACAGAAGAAATTAAAGAGCCAAACAAGTGCGTATTAGTAGTGGTCATCTTTTTATAATATGTCAGTAGAAGGAGACGGACAGTTCAGCCAAGAACAAATCCCCTCTTTTGTTCTAAGGATTAAACTCCTGTTGTTCTAGAATTAGCTCCTATTGCTGGGGTCTTAGGAAACCATGAGCAACTTGAGCAACCAGAGCAACCGCAGGAAATGACGTCACAAAAGGGAGGATTACCGCCTATTGTTAGGGAGATTAACGCATCCCGGAAGTCACGCCCCCGTTGGGAATTCCGCAGGGGATTGGTCGATGACTCATACCCTATTTTTCCAAAACATTGCTTTTTTCTTTTCATTTTGTTTCATCACTTTTAAGGTTAAACCTGATCCGCAAGTCTATAATCGTATTTAAGAAACGCGATGAGAAAATAGAAATGAGAAACGACGAGAAACCATCTGGGACGAACAATAGCGCCATCATCGTGAGGGCCTGGGATTCTAGCGTGACAGTGATGTCAATAATTGCAATGGCGGACTTGTGATGAATATAAGACTTGAAAAGTCAATAAAAAAAATATTTATTAAAGTAGAGATTAACGTATGGATTAACCTGTCGGGACAGAACAAAAGCGGCGAGACATAATTATCTTTTCGAGTGGAATACTGCGACTCATTAATGGAAAAATCTATCGTAGTAATAAAATAGATCAGTGTTCTTCATTTTCTAAAAATTGATGATGACTGATGATGCAGCAAAAATGGATTTGAACAAATGTCGCATGTAACAGGATGCCCAACAAGGTTGAAATTATAATCGTCTGCCAACGAACACGTGGGACATAGGGCCAAGACCAGTGACTTCGTTTCGGGAAAACTGCAATAATCAAACGGTTGTGTTTTGGGTTCATATCTTCCACCTTATGTTTCTAACAGTCTCTTGCTTCCCTCTTCAAACTCAACTTCGCTCAATGATTTTTCGTCGGATTCTAAAGATTCGTGTTCCAAGTCTATTATTCGTTTCAATACATCCTTATTTTGAATAAGCTTCAATAATAAGCCAAACCTTCGAGAAAGTGTTTAGTATATACTACACGGGAACCTCCATAGATCGCGCGCTTTGATTGGTTCGCTATCTCGGATTATATCCCAGTCATAAATTTTAGCGCGCGCTGATTGGTCGAGACGTATCACGTGGTACATTTTCACAGGACATATATCAGACGATATTGTCCGTCGGAAGTGATATCCGTCCTGCGAGAAAGCATTAAGCGTAAAACTGGATATTGTTCGTTTAAAACATCATGGAAAACAAGCAAGAAGAATGTTAATGATATACAGAAATTGGTGGCAGAGGCGACACCGGATAATACCAAAAAGTCAACAAAATACGCCGTGAACGTTTTCAATGGTAAGAAAGTTGTTTGCAAATGGTTTTTGTTGTTGTTTCAATCCAAGTTAATATTCGGTTTAACTTTCGCAAAAAAAATGAAAGAGCTAAATAAAAATAAACAAAATGACCATAAAAGAATTGCTTTTAACTTACCATTTGTTGTCGTAGCTTGGCAAAGAGAAAAACAACTTGCAACCCCACTCGAAACTATGGAAGCTGACGAACTGTCCGATACACTGAAGCAGTTTTATGTTGAAGCAAGAAACGTGAATGGTGAGGCATACAGTAGAAACACCATGAGGTCTATAAGAGCTGGTCTTGATCGATATCTGTCCGGGTCACCCCACAGAAAGCCTTTCTCCATAATGCGAAGTGCTGAGTTCAAGCCAGCAAATGAGGCGCTTGATGCCAACCTCAAAGATCTGGCTCGGCGAGGAGTGATTTCGTCCACGAAACATAAACCACCAATCAGCCAAGAAGACATAGATATGTTATACAGCTCTGGCCAGCTTGGGCTTGGAATCCCTGAAAGCCTAGTAAATACAGCCTGGTTCTATGTGATGTTGTACTTTGGGAAGAGAGGTCGAGAAAACCAACGAGCAATGCAGCCGTCGGATCTGTTGCTCAAAACAACAACAAACGGGCTTCAGTACTATACCCTGGCGGATTAGAGCCACGAAAAACCATCCTGGAGGCATCAATGACATAGAAGACGAGTCAGCGTCCACCATGCTGGAATGGCCTGGCAATGATCGCTGCCCTGCCAAGTGCATTTAGAAATATCTGGATAAACGAGACAAAAAATGCGATGCATTGTGGCAAAAACCACGCGATCACAAGTCCGCGAAGTTCAGCAGCGACGACGCCTCCTGGTTTTGTAATGTCCCATTGGGCAAGCACAAGCTGGAGAATCTCCTTACAATCATGTGTAAGAAAGCTGGTTTGGCTACGATCTACACTCCACATTGCATAAGAGCGAAATCTGTGAAGATCTTGAAATCTGCAGGCTTGGAAAACAGTCGGGTCAGGAGCGTCACTGGTTATGCATGCGACCAGTCGATCGAATCCTACAATGCGAGACCAACAATGGAGCAGCAGTTTCAGTCTTCTGCAATTGTGAGCCAGTTCCTTGCTACAAAAGATCAGGCACTTTCTCTCCCACCAGTTCCCGATCAGCTACAAGCTCCAGTGGCTTCTAATTCTGCTTTGACAACCACTTCAACCACTTCAAGTGTAGTCCAGCAAGCCGACTTCCAAGTTCGATCGGCAGCGCTAAATTTTTCCAGCTCTGCATTTCACGGCTGTAATTTCTACTTCAGTTCACAGCAGAACAATTAATTAACAGTCTGGCAAGGAATCAGAGCCAAAACCCCGAAATTTGGGCTAGATTTCTGTAGAAATGCACTTTGGAAAGCACTAGAACTTGTGCGTTGTAAAGTTTTCTTCTAGCCCCACGTTGAGGCTTGATTGTCAGTGTTTGTGTAAACCAATCACATCTCGAATAAAAATATCTTAGCCAATCACTGCTTGCGATTTGTCTTTTCGCGCCATGGAGCAGTTTAGTGGTTTTCTCACGTTCACACTATTTTTCTCTCTCGAGATATAAAATAAATAAACCCCTTCTTTGCTTGCTGTAATATCGGCGGATAATGTCCGCGGATGAGAAATGGTCCTTAAAATTTTACAGTTGCCCTCGAAGCTGCGCTTTTCGGCCAACTGTTCATTTTTCGTACCATTTCTCATCCTTGGACATTATCCGCTGATATTACAGCCGCCAGAAGGGGTTTATTGCTCGGAGCGAGCGTAGCGAGCGGAGAGCAAGTCTATTCTTGCCGTTACATGCGTGAGAGGTGATTTTTCATGTCTTTTTCATGTCCACAAAATCATCTACCCCCTCTCAAAAGTGAGGTCAGCGGTCAATATATGCGCCGTACATGCGCGAGATGTTAGTATAGACAATTTTCATGTCCCGATAGCAATGTTCATGTCCATATGCATTCTTGACGTTGTTCAAATGACATTTGACCTAGGTTCGCGTTTTCGATAACTGACACGTAGTTTTAATTACGGTCGAGCAATGTTTATCAGAATTCAGCTAGGGTGTTCATTAGGCTCGCGGGTTTCCAGTTGGTCAAGCAAACAAGTGAAAATTGTGAAAATTATTAAAGGACAAGGTTCACAATTTGTGTTAGCGCTAGTTCCATAGTAGGTCAAGTAGGTCAAGAAATATTGAAGTCTTACTTTGAGATACTTTGCTTACATTTCTGTTCATGCAGACGTTGGCACTTAGCGGGAGCTACACCTAGTCAATGCAAGATTTAGCTTTTATCCAAACCTCTCGAGACCACTCAAAGTGATGCCCGTAAATTTGTGAGACCGATAACTTAGCTGAGCAAGTGAGCAACCGTCATATTCTATTTAGCTTACAACAAAACCCAGCTCTTACAGCTGTCAACCAAACCGTTCTGAACTAGATCTAGGCGCCCGAGAGAAATTCAATATTTGTAGAAAAAAAAACATTTCCGGCTAAAGAAACTGCACTTTTACAGTTTACAACATTTCAACGATACCTCATTGTCTTATTTTACTGCCATAGCTCCGAGCATTCCCATATCTTTCAGATATTTCTAGTTTAGTAAATATTGCCACAATATTCCGAGATCGAAAGCGGTTCGGATATTTTTACTTTGTAAAGGGACCATCTGATTCAAAACGCAACAAAAATCCATCTCAATTAACTTTGAACATTTACTACCGAAACAGGTAGAGCGTTTATTAGGCTCGAGAAAAAACACTCGTTTCCAGACAAAAACATTCACGATTTAGTTTGAATTCCTTTACTGAGGTCAGCGATGCGTGCAACTCAAATATTTTAATTTGGAAAATTTTTCAACTTAAAACACAAGAAAAGGCATCTGCTCGTGTTTTCTACTAATTTTATGAGGTAAGAAATACAAATCAGTGTGTTATTTCCCAAATTTGAACGACTTTCTGCGGCAGCGACTGAACGCATGATTGATTTCGTGCGAAGGAATACAATCAGACTCGCCAACGTTTTTGTCTGGAGACGAGCGCTTTTTGTCGAGCCCGATAAACGCTCTACCTGTTTCGGTAGTACCTGTAGGTTGAAAGGCACAGCAAATCGTAGAAGCCAGCCATTGAGTGCAGTTTTAGAGAGAATTTTAGTTACACGTCGCCATGTTAGCTGATTCGCTTCACCACGAGCTAATCCGACATCAAACGTATTTAAAGTGGTCTCTTTTTAGCGGAGCTCCAGCGCTGGCCGAAGGCCCGCGCAAGGGAGCACCATACCTAAGGGAAAAACGTAATACCATCGAGTTGATTTTGAAACGTCACGGATAACTTAATTCATTTTTTCATTTCATTGAGAGCGCCATGCCCAACTATTTTGTGCGTTGAAAAGCCATTACCCAATAGATAATTGTGTCAAAGTTTGGTTGCCATAGGTGGTTCCTTTCGTGAGATATAATTTTGTTTGTTTTTTTCTGTATAAAAACCTATAGTGTCCGCCGTCCGTCCGTCCGCCGTCCGTCCGCCGCCGTCCGTGTACACATGGGAACCCTGTGTATTTCTTAAAAGTTAAAATATTTGAAGGGAAAACTGTCAGTAAACCATCTTATGTAGATATGAGGTATCGGAAGCAGTAGAGTGCAAGGGGATGTTACCATGGTAACGCGATTTGACGTCATCTTAATGCTATTGAAAAAAATGTTACGCTTGGGAACCCTGTATTTGTATTTTTGGCGGGAATTGGGACGCGCGCGCGGCGCATTTTATAATAAAATATTTTTTCCGCAGTTGATAGATTTTACAAGCTTCAAGTTGGAGCAATTTTTTTCTGTGGTGACTCTTACCTACTGAAAGGAAACAAACCACAGAAACTACATATATTTTAACACGGGTTACTTGAAGCGGTTCGTATTTTCTATTATCTCTTTGGACAATACGAGCGAAAAATGGAGTCAAGTGTTTATTCTGAAGAAGAAGAAGAAGTAAAAAGCTTAAAAGCTGGGACAAAGCGAAACTTGACCGATGAAGAGAAGATGCACAGACGAGAAAAAGAGCGAAAAAGGCGAAGCCTCTGCACCGATGAAATAATCCGAGAACGAGAAAGACAGAGAAAAGCTTTGGCCAGGAAAAATGCCACGGAAGAAGAGAGAGAAAATGAACGCGGCAGAAGGAGGGATGCGAGGCAAAATGCCACGGAAGAAGAGAGAGAAAATGAACGTGGCAGAAGGAGGGATGCGAGGCAAAATGCTACGGAAGAAGAGAGAGAAAATGAACGTAGCAGAAAGAGGGTTGCGAGGCAAAATGCCACAGAAGAAGATAGAGAGAATGAGTGTGGCAGAAAGAGGGATGCGAGGCAAAATGCCACAGAAGAAGAGAGAGAAAATGAACGCGGCAGAAGGAGGGATGCGAGGCAAAATGCTACGGAAGAAGAGAGAGAAAATGAACGTAGCAGAAAGAGGGATGCGAGGCAAAATGCCACGGAAGAAGATAGAGAACTGGAACGCGAAAGAAAAAGACAGGCTAGACGAAACTTGTCAGTTAAAGAAACGGAGAATGAAAGGAGGAGGCAAGCAAGGAGAAATTCTTCGGAGGAGTATAGAGAACGAGAGAGACTTCGCAAGGCTGAAAGTCGCAGAAAACAACGCGAAAAAAGAGCAGGTGAGCTGGGACTAATAGTCAGAGTGACTACATGTAGCCCCTTTTTACTCCAAAGAAATCGTATTTATTAATTTAAGTTATAAGAACAAAGCTGACCCATTTCTTTGTCACTTGTTATTACACTGTTATTCGGCTTTCAGCAAAATGCACCGTTAATTTGTGATCTTTTTTGTGTAACTTAAGCTTAATTACGTAATTTTGAGAGTAGAGTCAGACCTCCGTTGCTATGTGTGGTTTTGACTGATCATGTCTGAAAGTGTTCTTTCTCTTGGGCGCTTTTTTTTAATAGAATGAAATGTGGACAACCTACTTATGTATAAGTCTATTTATTTATTTATTAAGAAATTGAAAGTGGAATAGAACGAGTTGTGGCAGAGAGCTCAGCTGAGATGACTCCTTGCCAGTGCCAAGCAGGTAAGTTGAATGATAGCAAGATTACAGCAGTCAGCCTTTCTAAGGTTACATCATGATAGCTTTATGACCCCTGATGAGAGGAAATTTTAGTTTATGATAATGAAATGCACTATTGGGATATCTAAAGAATTTTTTGCTAAAATGTTGCTGTTGGGAATTTAGCACAGGGCCCTGAAAGAAAATTAAAAACTTTAAGCAGCATGGTTGGGCCAAGATATTTATTTTCTTTTTCTTAACAAACTGAAAGTGGAGAAGAACAAGACATGGCAGAGAGCACAGCTGAGTTGCTTTCCTGGCAAGTGGTTAAGATTGTATTTATTTTACTCCTGGGGGAGGTTTCTTCACGTGTTGACCTGATTTTGTGGGTGTTGTGAGGGTGTTCCTTGATGTATTTTTAGGGGTCAAAATTGCCTGTCAGGTATTTTTTAGGGGGGATTGGAGAAATATTGTGGTTTTCACTAATAAATGGTATTTTTTAGGGGTACGTATATTAATGAAAGGGTCATAAACCAAGCAAAACTTTTTGCGGCTTTCTTTATTCATTTATAAGGGGGGGGGGGGGGGGGGGGGGGTCTTCATGTGTCGATCTGAAAGGGGTGTTCGTCATATTTTTAGGGGTCAAAATTGCCTGTCAGGTATTTTTTAGGGGGGATTGGAGAAATATTGTGGCTTTCACTAATAAATGGTATTTTTAAGGGGTACGCAAATGAATGAAAGGGTCACAAACCAAGGAAAACTTGCAACCCCCAAACAGATATTTGCTTGAGTGGTAATGTGGTAAGATGGTAATGTGGAGTTTCAGAAAACATTCCCTACACCTACAAGGAGAGGGGGTATTGGGGGAGTTGAAACTTCTGACAGGCTAGCTGATCATCAAGATTAACTGCATTAAGCTGAAGCTATATCCGAGAACCATAATGGGACAGGCATGGCCACCCACAGGCAAAGAAAAAAGACAATGCTGTATTTTTTGGGCATCAAATTCTGGAAGCAGGTATTTCTTTGGGTATAAAATTTATGCGCCCCCATCCGTTTTATATCTGAGTCCCGCCTGGATGAGAATATTTTACAAGGTGCCAATAAAGATTGTCTAATGTCTATGTCTATGGGAAGCACGGGGCCCTGAAAGAAAATTCAAAACTTTAAGTGGCATGGTTGGGCTGACATATTTATTTTCTTTTTCTTAAGAAACTGAAAGTGAAAGAGAACAGGGTATGGCAGAGAGCACAGCTGAGGCAATTCCCTGCCAAGCAGGTGAGATGGTACATTTCATTTTGAATGGTAAAAAGCCAGCCTACATGTATCTCTGAAATAAGATTTTACCACCATATGCAATGGGACCTCAAATTTCACTTTTGCGATTGCTGCTAATTATGGAAACAATTGTAATGTCAAATTTCTTAAACCAGAAAGTTAAACATTTGAGGCAAGGAAGACAAAGGATAGCTTAATTGTTGATTTTGACCCACTGAAGTGGCCGAATCCTAGATTGTCAGCTAAAAATCGCCAATAGCCCATCGCAACAATGAATTTAGAGGTGGTCACGTATCAATGTATAGAGTGGTAGCATAACAGTTGGTGTTGCATAAAATGATTGGCTGATTTGGTTCATGAAAAATAAAAGTCCAGACAACACTGTTTCAATGTGTGTTATTTGCAACAAAACATACTTTTAAGTTTGTCATGATAAAAAGAACCAAGTGAGATTCGGTGTTACGGTATTTGATAACCCTTATTTAGAGCTTTTTACCCCATCATAATCATGAAATATTGGTTGCTGACGCATTTATCTGACGCTCGTGAATCAAAAACATTTTGATAATGTAAAGCATGGTAAACAAGAGCCAAGACAACGCTAAACCTCACTGAATTGAGCCCAGATCCCTAGAATTCTCAATTCTCTCAATGTTGGGAGTATGGATATTTTCTGGAAAAATTGCATAATAATGTGGAAGCCTCAAGACTGCCTATGTTTAAGGTTTCACTATTCCAGCTGAGAAAAAGGATATTATCTTTGATACACTTTTTGTTATTGATTATATACTGATGCAAATAATAGCCTCCTACACATCAACTCATTGAGACATGCATGCGGCTGTGAGTCAGCAGTATTTTGTTATTGTGGACAACTTAGTTTATCTGTTTTGCATTTTTTTTTGTTAAGAAACTGAAAGTGAAGTAGAACATCGTGAGAGCACGGCTAGGATTGCCTGCCAAGTAGGTAAGTTGATATTCATTTACTTAGCCTACATGTACACTATTTACTGAACTAAAGCGAAAACAGTATGTAAAACTAAATGGTTCATTTCACCTGACTGTAAGTGAAACCAGTCACAAATTAGTGATTAAACCAATTCCGAATATAGCCTACAGGAGTGATTACATAGTGATTAGATACTGCATTTACTCCCGACAATTATTTTAAATTTGTTCTATGCACAGATCATAACTTTAATTTCATTGATTTATAGGACAAGAAATACAAGAAGTACATCAATATGGGGAATTACTGGCAGAGAGTACTGGAAACCATGAACCTGCGAGCCCAGAAGGTAATGGTGGTTACCCAGGGGTAGAGGACTCCGGTAATTTTAGTTTACATACAAATTGTAGGAGGATACCCTGCGAGCAGTGATTTCCTCCTCTCTTAGAGTGCTTGCAGAATAGGTATCCCAAGCTTTGAGTTTGAGGGGATTCGGGGATTACTTAATATTAAAAACAATATAATGCAAAAGGTCACGTAGAAGTCACGGCTGTTCAAGAGCTCCCTGAGCGGACTTTTAGTTAGTGATCACTGGAGCGCGCAATTTATGCAAAACTGCTCCATTTCATATTATGAAAGAAGCACAGGAAGAAATGAAATGTACAGAGATAAAAAGCTTCAGTGATGTAATTCAAGAAAATAAATTCATATCGCAAGATTACTGAAAATAAAGCGGTTTTTAATGACATTTAAAAAACTACAGACACCAAGGCGTTGAAGCGTAATATAATTTTTATAATGAGGTTTAAATTAGGAAATTTAGAGAGCCCACAAAGCACATAACGTTCGAAACCTTTGTTTCAAGGTACTTTCTTAAAGCGCGGATTTAAAAAATTATAGTGCGAAAACGTGATTTTTCCAGCATAATAGACCTAATGTATGATATTCTTTCATGTTTTGCAGAAACAGCGAGCATAGTCTGCGCTTGCTAGGAATTCGTGATTTCGAATACTTGAATTTCAAACTAAACTACGCAATTAGTTCAACAAAATGTTTCTTACTGACGTTCTGTTATCCATTGTCAAACCAAATTTGCGCATTAGCCTTGAAACATCGTACCATGCGAGGTAAAGATGCCGCAAGGTCTCGAGGGACAGATGGAGAACGTGTAGTGTGCGGTTTAAATAAGTCAAGGAGTCAATAAAACCGAGAGAACAGTCGACTGTGTCGAATACAGAAGTTACCACGAAAAATGATAACGAAATTCATACCAGCGTTTCTGTTCCTCGTGAAAGCTTTCTTCAACAAGAGAACGTGTTTTCTGGCAAATACACGGCAATGAAAACTGACGACGCCTGTACCAAGGACGTTAATAGGCGTGGCGACGGATAAAAGAAAGCCCTAGGCTGATAAAGCTACGATTTCAAATATTTACACGAAAGTGGTGAGCGAGTTGAAAGATCGCATGATTTCTATTGGTCAAGGAGTGGCAGCCATGCGCCCGGAACATTTCTCTGAAATGTTTTGTTAGCCAAGAGTAGGAAAGAGAATTTCTACCCCATTTATAAGGACAGCTACAAAAACCGTCTGCACCCATTATACTTGCACTGAGTGGTTTAGGGTTGTTGTGTCAAGTTCACTACTCTAGATGATCTAAGGGATCACTCAATTATGCTTCGCTTTTTTTTTCGGGGGGGATTGGGCAATACAGGTCAAAATTAAATGATCACTCTAATAAGTAATATGATTAACATGACCCCCTCCCCCTCTTCAAACTAGTGAAAAACAAATTTACTATTTTTCATGTGACAGCACCTGTCAAATTTCTATTGTTGTGATGTCAAACTCACGCTCCTAGTAATAATAGAATCTTCATTTGAACTCTAGAACTGCCCCATCCCCCAAAAAGGTATTTTGCGTCATCACATAATCAAGTATCAGGTATTGATTCACCATGCATGTGTAGGCCAAGTTAGTGAGACTGAATCCTCCAGAGACTCTCTGTACCAGCAGATCCCCCTGAGGCAATGTCGAATCAGGCAGATTCCCCTCAGGCAATGGTGAATCAGGCAGATTCCACTCAGGCAATGGTGACTCTACATTTGAAACTTTTACATACACAATAATAACCCAATCACATTATGCAAACTATTCTTTTTTTCAAAACTTGCCACTCCAAGTTTAACTTTTGACACATGTGTGGTTCCAGAAATTATCCATACCCTCCCTACTGAAGGGCATTGGAAATTCGGGAGGGGTGGGGCGGGGGGGGGGGGGTCAATTTACCTCATCATTTCCATACAAATTCTGTATTTTTCCTCGGAAATTCCAGAGGGGATGGGGGGTCACTTTTCAACACCCTTCCATGGGGGGGTATGGATATTTTCTGGAACCACACATTACCGGTAGTAAGATCTTGGACATGATCACTGCTATGTGTATTATGGTAGCTTATGAAAATGATGTAACCAGAATAATAGCTGAAAGCAATGATGATATCAAAACAGTATTTCTCATTGTATTTCTCCTTCATCCTGTATAGTCGCATGACATTGAGGATTGTAATAAATGAGATGAGAATGAGGCAGACATATTATTCATTCATCTGAGTGTCAAAGAATAAATGAGGGCGTCTAATTTCAACACCATGACCAAATTTGTACCTACAATTTACTTCTTGGTCAACCATTACAAGTAAGGGCTTGTCATGTTCTTTTCCCTTTCAGAGAGTTACATCAAGAAGCTTCGCTCATAGCGGAGCTCCCGCGGGCGCCGAAGGCGCCCGCGAGCGGAGCCCCATAGCTACATGCAGGAGGAGAAGGAACAAAACAAAAGTGTATATACATCAAACGATTCTGTCATGGACTTCCGGTTTGTGCGTCCGTCCGTCCGTTCGTCCGGCGTAACACAGGCAACCCAAACGTAAGCTAACGAGACAGGGTATATCTAAGGAAGGGAAGAACCTCAGACAACCAAACTTGGGTCAAAATATCAAAGTGGCAAGGGGGCTGCAACTGCGTGATCACGTGGTATGACGTCATCGATGACGTCATCAAATAAATAAAAGTATATATCTTTGGAAGGTTTGAACTTCAGACAACCAAACTTGGGTAAAGTTGTCTAAGCGGCAAGGGGGGTGCAACTGCTTGGTCACGTGGTATGAAGTCATCGATGACGTCATCAAATGCGGAAAGGTCTAAATCTTTGGAAGGGATGAACCTCAGACAACCAAACTTGGGTAAAGTTGTGTAAGTGACAAGGGGGGTGCAGCTGCGTGATCACGTGGTATGACGTCATCGATGACGTCATCAAATGAATAATGGTCTATATCTTTGGAAGCCATGAACCTCAGACAACCAAACTTGGGTAAAGTTTTCTAAGCGGGAAGGGGGGTGCAACTGCTTGGTCACGTGGTATGACGTCATCGATGACGTCATCAAACGAGAAAAGGTATATATCTTTGGAAGGGGTGAACCTCAGACAACCAAAGTTGGGTAAAGTTGTCTAAGTGACAAGGGGAGTGCGATGGCGTAGTCACTTGGTATGACGTCATCGATGACGTCATCAAACGAGAAATGGTATATATATCTTTGGAAGGGTTGAACCTCAGACAACCAAACTTGGGTGGAGTTGTCTAAGGGGGGTTCAAGGGGGGTTCAACAGCCTAGTCACGTGGTATGACGTCATCAATGACGTCATCAAACGAGAAAAGGTATTATTTTGGGAAGGGATGACTCTCAGACAACCAAACTTGGGTTAAGTTGTTTAAGGGTGTTCGGAAGTTTGGTTGCTAAGTTACGTTTCGTTGCTAGCGAAGATTGCGTGACTTCGGCGGCAGTCTTTTCTCAAAATCAAACAACAAGATAGTTTTATTTCCAACATATGTTAATTCTGGAGGAATGATTTTTCTAAAGTAACTTCATTTTCCTAAAGTTTATTTCATTATTTTGGTTCAATGTAGAAAAAAACGTTCATTTTCATTGTCAAAAGAATTGAAAAACATAGTTTTGTTGAAGCGTTTTGCCGTGACTTGTTGTCTAAGTGCAAACTATAGCGCGAGATTTGTAAAATGTCGCCACTGGAAACTGCCCGAAATTCCGCTGAAGTACCAAAAATTATGGCCAAACTAGCATCAAATATATATCTTCTATCATTGTTGTATCTATTGCATTTCAGTTTTTCTGGAGTTCTTTACTTTTTGTAGCTTTTGAGAAGAGAAAATATCGTTCGGCGCTCGTTCGGCGATCGAAAAAGTTGGCTACTTTGACAAAAAATATACCATTTTGAAAAGTAATTAGCAACTCTGTATAGAAGAAAATCATACCATGCTAGGAAATCATACCGTTATTGTTTCTACGGCGTTAAAGAAGAAAGAAACAGTCTAAAATGCCTAAATTGTAGATTTGTTCAGCCTACGAACTTGCAGTCTCTCGAGTGAAGGCTTATATTCAAATTTCTGAAGATACATTATTTGACAAGCCTTCGTGGCCGATTTGTAAGGTCTTGGGCTAGAAAAGAGAAGGTACTGAGTTCAAACCCTGCGTGCGTTCTTTTTTCTTTTTCGATTTTTTTTCTTTTTCGGGTTTGAACTTTCTTTTTCGCTTCTTAAACAATGTTACGATGTATTTCTCTTCCATTGCTTGCTTGATTTCTATTTTCTTGTGGAAAATAAAATATAAATTTGTTTTACACTTCCTTGGTAACCAAGCCTCCTAGCGCATCAATTAGTGTTTCTTTAAAACACTAATTCTCACGCGAATCTTAATATTTCGCAAAAAAATTAAAGCAAATCGATAGAAAAGCACATTGTTTACAAAATTAAGTATGGATTTGCATTTAGGATAAAAATTGCGAAAGTTATAGCCAAAAAACGACTTTATGCACTCGTCATTTCCTTATTTTAAATCGAAATTGCAAATCCATACTTAACTTTATGAAGATGCTCATGCAAAAAGTATTCGAAAAACGTCTATTTGAAGTCAAATTAGTCTTTTTCTACTCCCGGTCACGTGCCCATGGGCGTGACCCGATGACGTCATCGTTGGTATTGTTGTCCTTTGGTGATGTCATGGCGCAAAATTGGTCATGATTGTAAAGTTTCGCCGATTAGAGCTGTTTCAAATTTCCTGAATTTCCCTAGCAACCAAGTTTCCGAACACCCTGGTAAGGAGGGTGAGATGGCGTTGTCACGTGGTATGACGTCATCGATGACGTCATTGTAACCGGGAGCTCCGCTTTTAGCCAGTGGCTAAATCTATATATTATTTCCGTACATCTTTCACAAACCACACATTTCTACCAAAGTTCCATATGCTGGTGATGCATACCCTTCCATTCATTCAGAAAATAATGGCCATTTCCATTAGGGTTCGTTGGAGAACAAGGAGGGTAGTCATTTCTCAAGAAAGTACTGTCACTCCATGTTGTGGTACCTTGAAGAAAATCCTGAAGCAACATGTTGCCTCCTCAGTCTAGAGCATGGATCCCAAAGAAGAAAACAAAGGCTCTGAAAGGGAAAATGTAGGAAAGAAACTGAATTCAGGATTGCAAACTCACCGTCTTATTGGTTTTCGAATCTACGTTTTAGACCCGATCCACAGTACATCGTTTTCAAAAAGAGTTGCGTCCACACTTATCGTTTTCGTATTAGCGGAGCTCCCGCGGGCGCCGAAGGCGCCCGCGTAGCGGAGCCCCATAGCTACATGCAGGAGAAAAAGGAACAAAACAAAAGTGTATATGCATCAAACGATTCTGTCATGGACTTCCGGTTTGTGCGTCCGTCCGTCCTACTGTTCGTCAGGAATGACGTCATCAAAAGTAGAAAAGACAATATCTCAAGAAGGCAACATCGCTAGGTGTCCAAACTTGGGTAAAGTTATTTTGGAGGCAAGGGGGGTGCACTACCAATGTCACGTGACATGACGTCATCGATGACGTCATCAAAATTAGAAAATTCAATATCTCGAGAAGGCAACATCGCTAGGTGACCAAACTTGGGTAAAGTTATTTTGGAGGCAAGGGGGTGCACCACCAAGGTCACGTGACATCACGTCATCGATGACGTCATCAAAACTAGAAAAGTCAATATCTCGAGAAGGCAACATCGCTAAGTGAGCAAACTTGGGTAAAGTTATTTTGGAGGCAAGGGAGATGCATTACCAAGGTCACGTGACATGACGTCATCGATGACGTCATCAAAACTAGAAAAGTCAATATCTCGAGAAGGCATCATCGCTAGGTGACCAAACTTGGGTAAAGTTATTTGGAGGAAAGGGGGTGCACCACCAAGGTCACGTGACATGACGTCATCGATGACGTCATCAAAATTAGAAAAGTCAGTATCTCAAGAAGGCAACATCGCTAGGTGACCAAATTTGGGTAAAGTTATTTTGGAGGCAAGGGGTTGCACCACCAAGGTCACGTGACATGACGTCATCAAAACAAGAAAAGTCAGTATCTCAAGAAGGCAACATCGCTAGGTGACCAAACTTTGGTTAAGTTATTTTGGAGGACAGGGGAGTGCACTACCAAGGTCACGTGTCATGACGTCATCGATGACGTCATCAAAACTAGAAAAGTCATTATCTCAAGAAGGCAACATCGCCAGGTGACCAAACTTGGGTAAAGTTATTTTGGAGGCAAGGGGAGTGCACTACCAAGGTCACGTGACATGACGTCATCGATGACGTCATCAAAATTAGAAAAGTCTATATCTCGAGAAGGCAACATCGGTAGGCGAACAAACTTGAGTAAAGTTATTTTGGAGGCAAGGGGAGTGCACTACCAAGGTCACGTGACATGACGTCATCGATGACGTCATCAAAACTAGAAAAGTCTATATCTCGAGAAGGCAACATCGGTAGGCGAACAAACTTGGGTACAGTCGAGAAAAGCATCCGTGAGTCTGTGGGTATGGAGCTCTTTGAAATGCCAACAAAAAAATCTGAATTTACAAGTATGCAATGGAGAACAAGAAGAATGTTTTCTGTAATAAGTGACGTCGCGATACGTCGCATGATGAATTTTTTGCAGGACTTATAATTTTTTTTCCCTAGCAACGGCCCAACAACGCACCCTATAAAAATATTTAACCGGGAGCTCCGCTTTTAGCCAGTGGCTAAATCTATATATTATTTATAAACGAGATCTTTTTCATTGTCCCAGAGTTTGAAGAGGTAAATTTCCCAAACTTCGGTTTGAATATTCCAAGCGAATCTTGAAAAATATTGTATCCATCGGTGGTGAAATGGTGACCAAATCAAAGTATTTTCAGCGAGGCAACTCTGCAGTTCAAAATCCATAAACTAAGGCACAAAATGCGAATTTAGCCCTCGAATCTATCCTTGCCACCTTCTAAAAACTTAAATCTCTTATCGTAGTCAATGTTAAGGTTTTAAAACAAGTGTTTTCGAGCGTATTTGCTTCTATCAAACAGCAGCAAGTTTCCACCAAGTGCTAGCCGAATGCTTGTAGTGAAGTCTGACGTAATGTCCCGTGCGTGACAAACGTCACGCATGCTATGCAGAAAGAGCCTCTAGAAAAATGTCGGCAAATGCAATATTTAGTGTCGTTCGGATATTTTTTGTATTGTTCCCGTGTAGTATATACTAAAACAATTATTCTCCTCAGGCTCCGTGAATAGGGCCTCCGGTCTCGGGGACTATTCGCCACTTTTCACTTCGCCTTCGGCGAACAATTGTTAATTATTCCTTCAGGCTTTCTTGCTTTGGCGTTAACGCCATATTGGTTCCTGTGATTCTCTGTTTGATAAGTTCCAATAAAGAATCTTTTTAGAAGACACAAAGGATTGAAGTAAGTCGCGCGCTACATCTTTTGGATTTTTTTTTCAATAATTGTTGTAGCACTCCATCTACCGATGTCTGGTTTTCATCGATATCACTCTGACTTTCACTATCGGGCTCACTCGTGCTGTCATCATCTGAAGATTCCGCATCACTACTAGTGTCGCTGTCACCACAGGGAGCTCACCCTTCCGGTAAAATATAAGTAAATGTGTTATTTTAATGTTTTTTTCCTCCGTTCTTTTATCTGTCAATGGGAATCCTGTGTATTGTTTTACCTCTTGGACCTTAGGGAACAAGGTTACGTCATGCTAGGTTAGTAGTACAGTAGGTATGGAATTAGTGGCGGAATACTAATTTTGTGGCGGAGGTCAAAGGTCACGTCAGAGTCACGTCAGGAATGTTGAGGCGGAGGTCACGAATGTGAAGAATGTATAGTATCAGGTTACCTACATTATGTGGATTGACGCCAGCACTTTATAAACCAGCACCGGAAGTGGCTTATAGGCTAGCACCGGAAGTTGATTATAGACTAACACCGGAAGTGGATTATAAACCCCTTGTTTGAAAAAAAGGAAGGGAGGGGGAGGGTACCCCCTTGTTTGAAAAAAAGGGAGGGGGAGGGCACCCCCTTGTTTAAAAAAGAGAGGGGGAGGGGGGAAGGGTATCTCCCTTACTTGAAAAAAGGAGGGGGAGGGGGTACCCCTTGTTTGAAAAAAGGAAGGGTGAGAAAGGTATCTCCCCTTGTTTGAAAAAGTGGGGAGGGTATCTCCCCTTGTTTGAAAAAAGGAAGAGAGGGGAGGGTACCCCCTTTTGCTAGTCTATAAAATTCACTTCCGGTGCTAGCTTATAAACTACTTCCGGTGCTAGTCTATAATTCAACCGAATGCTTTTAGGCAACAAAACTTCTATGGATATAAAGCGGAAGGGCTAATCTACAATATTTGTAATTTTCGAAAAAAAACATTTAAAGCGAACAAAAAAATTGATATTCAAATACCTGGTTTTCGTAGCGGTTATGCCTACAGTTGGGGGCGACGGAAGCGGAAGTGAATCGTCAAAACTCCTGCCAAGTAGATGCCAATTCAGATTAATAAGTAATTTCAATGGAAATTTTTCTATCAAATATTCAAGGAATAATCTAAGTGTTTCATGTATTGTCACGTAGCACAGTCCACGTCTCCGCATTTACAAGGATTACTATTGTATTGCAAGTGTTTACAAATAGGCAAAGTGAGAATTCAAGTAGTATTTTCTAAAAGCCTATTTAGAAACGAAAAGTTACCTAGATTTATATCATTTTCCAGGGTTGGCTGACAGTTTGAGAAGAAATATGACTACTATGGTTTCGATCCCCGGATTAACCTTTATTCTATTTATATCATTTTCTTCGGTTGGTTAAAATAAAAGAGGAACAAACTAGAAATTTGCACAATACAAAGACGAATTGAGAAGACCGTAGACGTCAATATCAAATGTACTCAGATCGTAATGAATATCTCTCTGGCTGAAATATGAACTCAGACTCATTCGCCACGTAATTTTCGAGTAGTATTCTGTGGAACTTTGCACAAATACAATAGATGGCCGGTGCATTTTTATGCGCAAATATTCAATGCTAAAAATATTCAATGCAAAATGTTACCAAATTACGTCTTATAGAACAAGAATTATTGCATTGTCAGTAAAAAGAAGGAAATAAAGTTAAATTAGAGAGCATATTTTATGTCTATGATTTCATAGGACGCTTAGGTGTTTTTTTTCACTCACAAGTTTGCTACATTAAATGTTGGCAACACTACTCATTTTGTATCAAACACGTTTCGTTTTGTTTTTCAAAAGGTCATACAGTCACGCATTCAACGGAAGTTCATTTATCATGTAAATGTATTTGAATATCTAATTACTTCCGTCGCCGCTAACTAGAGGCATAACGTGTACGAAAAATCGCGTCGAGTTTCCTCCCTTGCAGCAGGTGGGAAATTTGTCGACGCTGACAAATGAATGCCGGCGCAGCCAAGAGGGCAGGCTTGCGAGTTTGCGCAAACGTTGCATTCCTGACAAATTTTCATGCTCCGGGTAAATTAGTTCTTTGTTTTATTACATTTGCACGGATTTATTTTTGCGGTGAAGACCATGTAACAAAAGACATTTCGCATGATAGAACACTAGGAGTAGACAAAGCTTGATTTCATGTCAAGGGTATAAACGGCCCTCGAAATATACCAAAGATGATTTTTTCAGCCGATAAAACAAGCAAAGATAGTTCGGTTTCAACGAAAGGATGACCCTGTCAAATTTTGGTTCTGGTGCAAAAGCTGGTTTTTCGAATATGTTAATATTTTGTATTTTTACACACAACATTTGCCGGGAACTAGGTAGGTATACAAGTTAAAGATCTGAGTATCAAACTTAAGAACCACGATCGCCCTGGATATTATTACGCGTTAAATGTATATGTTTCTATGTGTTTAGTCCCCAGGGCGATCAGGGTACGTATGGCTGATAATTATTATCTTCTTGTTAGTTTGTTCCAGACAAAGTCTGCGTCGTGTAAAAATACAAAATATTAACCTATTCGAGAAACTAGCTTTTGCAAGAACCAAAATTTCACAGGGTCATCCTTGCATTGAAACCGAAGTATTTTTGCCAGTTTTATCGGCTGAAAAATTGTCTAGGTATATTTTGAGGGCCATCTATACCTTCACTCGACATGAAATTGGGCTTAGTTTACTTCTGGGCGTTCAATCATGCAAAACTTCTTTTGTTAGGCGGTATTGACCGCAGCAAATAATCCGTGCCCGCATGAACATTTGCCAGGAATGCGACGTTTTCGACGCCAGCATAAACTCACAAGCCTGGCCTCACTTTGACGAGCGCATGCTCTTTACAAATTTCCCACCTGCTCTCCCTTGCTAGTATTAACTAGGTTGTGAAGGTCAATGAATTCCTTTGTTATGAAAAGTACTGATAGTGGCCAATCAGAACCTAGCATGACGTAACCTTGTTCCCTAGGGTCTAAGAGGTAAAACAATACACATGATTCCCATTGACAGATAAAAGAACGGAGGAAAAAAACATTAAAATAACACATTTACTTTTATTTTACCGGAAGGGTGAGCTCCCTGTGCTGTCACTGTCCTGGCTGGAAGTTTCAGTCTCAGACCCCTCCTCTTCCTGAGAAAACTCGTCACTCTCATCGCTCTCTGGAGATCTTCTTTTACTCATGTTGTTTCTTTCTGATATTAAATGCCAAAAACAAGGGCAGGGCTGCAAAAAGCGGCGGAAGCATGTCTTTGTCTTTTCTTATCTCTAAATGGGATAGAAGCATCAGTTGAATCCTTGAGAAGATCTAAGTGCTCTCTAATAGACCTCCTCGGCTTGGCGTAATGTTTTCCCATTTCAGATCACGTGGCATTCCCATGAGTATTCTCTGTTTTTTTTTCTGCTTCGCACCGTAGGATATATGAATATGGAAGCATTCCAAACAAAGGGAGAATACTCATGGGAATGCTAAATGATCTGAAATGGGCAAAACATTACGCCCAAGCCGAGGAGGTCTATTGCTTCTTTTTCTCCTTTTGCCATGGGCACACAGCCTCTTATAAAATTATAGCAGACCTCACAAAGGGTGTGCACTTGTTCCGGAGTAGCGCTTGCTAAAAGGTACGTCTTCTGCTACGACGCGCCCTTGTGTAAGAGGTGAAGATAAGGAAGATTGTTTCTCAACAACTTCGACATGTTGCGTTCTCGAAGGCTTCTATAGAATGATTCGTTTTGTTAACCACAGGTGCATTTGTATAACGCTTAAACGTGTTGCAAAGATAACGCCCGCTAGGACGTCCATAGCAACGCCCGCAGAACGGCCGCAGAACGCCTGAAAGACGGCCGCAGAACGCCCGCAAGACGGCCGCAGAACGCCCGCATGACGGCCGCAGAACACCCGAAGAAAGCCCACAGCAACGCCCGCAAAATGCCTGAAAGAACGGCCGCAACGGCCGCGGAACGCCCGTACGAACGGCCGCAAGACGCCGGGAGAACGGCCGCAAGACGCCCCCAGAGCCGCCCGCCGCTGACCACTTACGCATGCTAACGGCCGCCGCCCACTATGAAAGCCTAATAGCACACCAGAAAAGGACCCGTCACTCTGTGACGGCGGGAAACGAAAGATAAAAGACGTATGCATTTAAATTTACGGGTTGTTGATGGTGTTGGGTAATGGCTAGGAAATCGCCTTCCCCATGCTGAAATAAATCTGTATTGTTTGGAAACAAAACTTCATGTGCATCATTCGCCGTTGTTTGGCCCTGGCTATGCACTGGTCTCCCTCTGGTGTCTCCTTTTTGGCGCGAAAATTACGCACGGGCGCGAATCAGTCATATTTGTTCAACATGCCACATTGAATAACATCAAAAATCAACTCGACAGGACTGGACAGAGTTCACAAACAGAATCTAGCATTGTGGCTAAATGCAAACAACACTGCAGTTTTGATTTCTTTTCAATGGCAAAGGCGAATGGGGAACTCGAGTGGGGAAAGAAAACTACCAAAATCCTGTGTAGACTTGGGCAAAATGAGAAAGTCAACATTTTTCAAATCGTCCTCATGCGTCTCACATGTTTCTTCACCATGTCAAATCAGGTGAGCTCCATAATAGCATAAACTAAACTCACTATTGCAGGGACGTCAACTAATCGAAATAAAATTGTGGAGATTTGAGGGTGTGTAGCGGGAGTCTTGTCATGACAGATAACAATGCGAGTGAAAGTGGCGTAGAAACAAAGTGTAGAAACTGAGAAATGCTACAAAAATACCTCTAGACCTCCAAAAAACTGTTACGGGAGTTCTAAAAACCCGGAAGACCGGGAGATAAAAAAAAATATTCAGACTCCCGGCAAAACCGAGAGAGTTGACGTCCCTGCTATTGTGATGAAATGCCTCAGTTTTCACAAAACAAAACTGTCATTTCTCTGCCGGTATTTTATAGGCAAGAGCAACTCTTTCACAAATAATTCAGGGAACTCCTTAGAAAATCCAACTAACTTAAACAAAAACTCAAACAAAACCCTTTTCAGCAAAAATATGGGTTTTAACGCTATTTCAAAATGTAGCGATTAACTTACATTTGGAGAAATAATCATGGCTTTAACTTATTACTTACATTTTCCTGATCATTTAGGGTTATGAGAAGCAACGTTTGTTTTAGACTTGAATGAAATTATTTCTCAGTTCAAAGCTTTCGAATTATCCCAGCACATGTCTGCAAATAATTTGTAACAGAACTATTTAGGTCTGGTGTTTTCGGCTATGCGAACTCTATCAGTTCTTTCTTAGTTTCTGTGGAAGAATTCAACATGGCGGCTTTGTCCCTCGCATAAGAAATCGCATGAATTGGAACTTTGCTGCAGATTAATATTTCCCAACAAAAACACGCCTACAGGTGAGATTTCGACTTTCTCTTTAATGGACTGTGAAATATTTAGTGTTTGAAAATGGCGTTTATTTTTTATGGCCCTTTATTTTACCTTCGCCTGCCCGTGGAAACGCGCTAAAATGCTGCGATCTGATTGGCGGGGTGACACGATGACAATGCGATTTTAATAGTGTAGATACACACAACCACAATACGACTTATGGTGTTATTTGCAGCTGCCCTCTCTACAGTGAGCATGGAAAGAACTCGCTTCCAATGCCCCAAGTGCGAGAAAAGCACTGAAATCTCTCTGTGGTGAACCTTGTACAAAATCTGTATTTTCAATCAAAAATTTGAAGGACCATCTCCCTTAATTCTCACTATCTGGTGTTGTTTAAAACCCCCAGAGATAATTAGTGCTTCTCATTGGAATTTATGAATTTATGGAATTGAGAAGCTCTTTCATTTCGGTTCATAGCTTTGCACGTCCAGTATGTTGTTTAGCTCTATTTTGTATTGTTGTTTATGCAAATTGCGTGCTGTATAAAAGTGATTCTGTAAGTGAATATTTCACTCCGCGTTTTGAAGTCTTCAGACTACCAAGTTTAAGTTTAGATGGCTCTTTCTCAAGAGCTGAAAGATTTTCTGAAAGAACAAATCAGCGAGTTAAAAACCTCTATCAAAGAAGAAACTGAAGTTGCTATAGAAACTGCTGTTAAGAAGGTTCAGTCAAGAGATTCTCCATATACTTTTAAAATGGAGGGAAACAAGAAGCAATATCTTCATGAGGTTTCTGTGGAAACTAAAATTGAGGCGGCAGATTCTGCGATTGCTCGTGGCAAATATGCGGATGCTTCTGAAGCCCTTCAGCAAGGTAAGGAAGAGATTGCTGCTCGCAAAAAAAAAGAGATTATTTTGGGAGACAAACATGGCTGGGATTTTGTTGATAATTATCGGCAAGTCGATTTTGCAGATGGCCCAGAAGATGAAAGGCGAATGAAAAAAGCATTAAAAGAGGTTTCTGTTCAACGAGAGAAAAGGAATAAACAGCGTGCTAAGAAGTTTGCTGCAAGGAATGCTCAGTCTCAGGCTAATCGTGTTCTAACTCAAATTCAGCCAGAATTTCCATTGAAAGCTAACTCTTTTTCTTATAATCATTATACATGTAACCATTGTGGAAGAACCGGACATTTCTGGAGGTCGTGCCCTCTTAGACTCTTGGCAGCTGGCCAACCTCGACAGTTACAATCCATTCCTGCTCTCCCCGGACCAGCTACAAGCGGCTCGTCAACTCAATCCACTTCCAAGTTATCCCGTTCTACAGGACTTGGTGTTTGATTCCCTACGTCTGGTTGATGATAGTGATCTAGATTTTGCTTGTGTATCAAGAAACTGTGAGTCTGTTCAGGGACGAATTCATTGTAATCGCCAGTGGTGGTTCGATAATTTACAATTATCTCAATTAGTTATAGAAGTTTTGACTTTCGCAGTTTTTCCCGATCAGGTATACATAAAGAATAACAAGAGTGCTCTATCGCACTATCGGTTTGTTTGCGATTCTATTGAAGATTTATTGGCTAAAAATTGTATTTCTGAAGTTTCTGTTATTCCTCATTGCTGTAATCCTATCCGTAGTTGAAGGAAAGAAATTACGTTTAGTTATTGATCTAAGTCGTTCTGTTAATCCTTGTTTAGAAAAGTTTAAAATTAAGTATGAAGGTCTACAAACTTTAGTAGATATGTTTAAGTCAGATCTCTATTTTGTAACATTTGATTTAGAATCTGGCTTTCATCACATTGATATTCACGAAGATTTTCGCAAGTTTATTGGTTTTGCTTGGACTTTTCCTAATGGTGTCAATCGTTATTTTGTGTTCAAAGTTTTAGCTTTTGGGGTTTCTTCTGCCTGTTATCTGTTTACGAAAATGATGAAACCTCTTGTAAGTAGATGGAGATCTATGGGATATTTTGCTATGATGTATATTGACGATGGAATAATTGGGTGCGTGTCAGAGAAGGCAGCGGAAAGCGCTAGTCAGTTTGTCAGGCGCGATCTTGAGAATGCTGGCCTTAAAGTCAACCAAGCTAAATCGAACTGGAAGCCCAGCAATGCTGTAGAATGGTTAGGCATGATCATATGCTGTCAATGAGAGGTTCATGATTCCTCCTAAGAAGATTGACAAAGTTAAGCGTCTAATTAGTGATATTTCGCATAGTTCACGCGTATTTGTTAAGGATCTTGCTAAATTAACGGGTTTTTTGATTTCACTCACTTTAGCTTTGGGTCCTGTTACGCGTTTGTTTACTCGCCAAATCTATGCGTGCATAAATGCTAGACATTTTTGGTCTGATGTAATTGTTATTCCTGAAGGTGTATTAAATGATTTAAGTTTCTGGTCCGAGACTCTTAACAAGTGTAATGGATTTTCATGTCCAGGCACAGGCATTTTCACACTCCATTTGCTATTTGTTGATTATTGCGCGTGTCGCGGTGCAGGCGTAGATTAGAAATGAAACTACAAGTATTAACTCTGGCAAAACAAATGTACCTTGGAAACACAGAAAGATTTCTGAAAAAAATATGATGAGGCTGTCATGCGAAGAGATGGAAAATGTGTTGAATCAAAACTCGTTACCAGCCGATGTAATTGTGAAAGAGTATGACACGTTACTAAACAGATACCTGGATCTGCAAAAACAGACAAGTCGTGCCCCCATGGCAATCCGCCCACCACCTCCAGAATCAACCGCAAACGTAAACAGAACCGCAACTCATTGCTTCGCCGCAGCCAAAGTCTATACCACAAGCAATAACATCATCTGTTTGTCAAACACCACCCAAAACACCCGCATCATTTACGACACCTAAATCGTAAAAAAATCGCCACCCAAAGCGGTGTGGTTTCAATACGAAAATGCGAATCCAAAGAAAGACGTTGGTCCTTTACTGAAACAATACATGAAAGAGCAAAAGAAAGTTCCAAAATTGGCTCCAGCGTTTGACACACCGCCATCTAGTAGCTATATACTGCAACCGATCATCTCCTTCAAAAGAGCATGACAGAGCCGGAACAGCAAAAGCAAGTTAGGCGATCAAAGAGACTAAATCAAACTAGAATCAAGTTATGTCCTAAATTTGCAAATGCTTAATGTTAATGTAAGATCCTTGATTGAAGATATATACATAAACAATTATTCGCCTTTCGGGGTTGAATAAGCACTGCATATTCAGGGTTTGTTCCACCACAAGACACTTTTGAAAAACCTTGTTTTTCTTTTGCAGAGTACTTGTTTCTGAAATATAGTTCATTAGTCTCTTTTAAAACACTTGGTGGTACTTTTCCATTGTAAAAGAGTCTGAGATACTTTCCAGGCCGTTCGTAGAGCAATGAATTTCTGTTGTTGTTCGGACCACGCGAAAACATCTCTCCAAGCCTTTTTGTAAAGTTCCGGTAAATACTCTTTCCATGAGGAGTCCAGAGGTATGTCCAGAATACTACACACTTCCTGCACCGTTTCCCATATAAGATTTTCCTCTACTTGGCGTCTGGCTTTTTTGTAACAAAACCTCCAACTTTCTCTTTGTTCAGACAAACACTCATTTGGATTGCCGACTAGACATTCCTCGCATGGGCAAGTCTTAAGCTCTTCGGGCATAGCCTTTTCGCATAAATCTGCGCACACTAAGTGACATGTTTTTAACAAACGTTCAATCTTTGCTTCCTCTCTGTTGTCAGCATAGACTACGATTGGTACAGCGTTCGCCATAATGTTCTTTCGCGTAAAAAAATTAACGTAAATCACGATCAAGAGCATGAATGAACATCGTAAATACCTAAACTGTTTTATACTATTCTCATTCTGCACACTAATGAGCGCATCGCCAAAGCGCAAGGAATTCGTTTAAACTGGCCAAACCGGTTATTAGTAATGCTTTGCGTGCCTTGGTATAAAGCTGGGACTCACAGTCTTGCCATGTGCCAGTTTCGCGCTCATCTCGACAAGACGATGAAATGTTTCTCTTGGGCTTTTGCCAGTCAACCGCCCCTACCACCCAGGCATTTCTTCGAACCAGTAAACTGCTCCTTTTTTATCTTTTTCTTGGCTTTATCTGCGTTTCTCGTGTATATAACTATCAATGGATAACTATCAATGGCTGTAAATTTTTGAAATTTATGTATGAGATTCTACCGTAGACGGCTCGGAGAGCTGTGGACGTTAGACAAGTACGGAGTACTGCCGGCAAGGAAAGAGAAATATTATACGAGATTTTTTTAAAGGGTAAATACTAACAACGAGCTGTGTGTCATGTATAGTGTGTGATGAGAAACTATTACGCTCCAGAATTCAACACGGCATGTTCAGAGTATGATACTATTAAATTTAAAGGAGATTTACAGCAGTCTATCGTGTATTTAGTCTAGACATGTTCCTTGCATCTAAAGCCATCAATCTTATTACACATTTACGAGTAATTTTTGCCATCTCCTTTGTTGACTTGGGGGGCCTCGCTCAATGGTTCCAATTCGGGATTTATTCCGAGCCCGGGTCAACGAAGGGGGTGGGTCCCTTTTGGATTAACCGTTACCTTTTAGGGACGGACCATTTGATACTTGAAAGGGGGGGGGGGTGGCTGATTCCCAACAAAAAAATTCGAGCAAGCCTCTGACCTAGAAAAAAAATAACGCGCAAGCAAAGCTGGTGGCGAAAAAAAATCGAGCAAACTCACTTTAAACTCTCTCTTGATACCGTTTTTAGGGAACCTGATGTCTTTATAAATAGAGGAATTTTTTGGTCGGCTCGCGCTGCGCGCTCGCCATCAGCAACAATTAAAACACTTAATATTTGTTTTAAAATTTAAATAATTTCAGAAAATGATAAGTAAAGGTTTACTTACTTTCAACTGATATGTCCAAAATTGCAGCAGCGTCGCGCTCATAAAAAGCGTAAGCTGTGGAATAGAGGAGTATTCTGCCGCACATGCGCATTGCATCTTAGGAACTTGACTTGTTTGGTTATCAATGGCGGAGAAAGATTACCGAGTGTGTCGAAACATGCGCCAGTTGTGCACCGTGTAAGGATTAACTTCACCCAAGAATCTAAGAAATAGCTAAATGGGCTTTTGGTCTGTAATTGTGGCTGGAATCAGCGAGTGAAAGAACACAGTTTGACTTTTAAATTACCGAACAAACATGCAAAGTTGCTACTCACTTACGAGGCTGACACCAGCATGTTGTGGCTTGCTCGGGTTTTTCGATGTGGATATCTGATATGCAACGAAGGCTACTGCTCCGAAACCCTGTCTTATGGTAAGTTTTAGTTCTATAGTTTGTTCATAACATACAAGAATGTAAATCGGTTGTTCTCTTTCAGCGATCCAGCTCGAAAATATTACGATATTATGTGTAAAAACCTCATTTTAGACTTAGTTGACAGCGAATTTCCCGTAATCGTAGAAAGAGTATCACAGTTCGGACATTTGGACTAGTTTTATCGTCCTTTCCTGGTTTGTTCTTAAAGGGTTTTATTAGCCCCAAAATCGGAGAAAGTTGTCCGATTATTTCTTGAAAGTATGACCATATTTTTACTCAGTTTATTCTCACGTAAAATTCTTATAGAATTTCACACTCGACAAGCGTGTTGAAAGTTCAATACGTGTATCGAACTCATTACTAAGTATTTATTTTTGTTTCAAAGTGATCGGTGGCATATTTTCGAGAATATTGCCTGGTAAATTATGCCTAAAATTTATTTGCTAATGAATATTTATTATTATATTATTGTGGAACATCTAGGAAGAGTATCACACAAATATTCATATCATGCTGAGCCTCACTAATGATATTATCATCCTGTCATATTGAATTAGCTGGCAAAATCGGAGAAAACATTATTAAACTTGTTTGCTGTAAGCTGGTTTTTCATCACTTTGTTGCATGTGATGTATTAAAAGTGATAATTGAGGTTTTTGCTGTGCTACACTAATATTGGCCCCTGATATGCTGCTTCCCCAGTCACACAATCACATATATCCAAGAAAGAGAACAAAGCTATCTATTTGTTCATATCTTGCTATGGCCAGCAGTCCTCCCTGGTTACCATGAGGCTGGCTTTCAAACAATGAACCTTTCCCCTGTGTGCTAGTGCATTTTTCACCATAAATGGTGACTTGTGAGTGGAAATGATAAAATTATTGATGTTACAGTCAACCCGAATGTACTCTTCCCTACAATTTCACAATATTGCCTAGCAACATTGATGGACAACTTACTCAGATCAAATTGCAAAAAAATATTTTGTATCTGTCTACAAGGTATTGTACCAGAACTGGAAACTTTTTGTTTCTGATGTGATTTGCCTAAGGCCATCCTACTCTATTGCGGAGACATGTGGTGAATGAAAGTTGCTTGCGACGATTGAAATTTGATACCAGGCAAGTTGGCCATCAATGTGAGAGAACAACTGGCTTGACTGTAATGTGCCAATTTCATTTCACTTCTCTGAGTTAGTCTGAATTAAAAAAGGAAATATGTCTAGAAGCATAATAAAAGATATAATGGAGAGTAAGTAATTCAGAAGTAACTTGATGTGCATTGTTTGTTGCAGGTTCAGAAGGTATATTACAGGGATAATGTCATTCTTGTCTGGATGATCACAAAACAATTGCAGCCTGCAACCAAAGACCACAAGTGCTGGTGGTTCAGAGGTGCAACATGTTAGAAAAGCACTACAGCATTTCGTCAATTGTTTTTCAGAAGTAGAACTATACCTAAGAGGGAACTATACCAAAGAGTTCCCTTTCTGTAGAGTAGAGACTACTCAAGAGTTTTCTCTACAGATAGTTTAGTGCTCAGTAGAACATCACAGTGCTGTATCAAAATCAATTTAACTTCTTCAATTTAACTTTTTTATAATTAAGCGCCATAAAAATTCTATTATTATTATTATTATTATTTGTTATTAAATGTTATATTGCCACCTCAAAATCCAATATTTTCAACAGGTGGAAGTTTTGTCAACTGCCCAATTTTCTCTAAATTGGATTGCAGTTGACAGAACTTGTCAGAATACTCTGCCAGTAATAAAATAGCATAATAAATTGTTGACAATATGGTGTTCCAATAGTTTCTTGGACATAATAATCCATCATTGAATCCCAGGGAAGGGTGAAGATAGAGCTTGTATCTCAAGGGTGGGTACCCTTCACAGCCTTCAGGCTGGGTATTTAAAAATCGTTGACAAATTCCCAGCTTGACTAGATACAAAATCCGGGTTTGTAAATCATTGTAGTCAAAGAGATTTAATTCCAGGATAGGTGATTCAAATCCAGCACCTCGAGGTATCATCTGAAGAAACGGTACCTGATTGGGGGGGGGGGGGGGGATGCTGAAGCTTGTCAAGACATTTTCTAAGGTTACACACACACTAATCAACATGTTTGTTTGGTCACCATGACATATTGTTTTTTTTTCATTACTACTAACAGGTCAGTCAAAGTACACTGAATGATGCTCATTTTGTTTTGTAAGTGGTTGGAGTTTTCCAGCAAAATCTATGTGCAGAACAACGGGTCAACTTATATTTCTCAACCCAAAGCTATGATATCTTTCCACTTGATCTAACCGGGATCTAACCCCACTTGAAATATCAGGGTAAACTGATGGGGAAAAAAATGAAATCGTTACTATTGCTAAACATCGTCTTTTTTCCGGTTCTTGCAGTCTGAATTTCAGTCTGAATCAGTTTAACAGTCGCAGATGAAGGTCCACAGATCCTCAAATCAAACACGTTTATTTGCACTACACAGGCAGCTGAATAAACCTTTTATTTTATCCCTCCCGCTTTCAGAATAAAAGAAGCAAAACAAACGAGAAATAGAAATAGCGCGCTATTTGATTACAAATTCGCGATACTCAACAGTGCTTTTCCCTGAGTTGAGTCTGCAATGTAAACATGGACGGCAGCGGTTGTTGCGCATGGCATAAGCAAAATACTCCTCTGTTAAGCTGTGGTGTAGTATTTGAAAACTATAACATCCTACTAGGCATGCATGATTAATTTTTGAAAATTTTTATGATGTTTTTGTTCAGTGACTCCATTTCTTCAGCGTGATTCTCATCTCCCAGAAATAAGAACATCATTAACCTCGTAGATTTTCAAAATCGCGGCGGGCTTCGCGCGCATTGATAAACATACAAACTTATCTGTTGTCAGCCCTCGATCGTAAACCCGAACTGATCCGATTTCGCAAAATGCTAACATAACAGGAGAGTATGAAATCAAACTTTATTGAAGTGATCAATTGTCGTTTTGAGAGCGAAAAAATTTAAATAATGTCCCGAACCAAAAAAAGAAATATCAGGAAAAAACATGAGGAGCTTAACGCGACTCGAAAAAGTGGCACCCCACAGGTTAGGGAAAATATTTTGCCCTAACCTGCGGGAGATCACACTACTACGTGTGAGCAGATTCTGTCAGAACGCCGACTTAATCCAATAAAATACCTCGGCAGTTTCGCAACCCGCTTTAGGTTAGCTATTGCTACGTGAATCAAAATACCGCGATCAGAACACCATGACCAAGCAACAAAATACCTTGCTAACCGATTAATTTCATGGTAAAAAGCGCACTTTGGAAATCGAATACCATTATAGATTCATAGAAACATTCATTCCCAGTCCCATATGAAATAGCGCGGAATTCATTATATACTTTGTTTACATTTTTTAAGCCCCGTTTACGAGTTCTACAGAAAAAACATCCTACAATTGTAACTATTCCTCTTGGTTCAAGTATAATATTTCCTATAACGGCGCGAAGTAATGATAAATAAACAGGCCGTGCAGCCAACAGTGTATGCGCTTCAGCTACTAGTATGAAACAAGCAACAACTTCCTGTTTCAAGTTTTGTGCCTCCCAGTTTTGAAAACAAACGAGAATCATAAGCAACAATATTGACAACTACAGAATAAGATTGAGGTTCCGTATCCACTATAACCTGCATCCCTCTATAATTCTATGGAAGTAAAGAATGGTCACTAAGTTATATAGTTATAGGAAATTTAGTATTACCATGTAAATAAAATACCCATGTAGGCCCTGTAATATAAACTAGGACCACGTGAAAATAGGACAGATCCCGACAGGTAAATAAATACCCAGGTCGGCCCTGTAATTGGCGTTAAGTGAAAACTGTGACTCTTGTATGTGAAAAACTAGGACAGAACCCGACAGGTAAATGAATACCCAGGTGGGCCCTGTAATTAGCGTGAAATGTGAAAGTTATGACTCTTGTATGTGAAAAACTAGGACAGAAACCGACAGGTAAATGAATACCCAGGTCGGGCCTGTGATCAGCGTGAAATGTGAAAACTATGACTCTTATATGTGAAAAACTAGGACAGAAACCGACAGGTAAATAAATACCCAGGTGGGCCCTGTAATATTGGCGTGAAATGTGAAAACTATGACTCTTATATGTGAAAAACTAGGACAGAAACCGACAGGTAAATGAATACCCAGGTCGGCCCTGTGATCAGCGTGAAATGTGAAAACTATGACTCTTATATGTGAAAAACTAGGACAGAACCCGACAGGTAAATAAATACCCAGGTCGGCCCTGTAATTAGCGTGAAATGTAAAAAACTCTTATTTGTGAAAACTAGGACAGAACCCGACAGGTAATTGAATACCCAGGTGGGCCCTGTAATTAGCGTGAAATGTGAAAACTATGACTCTTGTATGTGAAAAACTAGGACAGAACCCGACAGGTAAATAAATACCCAGGTGGGCCCTGTAATTCGCGTGAAATGTGAAAATTATGACTCTTGTATGTGAAAAACTAGGACAGAAACCGACAGGTAAATAAATACCCAGGTCGGCCCTGTAATATTGGCGTGAAATGTGAAAACTATGACTCTTGTAATGTGAAAATCTAGGACAGAACCCGACAGGTAAACTAAATACCCAGGTGGGCCCTGTGATCAGCTTGTAATGTAAAAACTATGACTCTTATATGTGAAAATCTAGGACAGAACCCGACAGGTAAATGAATACCCAGGTGGGCCCTGTGATCAGCGTGAAATGTAAAAACTATGACCTAGTGTAAAGTGAAAACTAGGACAGAACCCGACAGGTAAATAAATACCCAGGTTGGCCCTGTTATTTGCGTGAAATGTGAAAACTATGACTCTTGTGTATGTGAAAAACTAGGACAGAACCCGACGTAAATGAATACCTGGGTGGGTCCTGTAATTAGCGTGAAATGTGAAAACTATGACTCTTGTATGTGAAAAACTAGGACAGAGCCCGACAGGTAAATAAATACCCAGGTGGGCCCTGCAATGTGAAAACCACTGTACACTATAAACAGAAACAGCCAAATGTAATTTGTAATGTGAAAAATGATCATTAAATTGTAACAAAATTTTACTTGAATTGAAACTAAAAACTATCCGTTTGTGTCAGTTTTGTGCTTTTCGTATCAAAACGCTTCTGGTTTTCTGTATTGCCATAGAATGATCTTACCGAATTTCTGCCTTCTCTTCACTGTTAAGTACTACTTTCGTTGTGTGGTAAATGATTTCCTTCGCCTCCTGTTGTTCTCTAGTCCCGCGCCGAAAGGATTGCATTCTAAGGATTTCTCAAGCGAGCCTTATCCATGCACTAATCGCTTGCAAACATCGCTCACGGCTTTCATTGCCGTCGCCTTGACAGGGATTTTCAACCAGCCAGTTTTCGTTCCGCGGCCATTTCCGCCACAATTCAGCCAGGAATTTGTTATCTGGTATGGTATCTCAAGCCGTGCTACGGCTTCGTGAAGATCAATCCTCTCTCTTATTTCATGGTACTTCATAATCGAACAGTTCAAGAAGGAATAACGCTCCATGCACAGTAGTTTTTCAACACTCTCGCCGCTTCCCTGTAACTAAATTTTAACCTGTTTAACCAAAGCTCACTTCTTCATATCTGCAACGTTCTTTTAAATACTTACTGTTTACGAAACTTTTGCGGTGCAAACGGCCCTAGAAAACGCATACAAGCGTTTCCCTTTAGGTTAGCTGTGTGTTTTCCTCGACGGACATATCTAGATAGGTCGTACTCGTCTTGTTTACATGCCCTCGAGTTTGCCGCCGAAACAACAAAACTATCTGACTGTTTATTAACAAAGATGTAAAGTATTAAATCACTTGACGAGTGGTCGACAGAAATCACTTAAGCCATGACACTTTAATGATGTAACTGAAATATCATTAACAGGCGCCCCAGCCATAATCGCGTTAACTGCTTACGTCATAGGACTCGCGTAAAGCTCCTCATGTATCGAGCACAGACAGGTTCTAGGGAAAAAAATCGAGCAGCAAAACTGGACGCGGAAAAAATATCGAGCCCAAAAAAATTAGCCACTCCCCCCATCAAATATCAAATGGTCCGTCCCTTAGTCGTTCTGTATATTTACGAGTTTGTATAATTTCCAAGGGGACCACCCCTTTCGTTGGCCCGGGAAACGCTGTCAGCATTAGTAAAGTTTACCTTTGGCTCTCGGAGAGTCCCCCTATATATTCCAGTCGATGGCCTACTCTCAGGCGTTTTTCGCTTTGCCTAGCTGACCGAGGTTAGACAAGCTCATCTACTTAATTTTATCAGAGTGTCAGACTTTTGCTTAACATGCTCAGAGAATTTGCCATGAGAAAGAACAACATTGCTTAAACTCCAGGGAAACAAAAGTTCGTCATTTTATTTATGGACGGACATTTATTTTTCCATTTGCACATTATATAAAGTTCGTTAATTAGCTGGTACGTCTTCCCCCATAAACGTGGATCTGGAGGAGTTTCCGTATTCTCCCCTATAAACAGCCAGTACGTCATCGCCAGTACGCGTTGTTAATGGATTATGACTTGTTCATGTGAACCACTTGTCTAATTTTATAGGATTTTGCAACAACCGTCACATAGCCCTTTAAAGTTTTTGGTTTTATTGTGCATATGGTCAATAACCACATGTGTCTGAATATAAATGACATGGCAAAATCCGTCTGCAATCTATTCCTTGTTCATTTTGGGATGTTGTTTCCATACGGACCCAGACGCGTCGTCGTTGTGTTTTTCACCCCTTTCCACGCCAATATAAATAACATAGTAATTTTATTTGGTAGCGATGGTTCTTCGGAGTCTGAATTACGCGAAAGCTGCGCGTACATGGCCCCCGGAAGCAACCTGTTCCCAGGGTTATTGATTCGTATTTAATCTGCTCAGTTTAAATTGTAAGATGTAAATTCCCCGCACGACCCGGCGCGAGGATTCCTGATTGGGTGTTGCGGGATCACGGTTTGCGCGTGCAGCGCGCGAGCTGTCACGCATGGCATGGCGTTTTCTCACATTTTTCGCCTTATTGGTAAAATTCAGAACAAGTTTTTCTCAATACGAGCTTCAGCTTTATTCGCAACTATGACGCGACCAACTTGGGAAGATTTAGAAATTCTATGAGATTTTTTATAGGACTTTTACTACTTTTACTACAAAGCGAATTAAAGAACACGAACGAATATTTGCCTTTGCTTAAACAGGATTTTCGCGTCCAAATTCACTAACATTACCAACAACTTCTATGTGAGGTATGGAAGGCTAGATGCAAGGAAAACATAAACAAAAAACATTAATGTTATTGAGTGTCGGCAACCTACACGTTTTTAGCGCAGTCGGCTCACTCAGTCACGTAAGGATCAAAATGACCGAACCTCATCAAGAGATAAAAGGGCACATGTTGCTGTCGGTGTCGCTGTCAATTGAGTTTTTGCTAGAGTCGCTGTCTCGCGTAACTCAGTCAAGCCCTTGTCACTTTTCGGTATTTTCCCCGGCCAGGCCCTTAGGCAGGTTCTTGGTGACGTCATTATTTACATTCACAAAATTATAAAACGTTGCATCTAGCTTTAATAATGCCGCGAAAATCTCAAAATAAAGTTCATTTTTTATCTTTAAGCAATAAAAGTACTTTCCGCGTGCTCTCTGCTTTCTTACAAACACGAGGGGGATGTTGGGAAAACTGATCAAAACTTGAAAGACACGAGCCGAAGGCGAGTGTCTTTCAAGTTTTATCAGTTCGACCAACATTCCCCGAGCACGCAGAAAGTATTTTTATTGCTTTTAGAAAATAACATACACACGCGCGACAGCGTTGCGGGACAATCGTATTTCTCAGGTTTCTTACAAACACGCTTTTTAACCAATCAGAATGCGCACATTCACAATACAACATAGGTGTTATTTTCTAATAATAATTAAAAGTCTTGACGTGTTCCATGTCATTTTTCCGGGTTATTGTTGCTTTTCAAAATTGAGTAAAATCATTGCGGCAAGACGCTCATTGGTTCACGTGTTTCCTCTAAATCGAACGTTGCACCACGCAAATTTTCCTATATTGATATTCAGAAGTCATTATTTTATAGCGGAGCTCCAGCGGAGCGGAGCACCATACCTAAGGAAAAACGTATAGTATACTATCGAGTTGATTTTTGAACGTCACGGGCATTATGGATCATTTTGATGACGTCATTGATGACGAGTGGGCACGTGACTTTGGTATAGAGTTCCTCTTATGGTCTTTGAAAGTTTGTCCAAGTTTGGCTTTTATTGAAGCTTCCCTTCGGGAGATATGATTTTTTCTTTATTTTTCTGGTATTAAACCTATATAGTGTCCGCCGTCCGTCCGTCCGCCGCCGTCCGTGAACACATTGGAACCCTGTGGTATGCAAAGAAAAAATTATATCTCCTCAAGGGAACATGCTAAGACAACCATACTTGGGATATTTTTTCTATGCCACAAGGGGGGTGCTGTAACACGGTCACGTGATGTGACGTCATCGATGACGTCATCAGTGATTGAAAAATTAATTTTTCGTGAAGGGAAGACTCTAAAACAACCAAACTTGGGTAGTGTAGTCTAGGTCACCAGATGAGCGAAATGAAGTGGTCACGTGATGTGACGTCATCGATGACGTCATCTAGGCTTGAAAAATTAATATCTCGTGAAAGGAAGACTCTAAAACAACCAAACTTGGGTAGAGTAGTCTAGATCATCAGATCAGCAAAATGAAGTGGTCACGTGTTGTGACGTCATCGATGACGTCATCTTTGCTTGAAAAATTAATATCTCGTGAAGGGAAGACTCTAAAACAACCAAACTTGGGTAGTGTAGTCTAGATAATCAGATCAGCAAAATGAAGTGGTCACGTGATGTGACGTCATCGATGACGTCATCTTTGCTTGAAAAATTAATATCTCATGAAAGGAAGAGTCTAAAACAACCAAACTTGGGTAGTGTAGTCTAGATCATCAGATCAGCAAAATGAAGTGGTCACGTGATGTGACGTCATCGATGACGTCACCCATGCTTGAAAAATTAATATCTCGTGAAAGGAAGACTCTAAAACAACCAAACTTGGGTAGTGTAGTCTAGGTCACCAGATGAGCGAAATGAGTTGGTTACGTGATATGACGTCAGCGATGACGTCATCTATGCCTGAAAAATTAATATCTCGTGAAGGGAAGACTCTAAAACAACCAAACTTTTGTAGTGTAGTCTAGGTCACCAGATGAGCAAAAGGAAGTGGTCAGGTGATATAACGTCATCGACGACGTCATTATGCTTGAAAAAATATTCTCTTTATTGCGCTTTTGAATCATTCCATTTGGAGGAATTAATACCTTAATTTTTCTGAATGAGGTTTTTATCTCACTTGACAGGATGCTTTTTTTCCTCCCTGTATTTGTATTGTGTCAATGCAGCAACATACCGAAGAAAACACTGTTGTATACATATAAAAAGAGACATTTTTGCTTAAAAAGTATAAACCATGAACACATGGGAATCCCTTTTATTCGCACAGAAAATTTTATAATCGTGAGCTCCGCTTTTAGCCAGTGGCTAAATCTATATATTAGCCCTATCGAACGGTCTGCTCTGAACATTAACTATGCGAATGAGAAATTGTAAAAAAAAAGGATTCTCCTATAAGAGCCAGTCCAATAATGGGACTAAAATGTACAAAGGATGCTAATTCTGTTGGATTGATTGTTAATAGTCGTCCAAATATGAATGCTGTAGGGTTAGAAATTAAAGTGGTAAGCTGGCCGTCAAATTCACCGATCCCGCATTCATTGTTATACCCTTAGTTACTGTTGCTACGTCGGACAAGCAAAATTTTACCTTTGGCATAGAGCGCGGAAAAGACACCGGTTGCAGGGAGGTGTTAGAAGTTGTTGCATACAATTTGGATTTTATATTTTTATCTTGAAAGCTGAATAATTATTGAAAATCTTCGATATTCAAGTTTGTTGCTCGGATATTTTGAATTCCGTAGGGAAAACTTCCTATTGTTTGCTATGAGTGGGCGGAGCTATCGTCAAAATAGGGATCGGTTTATTCCTTTGCATGGTCTACTTCAATTTTGAATTTAATTGCCAGCATTTAAGCATACATCATAGGCAAACGATTTAAAAGTTTTTTCTATAAAATCTGTAAACTTGTTTTCGAATCGGTTAGTGCATAAAATAGTGGATTTTGTGCTGTTGACTTTTTGTATACTTGTTTATAGCTTTATTGATAGATTTTCATTAATTTTGTTTGAGTGCAAATGCAGTATACTTTCAGGTTCAGAATAATTGTGTTCGAAACTCGCTCGTTTCGTTTTATTCGTGTACTTAGAAATGTAAGAGTGCTAATAAATTGTTGTTTTTGCTCAGGGTTGCCTTTGTCATTTATGCCTAGCGTTATTATTTTCTTTCAAATTTAACCAAAAAATGTCACCTTCACCTGAACAGGGGTGTGCCTGTGACCCCTGTTTTAGAAGAAAAATACAGTAAACATTGACAGAAAAAAAATAAAAAAATAAAAACTGGAAAAGGCACCATACATTTGTACATATGTAACCCCCTTTTTCTGCAATCGTGATTACGCCTCTGCTGAAACTCAAGACCGACGTTTCCAATTTTAAACTGGTAAATGTCGTGTTTTAAATGCACCTTTGATTTTGTTGTATCCTGATGATTTATGTTTTGTACTGTGGGTTTCCTGTGTTAACTTTGAGAGACGGCAAGGCAGATTTCTTGTACGTCATGAAATGAATTTCAATAGCGCTATGCGAGCCGTAATTAAATGTTGTACGTTCGTCATTTTCATTTGCTGTCCGCTATTCATATTCACTGGTTATTACTTTCGAGCTCCTTCAAACATTCTGAATCAAGACCCTGCTTATGAAAAATGAGTCCAAACGTTAAATATAAAATCCTGATCCCATTGGCTGGGGGCGACGCGGCTCGGTCATTTAACGCGCGCGCTGCAGTTCACTGGTTTCTTCCGCTACACGCACCAGCATGCCCCTGATCGTGCTAAGCGTTGCCAACGAATTGCACGAGATCTTAGTTTCTGCCGTAGTTTAGGGCATACACCTAATTAAGAGAGAAATGGTTGTTTTGGTTGATTGGACGCCTTTGTTTCACAGTCAGCGAAGCAATGAATTGATTTATTTTGCGTTATAATGGAAAGAGCAAGGCACCAACACCTTTTTTTAAATCAGACACGTCGCGCTGTGGTAGGATTCCAGCGTCTCAGCATGGCAAATTAGATGTGGCTTATCTCACATTACAGCAAATAACCTTCGAGGTTTGCGCAGATGCATGAATTTCAATCACCCCAGATTGTAAATTGAAGTTTAATGTTCCTTTCTTTCTTCACTAAGGTTAATCAGAACACATGATCCTGGATTGTCAGTGGTCATCTTGTCGTGACGCAGCGATCCTTTGGGGTCGGCGTCGCAATTTTCCCTTTCGTAAACCATCGTTGCCTTTTGGACGGCACTTAGAAAATTTACACGTTTAGTTTCGTTGTCTCAGTAAAAGTAAAAGGAAACTAAAAATCGTATATCAATTCCACCCTGTTTAGAACCCTAACCCTAACCGGTAAACCTATTACTAACCCAAACCCTAACCAATGCGCTACGAGTGAATTCGCTGGGTTTGAGGTGCTTTTTAATTGGATTTGTACTATCTTTCATTAGCATCAATAGAACGAAGCTATATGAATGATAATTATTAATTATCCCAAGGGATCAGAAATGGCAACGACCTTTCTGAAATGGCAACGACCGTTCTAAAAGGCAACGATGGTTTACGAAAGGGAAACTAGCGTCGGCGTCGTCGGATGTTTCAACTTTTCGACTTAAATTTTAATATTGATGTTTATGTCAAATAGCATTTTTTCTTCTTTTCCATTTTTTCATTGTTGGTGGACGGGAATCTGAGTAATGGAGAGGGATAGGTAAGAATGACGTCAAGTGTTGCGTGTCCAACGATGTTTATGGGATGAGCGGCGATAGCATAGTGGAGCGTGCAGTCGCAGACCCTCTTCCCATAACTTAGCTTTGCGATGTGGTAATGCTTTGCGTGCCCTGGTATAAAGCTGGGACTCAGTCTTGCCATGTGCCAGTTTCGCGCTCATCTCGACAAGACGATGAAATGTTTCGACCCCACCCTCCATCCCCCTATGCGGTTGACTGGCACGCCCTACGCGCCTTTCTTCGCTGCATACCTATTTTCACAGCAGTCGCAGACCCTCTTCCCATAACTTAGCTTTGCGATGTGGTAATGAGTATGCAGTGAGAAAGGGTAACTATACAACCACTAAAATAAATGTAAAAATAGATCATAAATATGACCACAGACTTGCGGATCAAGAGTATAGCCCAAGGGGGCAGGCCATCGACTTGCCGCTGTTTCTCATGGTTTCTCAATGTTTACCAAGGAGTCATCGACCAATCCGCTGCGGAATTCCCAAGGGGGAGTGACATTCGGGTTGCTCTAATTCCCCTAACCATAGGCGGTAATCCTCCTTTTGTGACGTCATTTCCGACGGTTGTTCTGGTTGCTCAAGATGCTCTTGGTTTTCTAAGACCTCAACAATAGGAGCTAATCCTAAAACAATAGGAGTTAATCCTAGAACAAAAGAGGGGATTTGCCCTTGACACTTTTCTGCTGTGGGGCTGAACCGTCCGTCTCCTTCTACTTATGTCAATAAAATAAACTTCACTTAAGAGAGGTTTGCACTAACGATCACCTGAAGGTTGCAAAATAATTTTTTTCAAATCTCTCAAAATTGGCTCATCAAAAGGGTTTTGGTCACAGCTTCGAACGATATATGTTTTAGATCCATCGGATTTTTATTTTGCTCAAACTGCACTACTATCGAAATTTTGACCAACTTCCGGTTTTAGAGCGTGATTTTACCGTTCCCACAAAAATATTAAAAATACCTAAATTTCCAGCTCGTGGTAGCAAACAAATTTCAGAACCGAAAAGCAGACATAATTTCGAACATATCGAGCAGTTTTGTATGATCGTAAGACAAATAAAGAATATTTCACTGATTTTTTAATATTTACATGTTTTCCCGTTGTTTCACAAGGTCCAAGTTCGACGGGCTATTTCGTCAAGGTTACATGGAAAACAAGATAAATAATTATATAGCGGTGAAGTGTAATACCCCTTGTCTAAAAATATCAAAAGAGTTTTTCGGGTAGTTTTAATTGTCGGAAACATGAGCCCAATTTAAGCACAAATTTAGCGGTCTTTCGAGAGCAAACAAGCGATATTACTTACTGTAGATCACGTTAATTCCACTGAACTCTCGAAATGACCTTCTTGAGGTGCTCTCCAATAATTAGAGTAGGCCTTTAGGTCATCTGGAAGACACTTGAGCCGTTTTTGAAGTCATGAAAGCGATCGATGACCTTGTTTTGCCGCCGTAATGTCCATCGCAAGATGGATTTCTTAGTCAAATGGCCGCTAAAAGCAGAAAATATTGCAGCCTAGAACGCTATTTCCTCTAAGTACTGGCTAAAATGGCTTGTTGCTGGGAAAACTACTCTTATTTTACGTAGAAATCCAATTTACGACAGGAATCGGCAGTCAGGTCGGCGATGAGCTGACGGCCGTGACAAATGTGCCTTTGTATCAATAACACCGATTGCGTTACATGGACCCAAATGGCGTAACTGACTGACAACGATTTTGCTGATTCTTGTTCGTAAACATTTCATTTCTACGTGGAATAAGAGTGGTTTTGCCAACAGCAAAGCCTTTAAACCAGTATTAAGAGGAAATATTGGTCTGCGCCGCAATATTTTCTTCTTTTAGCGGACATTTGACTGAGAAATCCGTCTTGCGATGTGCTTGGTTCAACGTGACTGTTTGGAATTTGGTGAAGTGGCGGCAACACAAGTCGCTTTCAGTACTTCAAAAACGACTCAAATTTCTTCCAGAAGACCTAAAGGCCTACTCTAATTATTGGAGAGCACCTCAAGAAGGTCATTTCGAGAGTTCAGATAATTAACGTGATCTACGGTAAGTAATATCGCTTGTTTGCTCTCGAAAGACCGCTAAATTTGTGCTGAAATTGGGCTCATGTTTCCGACTGTAGCAGCCTGTAACTACCCGAAAAACTATTTTGATATTTTTTAGATAAGGGGTATTACACTTCACCGCTATATAATTATTTATCTTGTTTTCCATGTAACCATGGCGAAATAGCCCGTCGAACTTGGGCCTTGTGAAACAACGGAAAACATGTAAATATTAAAAAATCTACAAAATATTCTTTGTTTGTCTTACGATCATACAAAACTACTCCATATGTTCGAAATTATGTCTGCTTTTGGGTTGTGACATTTGTTTGCCACCACGAACTGGAAATTTAGGTGTTTTTAGTCTTTTTGTGGGAACGGTAAAATCACGCTCTAAAACCGGAAGTTGGTCAAAATTTCGATGTTCGTGCTGTTTGACCAAAATAAAAATCCGATAGATCTAAAACTTATATCGTTCGAGGCTGTGACCAAAACCCTTTTGATGAGCCAATTTTGAGAGATTTGAAAAAAAATATTTTGCAACCTTCAGGTGATCGTTAGTGAAAACCTCTCTTAAGCTCTTTTAAAAATTTCCTTTAAATTGTACTTTTATAATTAATTTTTTCTAGGATATGATAGACACGGCTGGAATTACCCACTTATTTACATGTACAGGACTCCCTGGAATATTTTACCAGTGACATACGATTTTACAATCCTTAGAAAACTGGTTTCTGATTTTTCAAACAACTGTGTGTCCTACGGTGTTCATTTTCCCAAATTCTTGGAATCAAGACAGCAGATCTCAAGTGAACCCTTAACTCAATTAGTTCGCAAAGGCAGACAAAGACATCACATTACAGATGTATAGCAGAGCTCGCGCATCCATCCATCGCGTTTTTGAATGAAATGGATCCTATAACACAGTTCCCCAAGTATGCAAGAGAATGGCGTGGTTTAGAAGTTTCGTGGTGCAGCCGTTTTTCCAGGCTGCTGGGCTAACAGTTTGACCTTGACCCCCCAACATCACGTATTATATATAAGATAAGGCAGCACGTCGCCGTGTCGACATAGTTGAAAGTATTGTGTTAACCGTTGACAGATCTACTAAAAGGTCAATGACAAGCCGAAGCCCTAAAATATGTTTTGAACGCAGACTTCAAGTCCGCGTACCAAGCATTCTTTGCGGTGTTAATCCGACAATCCAGGAAAGGAACCCCGGGGATAGAAGGCGAAATTGGGTATACGAAATGTCACCACAT
Organism: Scolanthus callimorphus; assembly: GCA_033964015.1. Lineage (NCBI taxonomy): Eukaryota > Metazoa > Cnidaria > Anthozoa > Actiniaria > Edwardsiidae > Scolanthus > Scolanthus callimorphus. The sequence goes on from CM066919.1 coordinate 12,069,907, forward strand.
ACTCAACCGATAATTAAAACACAACAGAGCAAGTAGTCGATCCAGGAATAAACCCGCGGAATTTTATCTCTTAGCGATCGTAAGATATATTTTTGCTAGAATTAGGATAGTCAAATTCATAAGCGTAAACAATTTACGTTCTATAAGATTGTACAAGGAGAAAATTGTATGCGGCAATTGGAGTGAATTTGCGCGCGTTTATTTATTACCAAATTACTGAGGTTTCAAGGCGGGACACCCAAACAACAGAGTATAAATAAGCACGTAACAAATTCATAGGCCTAAACAATTTACGTTCTATAAGTTTGTGCAAGGAGAAAATTGTACGCGGCATGCAATAGTTGGAGTGAATTTGCGCGCGTTTATTTATTACCAAATTACTGAGGTTTCAAGGCGGGACACCCAAACGACAGAATAAATTAACACATAACAAATTCATAAATCTAAACAATATTTACGCTTTGGTTTGAGCAAAGGAGAATATTTTACGCGGCAATTTGTGTGCATTTACGTGCTACACGGCCCGGATTTACGAATTATTTTGTTTACTACGCGGATTGCTTGCAGACGAGCCCCGGAAAGAGAACAAACACTTCGGTATAGGCCATTATTTTGTTTACAGGTTGAGCTCATTAGCATAAGCAATGTTCAGCATCGGACTATTCGAGGGAGCTGTAAAATGAAGAGTTCTGTATATCAATAGAGGACTGTGAATGAAACATAATGGGAAATTTTTTTTAAGTTTATATTTTGAATTCTAAGCGCGTGGTGCAACGTTCTATTTAGAGAAAACAATAATGAGCTAATTAAGGAATGGTCCATGCTTAGCGTGCGTATATCCAGTTCTGGAAGCACGCGGATAGTTGAGAGAGCACGAAGGTAGCGTAAGAGTCGCACGAGGCGTTAGCCGAGTGCGACTCTAGCTAGCGTATATCCAGAACTGGATATACGCACTGCTAAGTATGGACCATTGCTTTTATAACATAGACAACGAAGTTTCGCAAAATAAAGTTGGAAACAAAACGCACTCAAACAACAATCCCCCATAACTTGCAAGAAAAATTTAAGCTTAAATCATGCTCAAACGGGAATAAAATGCGGTTGGAATTATAGAACTATAGATATACACACGTACTGACAAATCTCTTCTCTCTTTTTAGCCGTTTTAGTTACACTGTAAGTGGACTTTTCAAAAGCTAGTGGAAAATAATACATCGCTTTGTGAGGTGGAAAATAATATAAGCTTACATCGCTTTGTGTTTCAACGACATCGTTGCATTCAGCACTGAAATTTTACAAGGAAATCCTTTTAAATTTTACAAGGAAACCCTTTTTTAATATAATGAAAACATAGTCTTTTCTGATTCTCATATTTTATTAGGCAATCATGGCATTGCAGAGAAAATAATACGAGAGAAAATCGAAAGCAGCGAAGGAAACCTTACTCGCCAAAAGAGAAATTGCAAACTACTAAATTTGAAGTAGCTGATTTCAGGGTTTAAAAACATTAAGAAATTCTTCATTAGAAATTCTTCCGGACTTGAATAAAAACAGCACTCAAAACAGAGCCCTCAAAACTCGCACGAAAGGAGCAAATTTTGCAAAAATAAACCTATTTGTCAGTCATCGGATTTCCCAAACTATATAAATCCATCTGAAACAGGTTCCTTTTCACTTGCTTTCAATTTCCAGAGCTTGTTTTAGATCCGGGTGTTGTTTTTGACAGCTTTTGTGACATTGGCGAGCTCAATCTTGCCTCCCGTTTCGCTTGATTCCGAGTGTGACGTACTTTCTATGGGAAATCTCTATGGTATATCCATTTCTTTCGCATAGAAAATCAGCCAATCAGAGCGCGCGTTATATCGTGTCTATAATGAGCGTTTTGCCCCAGTGACTTCGTGTAATTTTGAAAAAGCTTCACTAACCGGAAAAATGATATGGAAACAGGTCAAAACTTTCTTAAGAATAACAAATGAACTTATCGTAAGCTTTTCATTGTATTTTTCAGAGCTTAATTCAGCTTTTTAAAATTTCGTGAAATCATTGGGGCAAAAAGATCATTAGCCCATATGTTTCCTCTAAATTCAGCCTTACACTACGCGCTCATAATTTTGATTTTTTAGCTCAAATTTTCTAATTATATTTTATTCACTGCTCCTTATTAATATTCAGCACGTATCCTTCTCTAGCTCCGCTGAGTACCCTGATTCTCTATACTGTAAACAAATGACGTCACAGTATAATGGCCTATATACCATCGACTATCGTTACCAATTCAATCGATTGTAAATTACATACCATTATATAGCAATTTCAATTATTGGTGTTATATAGCTCTCTTGAGGCTTTCCTCTGCTCAAGTAATCTGGCGGGCACAGAAATGGCGAGCTTTGTAGTTGTAGAGTTAGTAGAGGAAATTGAATCTTGAAAAGCCGTCCCTGATATTCTTCTAAAGTTGCCTGTAACTTATCATCTTAGCTTGTGTCTCCGTGCAGATGTATTCGGTGAAATAGGAATGCATTCAACTTTTTTCGAGTTAGAGCTTCTCGCCACGTCGTGAAAGCGCGAATTGATTGTTTGAGGCGCTGTTTGAGGATTGCTGTAACCATCGCCTATACCTATGAAAGATAAAAAGTTCGAAATTTCTGATACTCTGTCAAATGGAAGGTCTCTGCCAGCAATATTTAAAAATGCAAGTTTGAAGCCGTTAGGATTTTTAGTTATTTTTTTAATTCAATTTTTCGTATTTTAGGGCCACCGCGCGCTAAAAATGACCTGAATTTACGGCTACTTCAGCTCGTCTTGGTTTTAAAACAAAAGCCCAACTATTAAAACATCTGACTTGGGATTAAAGTATAACCTTTCAAGAGTTCCCTGGCGTTGATAGATTTGAAATTAATCTGATCTCGAATTTCTTAGAGAATTTCTCCATTTATCAATTGACGGAGGTAGCGAAGGGTCGAAATTTAGACCAAATTCAAGAGTCGTAAATGATAGATGTTACTTGAAAATCAAAACCAACGACTTTATTTCAGAACATACAAGGGATTCATCTTATTATTTATCGAAAAAAAATTTGGGGTAAATAAAAACAAAAATATTTCCGAGCGCTTCAAAATACACCACTTGAGGCATTCAATTAACACTTGACCCCAGATGATCGGGCGAGATATCGGCATTTGTGAAGGAAAACTCTACTTTTTCCCTAAGTTTTCCCACAAATATTCCTCTTAGTTCCCCGAAAGACTAGGAAAAGTCAATTTAGAGCTGTAAAGAAAATAGAAATCATTAGAACTTCCCCTCTTGGTTTTAATTAATTAGCTAGTAATCTGACTGTACAATCACGGTCTGCAGTCTCAACCGCCAAGTATGGCAAACTCAGTGTTTACAAAGGGAAATAGAATAGATATTACGGTCATGAAAAAAGCTATAATCTATCTCATATCCCGTAAAGAAAACTATAATCTATCTTTGAGTTCCTATTTAGTTTAAATTCTATAATCAAAATGACAATTCTTACCTTGTTCTCTATCGTGCGTGACGAACTGAATTCGTTAATGAAATTTTACTTTTCGCCACGTCTTTCGCAAATATTCCTCTGTGTTCTCCCAAAAGACTAAGAATAAGCAATTTAGGGCTACAAAGAAAATTGGAGCCATTTGGAACTTCGGTTCTCGGTTATATTTGTGTCCTACCAAGATGACTTCAACCGCCGGCTCCTTATTCGACTTCAGTCCGAAAGAAAAACTAAAATACAGTATATCGTCACACTGAAATCAGAAAGCTAACAGCCATTTTAAAATTGCATTTGAGTTGCGATAACTACTGTAGGCTTGCCGTCTGAACTTGCCGACGAGAAATTGAAAAAACTGCGCTGTGTACCTTATTTTCGAGCTAAGTTGAAAGACGTACTGAGTGTTTTTTTTTTCTCTCTCTTTTTTTGCTTTGTGGGAGCACGTATTTTTGTTTGTGGTATCACGCTGTTTTCAAGTGACAACGGATAATCGAAAGTTTTTTTACCTATCTTCGTTCGCCGTGAAAGCTTTGCTCTGGACATTCTAAGGAATAAGTCAGCAAATGCAAGCTCAAACCTTCTACGTTTCGGTTAGAACATGTATGCTATGAGCACGTATCCACGATCAGTTGAAAGTGGCATTCTTGTGAAGATTTGGAAATCAAAATGAGCTGTTTACGTTACAAATACGAAGAATCTTGTAAATAGAAGAGACTTCGAGTCAATGGGCCAGTTTTATGATTTGCGTGTTTGCTATAGTTCTCATCTCTTATGTGATCGTTTTCTGTGTTATACTCGGAGATATTAGCTTCTGTTACAAGCTACTCTGCATTCGAGTTTAAATAAAGATATGTATGTATGTACTTGGTATTCCCGCGCAAAAAAGCCTTAATTCGGTCCCTCCTATACTACTTATTACAGTGTAGATTTGAGCAAACTACGGAAAGCGCTCTAGTGTTTGTCCTCTCATTTCAAACAAGAACCGATTACAAGATTAGAACAAGATTAACTCAATATCCTACCTTTGAAGGGGCTAGAAGGGGCTAAACTTAATGGTACAAGCAATTGCGTTTTATTTTTTGCGCGCAACTTCAAGAAATGAAGGAATTTGTTGTGTTTTGATTTTTCTAACCTTTTATCTCCTCCTGAATAAATAGTAATCGCGAATCTATTTGTAGAGCTACGGCCATGAAGTTTTCATCTGAACCTCAGGCAGAGTAGCGAATGGCTGAGTTCTTAAATCATACAAAATGGATGAACTTCGAAGGTACTATAAGGGCACATTGATTTGGCTCTATCTAGTACTGCAATTTTTGTAGAATTTTCTTCAAACTTGAATGACAGAAAAACGAAGGTCGAATGACCCCAATCAGAAGTTTCAGAAAAATTGCGCAAAGATCTTTCGCACAAGGAACTTTTGTAAAAATACCACTTTTAAAATATGGCTCGCATAAGCAAATGCGGCTCTTAAAAATAAATTCGAATAAATACTAAAAAAGGGCCAATGGTTGAGGTTTATACATCTCCAGATTTAAAAATATCCGGCCATTTTTGACGCGATGTGAGCGAGTTTAGATGTCCCCATTATACTTTGCGTTTCAAGCTTATAGGCTTTTGGAGTGACAACGTTTCCCGGAAACGGTATATACACACTTGATTTCATGATGCATAGATGACTCTCAGAAGGCTTGGAACAAAACATATACCAGGGTGAGGTGAGAGTTGCACCTTTCCTAGACCCCTGCAGATGTAGGGTAGATGGGGGTAAGATGTTTTCCCTAAAAATGCAAGGGAGGACCAACACTATATTGAAAACAATTGCTGAAATTCCCACGTCCTCTCCTCCTCCACCTTAAAATAAAAAAATACCTTCCCTGTATGCAAAACCCACCATGGAGAGATGCGTATTGGATAATCTGGCATTGCGTGGCCCTTCCAGAAAATATCCATCCCCCACCCATGGAAGGGTGTTGAAAAGTGACCCCAACCCCACCCCTCTGGAATTTCCAAAGAAAAGCAAAAACATACAGTATTTGTATGGAAAAAGCCAGGTAAATTGAACACCACCACTCCGGAATTTCCAATCCCTTCTGTGGAGGAGGGGAATATTTTCTGGAACCAAGACACATATAACAATAAGATTATAAAGCTGGAGATTCATATGAGTAATTTTCGATCAGCACATGGAAATCTAGAGCCCATTAATCTATTGTTTTAGCACAGGGGACCCAAGACAATTGTATTGGGGGACATAGTATGGGGGGGGGGGGGGGGGGCGAATTGAAGATAGATTCGTGAAACTTCACATGAGCATTTAGGACAACCACAACTAACCAGAGAGATTCAAGTGCGGCTATTTTAATAGACTTAATTTTCAAAATAATTTAGGAGTCTAGAGCCCGGGGGGGGGGGGGGGGGGGGGACTTCCATATTTTTGGGGCGGTGGTGCTCGTCGGGAACTTTCGATTTTACCCCTAAAAGGTACCAAACATGGCGTCACTTAGTTGATTTTGACCCCTAAAAGGTATCAAAAAGACGTATTTTCCCTCGTAATTTTCTCTCATTTTTTTACGAGGGAAAATACGTCTGAAATTCAGTCTACCCACAAGTGTAATTTGCTAGAACGGACCTCTAACAGGTACCTAATTGAAAAAAAATTGCAAGTTTTCGAATTGTACCCTTACGACAAGCACCCCCGCCCAAAAATATGGGAGGACCCCCCCCCCCCCCCCCCCCCCGGGGTCTAGAGGTTTTTCGATTTCTTACATAAAATCTTTGTATAATTATTGTAATTTTTATCTCGCGCATCTTTTATATATGTTGTTACACTTGATATGTACTTTTATCTTGTGAATTATATTAACGACATGGTAAGTTTCAGTAACTTTTATTGAGAATTTCCTATAAATTTCCAGGTCCAATCATCTTTTACCACAATCCCCATAATGTATAGATTTAGCCACTGGCCAAAAGCGGAGCACCCGGTTACACATTTTACTGTGTTAATAAGACAAAAAGGTTGCCATCCTACAAAGATAGCCTGTCACCGACATACCCAATCACTTGCACCCCCCCTCCCCCCCCTTGCCACTTAGATAATTTCTGAAGCTCATCCCTTCCCGATATATATTTTCTGTTTCTGATGACGTCATACCACGTGACCACGCATTTGCAACCCCTTGCCACTTAGACAACGTCACTCAAGTTTGGTTGTCTGAGGCTTGTCCCTTTCCGAGATATATTCTTTTTCTCTTATGATGACGTCATCGATACTTCCCCCCTCCCTTACCGCCCCCCTACGCAAGTTTGGTTGTGTGAGCTTCATCCCTTCCTGAGATATGATTAATACACGGTACAGGTTTACCTGTGGTGGTGCACGCACGCAGACACGCGCCTGCGATACCAGAATTGGAATACCGCTGAACCATGAACAATGAAGTCGATCGTATACCCGAGTTCCACTTTGTGCTATTGTATTCTTCCTGCGAAACCTATGGTGCACCGCTCTGCGGCCTTCGGCCGCTAAGGAGCTCAGCTATAAACCCTATAATACTTCAATGTTGTAGTACATAAACAATTGTCCTGGGTCACCTGTGGTTTTAGTATTCACCAACAAGATTATCCAAAACTAGTGGATAAACTTTCTTCTCCAAAACACAAGACAATCGTCCTGAACACCCTATGCTAACTGCTATGTAATCATCTTAGTACCTCAGCATCCCCACTACAGTGGTACCTCTAATATATAGATTTAGCCACTGGCTAAAAGCGGAGCTCCCAATTACATATTTTGCTGTGTTAATGGGACAAAAAGGTTGCCATTGTACAATAATAGCCTGTCACCGTCATATCACGTGACTAAGCACTTGCACTAAGCACCCCCCTTACCACTTAGATAACTTCACCCAAGTTTGGTTGTCTGAAGTTCATCCCTTCGCGAGATATATTCTTTTTCTCCTGTGATGACGTCATCGATGACGTCATACCACGTGACCACGCAGTTGCACCTCCCTTACCACTAAGATAACTTCACCCAAGTTTGGTTGTCTGAGGTTCATCCCTTCCCAAGATATATTCCTTTTCTCCTGTGATGACGTCATCGATGACGTCATACCACGTGACCACACAGTTGCACCCCCCTTACCACTTAGATATCTATACCCAAGTTTGGTTGTCTGAAGTTCATCCCTTCTTGAGATATATCATTTTTCTGCTATGATGACGTCATCAATGACGTCATACCACGTGACCATGCAGTTGCACCTCCCTTACCACTAAGATAACTTCACCCAAGTTTGGTTGTCTGAGGTTCATCCCTTCCCAAGATATATTCCTTTTCTCCTGTGATGACGTCATCGATGACGTCATACCACGTGACCACACAGTTGCACCCCCTTACCACTTAGATATCTATACCCAAGTTTGGTTGTCTGAGGTTCATCCCATCCCGAGATAAATTCTTTTCCTCCTGTGATGACGTCATCGATGATGTCACACCACTTGATCACACAGTTGCACCCCTATTACTACTTAGATAACTTCACCCAAGTTTGGTTGTCTGAGGTTCATCCCTTCCCGAGATATATTCTTTTTCTCCTGTGATGACGTCATCGATGACGTCATACTACGTGACCACACGGTTGCACCCCCCTTACCACTTAGATAACTTCACCCAAGTTTGGTTGTCTGAGGTTCATCCCGTCCCGAGATATATCCTTTTTTCCTGTGATGACGTCATCGATGACGTCATACCACGTGACCACACGGTTGCACCCCCCCCCCCCCTTACCACTTAGATAACTTCACCCAAGTTTGGTTGTCTGAGGTTCATCCCGTCCCGAGATATATCCTTTTTTCCTGTGATGACGTCATCGATGACGTCATACCACGTGACCACACGGTTGCACCCCCCTTACCACTTAGATAACTTCACCCAAGTTTGGTTGTCTGAGGTTCTTCCCTTCCCGAGATATATTCTTTTTCTCGTGTGATGACGTCATACCACGTGACCACACAGTTGCACCCCCTTACCACTTAGATAACTTCACCCAAGTTTGGTTGTCTGAGGTTTATCCCTTTCCGAGATATATTCTTTTTATCCTATGATGACGTCATCGATGACGTCATACCACTTGATCAGGCAGTTGCACCCCCCTTGCCACTAACACAACCCCCCCCCCCCCCCCCTCCCCCACCCAAGTTTGGTTGTCTGAGCTTCATCCCTTCTTGAGGTATGATTAATAAACGTTGAAAAGGGTCTTGGTTTACCTGTGGTGGGGCACGCACGCAGACACGCGCCTGCGATACCAAAATGGGAATACCGCTGAACCATGAAAAATGAAGTCGATCGTATACCTGAGTTCCACTTTGAGCTATTGTATTCTTCCTGCGATACCTATGGTGCTCCGCTCTGCGGCCTTCGGCCGCTAAGGAGCTCCGCTATTAAGAGGCCACCCTCTATTACGTGGCCACTTTTCAAAGTCCCGAAATAATTAATTGTCATTCAAGTACTGTATTTACATACCCCCATTCAGCGACCAACCTCTATTAAGCGGCCACTTGGCTCGGTCCCGAGGGTGGCCGCTTAAAAGAGGTACCAATGTAGTTTGTTTAGATTGTGGTAAAAGTGTTTGATGCACTTACATCCTTAAAAATAAGCACTGTAAATGCATTAAACTGATTCTGTCTTGAAACGTATTTAGTAATCATACACAAGAAAACAGCCCGTCACTTCGTGACGCTAGAAGACCCAACCTAAGTTCCCCCTTCCATAAACTGCTGATTTACATTACTAATGACCTCCCTTTTTGTGTGTTTGTTTTGCACTGGTCTCCCTGATTTTGGTGGAGAAAATGACGCACGTGTGTGTGTCTTGGTGAGTCAGTCCGGGTCTCAAATCTGTCTAAGAACCCGCTAAAATTGAAAACGCAGCCTATTACCGAAAAACATTTGACTTCGGAATTGTTTGTATAATGCTTATCAGTAAGGCACGAGAAGAAACAGGTAAAGTTAAATTCCTTAGTTTATCATAGGAATATTTAGAGAATATCATTCATGACTTAGCGCGCGCTCTGTAGGCAGTGCCAGGTGTAAGTTTGTTCAAACTTGAATGAAATTTTTCTCAGCTCAAATCTTTCTCCAATTAGAATTATCCCTACGCACAAATGTAAGTAATCTGTAATAGAACCATTTAAGTTTGAATGTCTATGGTGCTATCGGCTAAGGGAACTGTGTTCTTTTTTAGTTTATGTGGGAGATTTCAACATGGCCGCGATGGCGGCTTTATCCCTCGCTGAAAAAATCGCTTGAATTAGAACTTAGCCAAAGGTGAATCTTTTCCAACAAAAACACGCCCACTGGAGAGATTTCCTCCTTCTCTTCTGGTTTGTGTCCTTCATTTTGCGATACAGCGTCAGGATTTATACTTAGAAAATATTATTCATGGCTTTGTGGCATTTCGCCTTAGCGTGCTTCCAGAAAGCAAGGCGGTGTACGGCGGTGTACGTTTGTTCAAACTTGAATGAAAATTTTTCTCAGCGTAAAGCTTTCGATTATAATTATCCCTGCACATTCCTGCAAGTAATCTGTGACAGAACCATTTAGGTTCTTTTTTAGTTTCTGTTGGAGATTTCAAAATGGCGGCGATGGAAGCTTTGTCCCTCGCTTGAGAAATCGCTTGAATTAGAACTTAGCCCAGGGTGAATCTTTTTCAACCAAAACACGCCCACTGTGGAGATATCCACTTTCTCTTCAGGTTTGTGACCTTCGTTTGGCGAAACAACTTAAGGGCCAAGCGGAGTGAGTGCGGACGATTTAGCCAATCAGAAACGTTTGCGCAGACAACCCGATTATAATAGTAAAGATAGTCTCTTATGAGCCCCCCCCCTAAATGTTTTATATTCAATAAAATTAAAGTTTCAATGTTTGCCCATTTTTCTTTTCTTAGTTTATTTTAAACTAAGAATCCAAGTTTTATTGCCTTTATAATCAAGGAATGGTCCATGCTTAGCGTGCGTATATCCAGTTCTGGAAGCACGCGGATAGTTGAGAGAGCACGAAGGTAGCGTAAGAGTCGCACGAGGCGTTAGCCAAGTTGAACGAAGTTTCGCAAAATAAAGTTGGGAAAAAAACGCACGCAAACAACAATCCCCCTTAACTTGCAAGAAAAATTTAAGCTTAAATCATGCTCAAAAGGGAATAAAATGCGGTTGGAATTATAGAACTGGATATACACACGTACTGACAAATCTCTTCTCTCTTTTTAGCCGTTTTAGTTACACTGTAAGTGGACTTTTCAAAAGCTAGTGGAAAATAATACATCGCTTTGTGAGGTGGAAAATAATAAGCTTACATCGCTTTGTTTTTCAACAACATCGTTGCATTCAGCACTGAAATTTTACAAGGAAACAAAATCAAACTTGACTATTTCGTAGAAAATATAATGAAAACATAGTCTTTTCTGATTCTCATATTTATTAGGCAATCATGGCATTGCAGAGAAAATAATACGAAGAAAATCGATAGCAGCGAAGGAAACCTTACTCGCCAAAAGAGAAATTGCAAACTACTAAATTTGAAGTAGCTCATTTCAGGGTTAAAAAACATTAATCCGAAACAAAATTAATTTGGATCAATTGATTTGCTTACCTGCTAACTTGTTCCTTTCACGAATTTTTCACATGACAGTTTTGTGGCCGCTGAAGTAGAAATTCTTCCGGACTTGAATAAAAACAGCACTCAAAACAGAGCCCTCAAAACTCGCACGAAAAGGAGCAAATTTTGCAAAAATAAACCTATTTGTCAGTCATCGGATTTCCGAAACTACATAAATCCATCTGAAACAGGTTCCTTTTCACTTGCTTTCAATTTCCAGAGCTTGTTTTAGATCCAGGGTGTTGTTTTTGACAGCTTTTGTGACATTGGCGAGCTCAATCTTGCCTCCCGTTTCGCTTGATTCCGAGTGTGACGTACTTTCTATGGGAAATCTCTATGGTATATCAATTTCTTTCACATAGAAAATCAGCCAATCAGAGCGCGCGTTATATCGTGTCTGTTATAAAATAGCATGGCATTTGCCGTGTGTTTATGATGTGAGAATGCACAGTTTTCAACCAATTAGAGTGTGCATACTACCTAAGCTATTTTATAATATTGTAGGGCTCCAGAAAATATCCATACCCCCCACGGAAGGGTGTTGAAATTGACCCCCCTCCCAACCCTTGGAATTTCAAAAGAAAAATACCGTATTTGTATGGAGAAGGTAAATTGATGGCCCCCATGGGGTATGGATATTTTCTGGAACCACACATTCCAAGATTTCCTGGACACTACGAAAACTGAATTTAGTTCAACGATTTAAATAATGTACACACCGTAAAGATTTCCAATCAAGCCTGTTTTATCTAATTCAGATGAAACTATATCAAATACAAATAAAAACCTTATTTCCATGCCTGTGCCTGCACCAATATAGTTGGCGTATTTCCTTCAAGGGCTCTAACCCCGGGGGACTCTAAGGTTAAAATGCCAGGGGTGACCGTCGGGAAACTCGAATTTTGACCCTAAAAAATACCTGGTCGGAAAAAATTTCCACCCTAAAAAATACCCCTCAGTCTGAAAATACCCTAAAAAATACCAACAATTTTGACAGATTAAATTTTATTCTGGCCGTTTATTTAATATACATCAAATGTATCCTCTCGACTTTCAAAACACTACCTTATTTGCGTGAAAACCCCCTAAAAATACCTATTTTTCTTACTATTTTCGAACCCCTAAAAATACCAGATCGCCGATTTCAAATCCCCCAAAAATACGACGGTCACCCCTAGCATTCGAATATAGGGAGTTCCCCACGGGGGCTCTAGCCATGTAGGAATTATGTTATAGACCTCATGCACTTTGGCGTAATGTTGTCACATTTCAGATCGTGTGGCATTCCCTAAGTATTCTTTCTTTGTTTTTTTTTCTGCTACGCATCAAAGGATATATGAATATGGAAGAAACCCAAACAAAGAAAGATCATTGAATGGAATGCCATGTCATCTAAAATGGGTAAACATTACGCACTAGTCAGTAAGACCCGCACTTCCCAACCCTGGGCATTAGATATCCGAGCCTGGTAGTAGTGCGCCGCTAATTCCCTGCAATGCGAGGCACATCACCGTTTCTAATCTGGACTTGTGTCTCCCGCCCAAGGGCCGCCAACTTCTTTGCATAATAATACAATGTGTGGAACAAGTTTCCATTCGCAGGGAAAAACTCCTGTCGCTTTAGCCAAGTACCACAATATAAATAGGAAAGTTGGCGAGTCCTAGACCTAACCCTGCCTACACTCCCGTTCATATAATAGCAGCAACCACAATCTAAAAACCACTATCTCCCGTATACCGTGACTTCTTAAGCAATCTAAAAGCCTATTCCTCGGGTAGGGGGGTGCAGGGCTTTCCATTGACTAGTGTGTCCAAGCGAAAAATGTCCAAGCGATGATTAAGGTCGTTTACAAGTTTTCCCATGCCCATTTCCCAAGATTCTGGACATATTAAATTAAAAAATAAATTCTGGACATTTGTTACCATACGCTTCCTTCTTTTCCTACGCATATCCCATAACTCTCTGCGCGCCCTGTTTAAACTATCCTACAAACCATTGCGCACCTTAAAAAGCCTGGAAAGCGTCTGGGTACGAGACTGTTCCACGCCTACTTTCGTCAACGCTTATGCAAATTTTCGGTAGATCCTGTTAATTTTCACTAATACTCAATTCATTGCGCATGCACGAATAAAAATGATATGAATAATATTAACTTTCTTAATGTGTTAAAGAAGTAGTACGTACCCACTAAGTATAATAGCACTATCTAGATAAAAACGAAAGATATTTCAAAAGTTTTGCAATGAAAGTTAAGAGCTGGATGAGGTTTATTTTCCTTGGGTACCAACGTACCATAGTAACTAAGGATTTGTGATTCTGTGATCATTTTGGCAGAACCATGCCCCGGGCGATCTGGATCAGTCTTCCACTTGTGACCGCATGTTACGTGCTCGTCAACATTGGCTATCTAACTGTGCTGAGTCCAGGAGAGCTGATGGAGTCCAACGCTGTTGCTGTGGTAAAGTCATTCGCACGAACCGTAAAAAACGTTCACACTAACACGTAACATGCTTAGTTTGATCATTATCAAAACATGCTTTACTACTACCTTCGGGATACTTTTTCGTTAAAATGGCAAAATTTCACGAAAAATGGTCGTATCTTTACAAATGATACCTCATTGTAAATCTTATGTCCTGGCTAAACTATGGTATATAATTTAATTAAATTTTACAAAACACAAATTGTTTATGGAGTTCCCTTCCCGGTGCATCAGCTTTTTAGAATTTTCGCGAATATCCGCTATTTTCGTTCATTGACACCATATTAGTGTTCTAAAAACTGATTTTTTAAAGAATTGTTTTTACATTTTTTAGAAAAAAATACTCACAGAATTGGCTCTTAAATCGGCTCTTTTTAAAATTTCAAAAATCTCCAACACGGTTTATTAGAACACATCTAAGCCCATGTTAAAATGTTGTTAAAATGTTCTTTAAAAAGAACGAAAGCATCGTAAATCCGCGTGCGTTTAGCTCTCGAAACTTGACCCGATGCGTCGGAAGGGAAACTCCCTATTTTTTTTTTGTTAAATCAAATTAAAGAAAAAAGGTGTCACTTGTCAGGATGCGATTTTTTTTTTCGCGAAATTATGGCATTTTAAAGAAAATTACCACGAAAGTAGTCCGTAACCTTAAGAACCGAGCTTCGAAATAAATCACTTCTGTATAAGTAAGAGGTTTAGGAGAACACCCCAGGACGTGCGGGTAAAGAGAGTGGGGTGCGGAAACAACTCCAGAAATAGCGAGAAATAGTTTTTTTTTCGACTTGTAACTGTGAAACGGATTTTAGACGGAAAACGTGTCCCTGTGTTCAAGTGGCGATAATATATTTTGATAGACTCGGCGAACTAAATAAAATTCTAGATGTTTTGTTTACATTATTTCTCGCCAAATGCATGCTCGCCGGCGCGTGTTGTCATCTGACCCTCGTTTTGGTGCTGTTTTGAGGCCCAGTCCCGCGCGCCAGCTTATTTCGAAACTCGGCTATTGACGAAAAATTACATTATATTGCTCTTCCAAGATGGAAACAACAGTGCAACCTAGTTTTGGTCGTGGGTACGCTGAACAAGGAAAGATGCAAAAAGGAAAGCAAATATGGGGTGATTTTTTGTTCCCTCCAAATGGGTTGAAAACTCTGTTATTTCTCAAAATTGGTAAACTTCCAAAACACAGACAAATGATTCGGGCAAAGTCTGTAACCGTGAGGGGTGTAAATGGAAAGGCGTTCCCGTGGCACCGCAATTCGGGTTATATATTCAACATACATATCAAATTAAAGACGAAAGATTGGACAAATGCCAAATGTTTAACTTCCCGTTAATCTCAACAACATCATTCTCAATGAACCCCACACCTCGCTCTAATACTACTTTCCATATAATGGTTATCATTTTATGGAAATCTATATATTTTTTATTTTTATGGAAATCTATTTATTTATTTGAAATGCGCTTACTTTCCAGTGGAGTGTAAATGTATTTTCACGTGGTACGGCAACACCAGTCCCTGGGGGTAAAAAAGAAAGCGCAGAGTTATTCAGCTTTGATACGTAGAATCATCCTGTAGAACATCGAGCAGGGAATGGAGGAGCGTTTAAAATTTCAAAACACTCTTGGTGGGAGAGGAAGCGGAAGCGACGATGGAGTGCTTTATTCATTTGTCTCTAGTGGTTGAATTCCACGATTATTAAATAATTGTATGCAAAACCATACGTTTTTTTTTGCACGGCAACACAAGTCGTCCCTGAGGGTAAAATATCTTCTTCAAATTAATGAATACCAATATTTGTTTAAATTTTGTAATGTCCGTAAGCGTAACTTATGAACATAACGTTTCTCATCAAAGAACTAAGTGATACTTTATTTTTTCATAACTTCCTAATTGGTGGTTTTGACTTCTGATAGTTTTCATTGGGACATTTGTTTATTATTCATCAACACATTCTTATAATTTTCATGTTTTATATTTTTCTTAATTCTTCTTGATTCCTTTGGCTGTTTTATCACCATTACCATTGTCTTTTATGTAAGAGTACATTTTTTGATCGCAACCCAACAAATTCAACAACAGCTATACCAGCTGCTTCATCTTTGAATTTGCCAATGACTTTTTTATTAGTTTTGTCAAAATATGGAAAGTTTTCTGAATAATAACGACTGCGAGGTCTTTACAGAGAAATCTCAGCCCGCGTTTTTTTTTTTGTACAGAACGGGCCGCAGGCGAGGTTTGTGGAAAAAGACCAAGGACTGAGATTTCTCTGTACAGACCGAGCCAAGGAGGTTAATAAAAGTTTTATTATATGGCATTTCGCTGAGTCCAGCCAAATCATATTGCGGCGCATGAGCCTGTGGTTCACGGTTTTCCCGCCAAAAGCTCGGGAACGCGCGCCGTTGTTTTTAACTTTTTCATTCACAACGCAAAGAACGTAAATCAAAACACAGAGAAAATTCTCGAGTCCTCTCTTTACTTGCCAAATTGGCTTGAATGTCTCCTGTACGTGCTCAGGAATGGTCTTCTATTTTCCAAGAAAACTGTGACAGTAACTCGAGAGGAAGTTGTTGGTAGAGATTAAGCAAATTTCAGGGCTTTCTTACATGTACTTCAGCCAAAGCCGAAAGCCGAAGGAGGGAAGACTTTATTTGTCTTTGAAATCAAATCGAACTTGATTTGAGCATTGATTGAACGGTTTGCTAATGACAAGCAGGATTCATATTTCGATGTGGATTTGATATAAAAATAACAGGAAGAGTGAAACTATCTTTAGTTGTGAAGTTGACGTAAATTGGCTACGAGTGGCTTCAAAGTTGTTCAGTTTCAACAATTCAAGAAAATGAGATTTTTCCAGATTTACGTTTGTATGAGCAAGCTGACAAACTTAAATACTATACACAGAATATGGATAGATGTTATTGTTATTTCTATGGTTTACAATGAAACAAGATTAAGATGAATTACACCAAACTCTTCGAAGCTCTTCGATCGACTTGAGTACAAATTTTTTTTCCAGAGGCACAAGTTTTAAACCACCGGTAAGCAAACAGATTTCATTATGTGATTTACAGTTTTTAAATTTGGATCCTTCCACCGAGCGGGCAGTTTCCGCATGCTGGAATGTCGAAGAATCCAAATTTGCATGAAAGAAAGAGTCAAGTCAAACCAACAGACCGTGAACTCGACAAGCACAACCAACAGAGAACTTTGGAAATTTTTTGGGCGTCTTAAAAAACTTCAATTGAGCAGGCGTTCCGATTGACCTTTGCAAATGTCGCGAACTTCAATCCAACAAAATCGAGCACAATTGATCGATAGGTTTTTGAATTGCATATAAGTCCATTAAAATAATGCTAAAACTGGTAGAAAATGTGACGACTAGAACCGCAGAAGTAAGACATATTACATTACGCCTTTTTTTGGATAGCTGCCCTAAAGTACAGGGAAAACGCAATAACATCTGCAATTCGGGCTCCCTGTGCTGGGTCACGTGCTGCGTCCCTTTTGAATTGACTCTATGAATATCAGGACGAAAACAGCTCATTAAATTCGAACTTTGGCGTGAAAATACGCTATTTTCCTTTCAACTTCTGGCAATAAAATGGCGTAAAGCAAAAGATCATGATGTCTTCTACTTATGTGCCGAATTTGGTGGCATTTCAGGCGTGACAAATTAGGTGCTAGAGGGGAGGGGCACCCTTGAACAAAATTGATTCTGTCATGGCAAGTATTCAGTTATTATAACACATGGATGACAGAGCTGAGGGAGGGAGGGGGCAGCCCCTCCATTTTTCAGCAGAATTTCAATTTTTCATCTCCCCACCCTTCCCCCACCCTTGAAATTCCTAAGGAAAATAGCTGAGTATTTGTATGAAATTTACTCCACTGTAAATGTCCACAAGTCCTCTTTTTTTGTCAGGTCTGTCCCAGTTTGGAACAGCCTTCCTCAATGCATTTTTCCCTTCATTGCCTGTGTTCATATCACGCCTCCCTGGCAAGCATTCGGTAATGGCGGTTCTACGACATCTGCACGCGATAACTAGTAGTATAGTATGCACCGAATTAGCCCTTTTTTTGCGGAGGAATACTAATTTTGCGGAGGAATACATAACGAGCGTCGCGGTTGCATTAATGAGCGTCCCCACGCGGAATTAATATGAAGGAGCTCTTTCCCAACGGCGTCCTCTTTTTTCTCACTGGTTGGCACTTCCCCAGGAAGGACATTGGTGCGTAGTCTGCAGTTGCTGTCGTTGGTTGCTGGTTTTAAGTCAACAAACAGGTAACCAAAAGGTTTCCTGACAGCCTCTTCATACTTCTCAAGAAAATAATGTGTGTTGCGTGGGTACATTTGTTTGGCCAATGTCATCACTTGCAATTGGTCTCTTGGGTTCTTGAATAGGACTAAGTAGTGGCTGTTTAAGGATATTTTTCGATTGACTTTCCCTTGGTGAAATAGGTTTTGCAGGATATAAATCACTGACAGATTTCGATGATGGCATCCCTTTGTGAACAAGTTTGCAATCCTGTTGTCATTCCCAGTTTCAATCATCTGATCGTCAATGACAATGTGATTCCGCATATGCACGTCAAAGTATAAGTCTTGCTCAATGTTATTTGGGATTCCTTTTACGAATTCTATGTGTGGCATAGACATGGCTAAGGCGGTGTAGGCGGGTTGCCACTGAGCATTGCACCAGACTATGCGTTCGGGTGGGGGTGAGATGGTATTTTGCGCATGCTCCAGTAGTTTATGTACCCAAACGGTTTTTCCACTTCCGGCCATTCCCGCCACCATACAGGTAAAAGGATGCTAGAGTTAAAAGGGACCGCAATTAGAGGAATTGCTTAACACATGACTCTCTGGAAGAAAGTTGGTCATTTTGTGTTGGGATTGTCTGTGTCGTTTAAGGTTATCACTTCTAGTAAATTCTTTTCCACATTGATGACAGTTATGGGCCATGTCCACTCTATGAAGGTTAACGTCTTATGATCAGAAAATATTGCTTCTGTTCCTTATATACCCTCCACCTCCTCCCCAGTCTCCCTTCCTCACTTTCCCATCCTCCCTTACGTTTCCCAAAATGAGAGAAACCCGAAATTCTGCTTACTTGCTTTGAAGTTTGCTGTAAAACTTGGACTAAAACTAGGTTAGCTTCCAGGGCAGATAACTTGATCGTTTTTTTGGATAAAAACCGAGTTGCACGAGTGCTACAATCAGTCAATTGAAAGGGGTCCGTTCCTCTATTTTTGTTCCTTTGTTCCTATAATGAAATTAGGAACCAAACAATTGTTCCTATCCTTAAATATACGAACAGCCCTATGCCCACGAATAGGAACACATTTTGCGTTTATCGGAACAAAAGTATCACTGATTAGGAACCAAACGGTCCTTTGTAATAACAAAGGAACGCATTGTTCCTAAACATAGAAATAAGCTGGGCCTTTTATATACAATTAGGAACTCACGTTCCTAATCATGACGTTCCTTTTTTAAAAAAGGAAACGTTTTGTTCCCAATAATGTAATCAAATGTGAACCATTGTTCCTTTTCACTACACTAAGGAACCAACAGTTCCGTACTGCTAAGTTCCTATCTCGATGTTTAGTTCTCCTTTAAGGTAATTGGGAACACCTGTTCCCATTTACCGAGTTTGTCAAGCTCAATCAGGAACTCTTTGTTCCTGAACGCACTCCCAATTAGGAACATTCTGTTCCCATGACCAAATTGGACCTAACAAAAGGGGAATGTGAAGTTCCTTTGTGTGAAAATAGGGAACTCGCTGTTCCCAATTAAGAGCGCCTGTCTGTAAGTATCACAGATTGGCGTCAAAATGCGAAATTACAAAATCGCTCAAATTTGGTCAAAAGTTAGGCCTACATGAAGGATTAATGCTGTGAAAATTTCAGGTCGATCAGATAAATATTTTTCGGGAACGACGACGGAAGTGATTTTCCCGAGCAAACTCGCTATTTCGGGGCATGTTTCACCTAATTCAAAAGATCGCGAAAAACTCCTATACGTGCTAAATGGACCCAAGTAATAAACACATATCCTTAAAGACGACAAGATAAGCTTTCATTCAAGTGGTTTGTCAACCATTTCCGTTAAAAAATAAATATTTTATGGATTTTTGAATAATTATCATTTTTTTCGTCTATTTTATCAAGGCTCAAATCGATGGCTAATATCTCCGATGAGACGTGGAATTTCTCTAATGTTTAATATCCCGGGAAGAGATCTATCCTTCTTCTTCTGATTTATGAAATAAAATTTTGAGGCAATTAAAATCCCGAACTTTCACAGCGCGGAAATTGACCTCTATCGATTACCGATAATAGGACACATTCCAGGCACTTCATGTCACGAACTTTCAAAACATTCACTCACCTGGCAAAGAATCCAGTAATCCACAGCAAATGAACTTCCTCAGTTGTCGAGTAGTAGTCTTGCGTGTTGTTTAGAAGGTGCTTCGAGTCAATTCACTCCAAAATCGTTTCATTCTTGGCAGTATTCCTTCGTTATCCCAAAGTAAACACCCGAATTCGCAAGCAAACAGCAGCGGCTTGTGGGATCTCCATTTATGCCGAATCTATCCAAATTCATCCAGCTATTTACATTTCAAGGAAGCAAATAACCCATGTAAATCCTCGGCCGTACGTTATATCCGAGCACTTCATGAAAACCAAGTAAAAGTTACCGCGACATTCACGCGGTGCAAAGTTCAAGCACAAGGATCAGGAAAATACTGTTAAAAGGTCACTTTTCGAGGAGAAATATATTCCAACACTTGAAATCAAATTGAAACTAATTGCTCCTTGCTTATGAGGTGATTGCCTTGTCTTGTTTCCTGGGAATGAAGGGGATGAAGCCCTTTTGAAGCGCGAAATCCAATGTTGTTAGTCTCTCGCAGCCGAACTACACTTCTCAGGCGGGTAGCAAAAGCCTGTGACGTCATAGCCAGGCAAGGCAAAGCGTGACAGGCCCAGGGCTGCTCACGCACTTCAGTTGACAGTCGAAGAGAGAGCGTGGTTACTTGAACTTCGCACCGCGTAAACGTCGCGCTAAATTTTTACTTTATTTTCATGAGCTGCTGCGATATAACATACGACCGAGGATTTACAAGGGTTATTTGCTTCTGTGGAGTGTAAATAGCTGGATAAATTTGGATAGATTCGGCATGAATGCTGCTGTTTGCTGGAGAATAATGCTTTCGCACCGCGTGAATGTCGCGATAATTTTTACTTGGTTTTCATGAAGTACTCGGATATAACGTACGACCGAGGATTTACATGGGTTATTTGCTTCCTTGAAATGTAAATAGCTGGATGAATTTGGATAGATTCGGCATAAATGGAGAATTCCACAAGCCGCTGCTGTTTGCTAGCGAATACTGGTGTTTACTTTGGGATACGAGGGGAAACGAAGGAATACTGCCAAGAATGAAACGATTTTGGAGTGAATTGACTCAAAGCATCTTCCAAACAACACGCAAGACTATTACTCGACAACTGAGGAAGTTCATTTGCTGTGGATTACTGGATTCTTTGCCAGGTGAGTGAATGTTTTGAAAGTTCGTGACATGAAGTGCCTGGAATGTGTCCTATTATCGGTAATCGATAGAGGTCAATTTCCGCGCTGTGAAAGTTCGGGATTTTAATTGCCTCAAAATTTTATTTGATAAATCAGAAGAAGAAGGATAGATCTCTTCCCGGATATTAAATATTTGAGAAATTCCGCGTCTCATCGGAGATATTAGCCATCGATTTGGGCCTTGATAAAATAGACGAAAAAAATGATAATTATTCAAAAATCCATAAAATATTTATTTTTTAACGGAAATGGTTGACAAACCACTTGAATGAAAGCTTATCTTGTCGTCTTTAAGGATCCTTGTTTATTACTTGGGTCCATTTAGCACGTATAGGAGTTTTTCGCGATCTTTTGAATTAGGTGAAACATGCCCCGAAATGGCGAGTTTGCTCGGGAAAATCACTTCCGTCGTCGTTCCCGAAAAAATATTTATCTGATCGACCTGAAATTTTCACAGCATAAATCCTTCATGTAGGCCTAACTTTTGACCAAATTTGAGCGATTTTGTAATTTCGCATTTTGACGCCGATCTGCGATATTTACAGACAGGCGCTCTTAAACAGGAATTCTGTTCCCATGACCAAATTGGACCTAACAAAAGGGGAATGTGAAGTTCCTTTGTGTGAAAATAGGGAACGTGCTGTTCCCAATTAAACAGGAATTCTGTTCCCATGACCAAATTGGACCTAACAAAAGGGGAATGTGAAGTTCCTTTGTTTGAAAATAGGGAACGTGCTGTTCCCAATTAAACAGGAATTCTGTTCCCATGACCAAATTGGACCTAACAAAAGGGGAATGTGAAGTTCCTTTGTGTGAAAATAGGGAACGTGCTCTTCCCAATTAAACAGGAATTCTGTTCCCATGACCAAATTGGACCTAACAAAAGCGGAATATGAAGTTCCTTTGTGTGGAAATAGGGAACGTGCTATTCCCAATTAAACAGGAATTAGGAACAAGGTGGCCCTAAAAAAGGTAACACTTTGTTCCCATATGAGCAAATGGGGTCATATTGTTCCTTTAGCAATAGGAACATTTTGTTCCACTGCAACACAATTAAGAACAAAGAGTTCCTATGATCCACATCGGTCCTTTTCACTAAAGGAACGTGTTGGTCCTAGATATCGATCTTGGGAACAAAGCGTTCCGAATTTAAAAGGAACACTTTGTTCCCTTGATGCATATTTGGGAACACAGTGTTCCTTATACTTTAAAGCGATGGGTAGTGTTCTAAATTATAGGCCACAATAACTGACGTAAGATAGGATAGGATCGGATCGGTTTAAGCAGGTTTGAGCAAGAACTCCGCCTAAACATGTTAGGGCAAGTTTGTGCACGCTCATTTGATTATGCGTGCTTCGCCTTTTTATTGGACAAGATACAGTTGGGTTCCCAAAGGGGCTACAACATGTTCAGGGCAAGTTTGAACACGCTCACTTTATTTGCCTTGCTATTGGCCTATAAGGGTTTTCGTACTCAAGGGACACACGGATCGTATACAAACAACTGTCAGGTAGGTATATGTTCATTTCTCGCCTAATCTCCGCCCAAGAAAGATGTCGAGTAAAAAATTGAAGCAAGTTGAATGGGCTAAAATTGCAAATGCTTTGCCCAAACCAAAAAGACTTCACTTGGAGAAAGATGAATCTGATGGAGTTTTTCACTGCCCAGTGCAGGCGTGCGATCACGATGGATTTGGCACTCAAAGAGGCTGCAGGAAACACGTAACTAAAAAGCACGGTTGGTTCTTCTATTTTGATCATAAACCAAGCAATTCAGAAATTGAGGCTAGTCAAGTTCACGACTGTAATGAAAGCGCAAAGAAATCCGAATCCACCAGCGCAAGCAAATCGATTCCAACCTTTGAAGCATCAGGTGCAATTGCTAAAGAATTCCTTTCTTGGCTCACTGGGAGTGGCGGGGGGTGCAAGAGCGATAGAAAAGCTCAACAAACTGTCAGCAAATGCCTTAAGTTTCTCAGATTTTGTTGTGATGACGAAGACGAACTGACTTGGAAAAATGTCGACTATAGCTTATGCTCTCCTAACCTTCTCTTTAAATTTGCTGATGCAATGCAGGAGACGTGGAATCTTGGACATGCTGGACGCTTAGGATACCTGGACGCCATTGGGGAGCTAGTGCAATTCCGAAAAGTTAGCGAAGGGTTGTCGGAAACAGTGGCGAGAGGTTTGTCAGTCACCGAGACGTACCTGAAAAGAGTTCGAAGAACAGTGTCGAAGATGATGAGATTGCAGTGGACCAGTGATCTGGACATCGATGTTTTAGAAGCCAAGGGTCACTGGGCATCGCTCGACGAACTACTGGAAGTTGTCTCTCACTACCTGCCTCGATATGAGGAAGTGCTCAAGAAATGCAGGGACAAACCAGGTAGTGTTTGCTTCATCCGACGCGCTATCGACAGATTGTCGAGACTGCGAGTTCCAACCAGCTTAGCGCAAGAGAGCAAGACGCAGTTTCAGAGGATCAAAAACACAGCTCGATTGTAGCAAGAGTGCATTATCAAAAGCAAAGATCTCGAGAGGTCGCAGCGAAGGCGCGCCAATGCTTGGATAAACTACATGGCGACAAGGGGACAAAGCTGGAACAAGATGTGATTTCAAGACTGTCGGACATCTCGTCGGCCTCCTCTCAAGAACAGGAGGTGCACAATCTGTCCAGCGGTTCTACAGAAGAAGTCGAAAGTGCAGAGGAGGCGTTGCCAGTAGAACGCGAGTGCAATTTCATTAAAATGCCAAGACTTACACGCCAGCGCACTTTCAAAGTGGCCAACATCGATCGTACGTGCAATAGAAAAAAGGCCATGTTGTTCACCCAGGACGAGGACAAGCATCTCAAAGCCGGTCTCAAAAGGTACGGTTATGGTCAGTGGACAGCCATTCTAAGGGATTCCGAATTTCATTTCCAGAAAGGAAGATCTTCTGACTCTCTGAAGAAACGCGCGGGAGCCAAGTTTTGCAAGGAAAAGCGCTAGCTAAAAACTTACTGCTACTATAGAACGGGAATGAACCAATCAAACGAGAAAGCGCTCTAGTATAGAAGTGAAATGTCGAAAAAAGGCCTGGGAACTACGGTCATTGCGCAAAGTATTCTGGGAAGGCGACGAGTCGCTATTAAGCGCGCAGACATTTCAAGGCAGGTCTCTTACCCGTTGAACCTCGACCACTAAAGATGGATATCATTGTAGATAAACACCCCGAGCTATCTCTGAAGGATTTGAAATTTGCGGGAGAATTTTTGCAAGGAATGTGCGCCCCGAACTTTCCCAAATCTACTGCTATGCTGGCGGAAAGTCTGCTTTTGAGGCATTTGAACAGAACTACTAACAGGAAAAAGTCAACCTTAAGGGAGCTCATCTTGGCATGCCTTTTCATAGCCGTAAAGCTGGAAGACAGCGATATGGCCAGGAATAACCTATTTATGGACATCATTTCTACGCCTGTGCCGAGGGAGGACATTATCGAACAAGAACTTCACGTGTTAGAATCGGTCAATTAGAGACCCTTGGAATATTATGAGATGATTGGACTTTGAATCGAGTATATGTTTTACTCTCTCTATCCAAACGGAACTACGACATGGGCATTAAAACTAAGACATTAAAACACAACAATGATGTAAGCTACTTGCTTTCCTTTAATATTTGTGAAATCGATCACCTGCTGTGAACAAATAATTCGAGTAAACGTGTACAAACAAACAAACAAACAAACAGCATTTACTCTTAGACATTCTATAGCAATTGGCTTGTGTTTCAATAACTATACACAAATTGTCCTTTTTTTTCATGACGGGAAGCACTCCTTACATCATTTTACATTTAGGATTTCTTGAAAAACTTTGTAATTTCCGCTTGACCATCAATGCTCTTTGGGCGTTTTCTTGGGCGTTTTCTAGCGGGAACGGGTTGGGTGAAAGGACAACGAGTAATCCTGATCGGGCGTGGGCTGACGGTGGGGGTCTTGGGTGGGCGATCCAAGCGCGGGCACGAACGAGGTGGCGTCGGCAGATCCTTTAGGAAGCCATCGTACGTCAGTATTGAGCTTGTTGCAACAATTTGGCGACCAGCTCCTGCATGCAGCCGTTGCTATGGTCCTTTACTGCTTGACATAGTTGGTCAAACTTAGGGTTGTGGTCCGTTTTTCTCTTGCCCTTGCGGATTGGGGTTATGTATACTTCTACATCACAACTGCGCATAGCCTGTCGGATGACGAGTGGATTGATCGGTGCCCCGTTAGATGTTTTACACGCTACCCAGTAAGATATAGCCGGGTATATTTGCTTTCCGGGTGTAGATAACTGAGATAAAACGAGATCTGTCTCTTCGGCTGTCTGGTCTTTACTCGATGAATTCTTCTGTTGCCGTTTCGATAAGCTAATTGCGGAGAAAAAGAAGACAACATCTTTTACATCTGCTAGTTTGTCGTCACATTCGCTTCTTTTATCACAAATCCAGCGCCAAGCCCTGATGAAAAAAAAAAGGAAACAAAAATCGGTAATTATGATGTGCTCTCGGACTCGGGGATGTTTCTTTTAAAAAACTTACTTCATTATTTCACTCTGTTCCACCCTCCAAACACACTTGAAAGAGACCATCGAGCATTGTTTGTTGATTATTCCAACCACATTGCATTCTAGAGCGTCACGAATCGCCTTGCTGTTTAGCTGCGACGAAGGCTTCCTGATCCTCGCCCTCCGACCTTTGGCGTAGAATGGTCCTGCCTCCTGCAGGATCCCTTTTTATGAGGTTAAACTGCTTAATATTCATGATGCATTCCTTTAAGAGGAACGACTGTATGTTGTCGTTGCTGCTTTTTAGCCGGTCATGGTATATGGACAGCAATTGTCGACATTGTTCCGTTTTGACATGGGATGAAAGGAACGGACATAGATATTTTAGTCATATAGTTAATTGAGTGGAATGATTAAGCAGTCCGGCGAACTTCAAAGGGTAATCGCTTGTTTTGCGCTCAGATCGTTTGAGTTGGTCCTTGCAACCGTGACTGCACACGCACAAAAGGATTTCTCTGAAAAAGTGAACAAAGAGCTATTACAATATCAGGGTGTTAGGAGGCTTTATAAACATGAACGAAGAATAGATATCCCTAAATCATTAATCGCGGGAAAAATTAGCTTTTCAAGCTGCAATTTTTAAACTGACCCCTTTCATTTAATAGTACATCAGATGGATATTTGGACATATGACGATCATTTGTACCCGCCATGTACGTTCTAAACGCTTTAAACAACGCTTAGTAAACCAAGTTAACTGATATTGTATTGACCTATTAAGGCTCAGCTCAAACAAACACCCCTTCAAAAATAATTAATGCATATTCAAAGACTCGAATCCCGTTGAAGTTTCATTGTAATCATTGTTTACAACGGTTTAGACGTGTACACCGGGTACAGTCAGCTATCATTCATCTCAATATGTATCCGCTTTTTAAAAACAGGTGTCCAGTCTAAGAAATATCAGCATAATTTATAGCTCGATGAGGCTCTATTAGAAGTCAACTTGTGTTTGTAATCATTGTTTACAACGGTTCAGACGTGTACACCGGGTACAGTCAGCTATCATTCATCGCAATATGTATCCGCTATACACGCCTTAAACTGGGTAAACGTTGGTTTTAAAAACAGGTGTCCAGTCTAAGAAATATCAGCATAATTTTTAGCTCGATGAGGCTCTATTAGAAGTCAACTTGTGTTTGTAATCATTGTTTACAACGGTTCAGACGTGTACACCGGGTACAGTCAGCTATCATTCATCTCAATATGTACCTGCTATACACGCCTTAAACTGGGTAAACGTTGGTTTTTAAACAAGACCACTCTAAATGCATCTACTCCTCTATTTTGTACTGTTAAACAACTTCTTTGCGCAAACCTCGTTTACAACGGATAAGAAGTGTACACCGGGTACAGTCAATGCATTTATTATGTTCCATAATTATCAATTAATGTTGTTATAATTTTAAATCATTATGTAATTTATTATTATTATATAATATCAATTATAATATATATTATTATAATAATAAATAACAATAATAATAATAATAATAATCATTTTATTATTGTTATTATTATTATTATTATTATTTGAAAATGTAATTTATTATTATTATATAATATTAATAATAATATATATTATTATAATAATAAATAACAATAATAATAATAATAATAATCACTTTTATTATTGTTATTATAATTATTATTTGAAAATATAATTTACTATTATTATATAATATTAATAATAATATATATTATTATTATATTATTATAAAAATAATAAATAATAATCATCATCATTTTTATTATTGTTATTATTTAACAATAATTTTATAAAAATAAAATTATTTATAAAAAAAATAAATTATTTATAAACATTAAATTATTAATTATTATTAAATGAACTATAAATATTTACTAATCAGATCGAACTGTGCCCGTGGTACCCGCTTTATCCCCCATACCCTGGGCTTTGAGAGAAAACACCCAGTCTAGCATATCGAAACATTTTGCATTCTTGCTTTGAAATGATCGGATATGGGGTTTATGGAGTGTATGGCGGGTATCAAGTTCAACTCAAATGACCAAATGAACTATAAATATTTATTAATCAGATCGAACTGTGCCCGTGGTACCCGCTTTATCCCCCATACCCTGGGCTTTGAGAGAAAACACCCAGTCTAGCATATCGAAACATTTTGCATTCTTGCTTAGAAATGATCGGATATGGGTTTATGGAGTGTATGGCGGGTATCAAGTTCAACTCAAATGACCAAATGAACTATAAATATTTATTAATCAGATCGACTGTGCCCGTGGTACCCGCTTTATCCCCCATACCCTAAGGCTTTGAGAGAAAACAGCCAATTTTGCAACTAGCTACTTTATTAATATTCATGCATTGTAAACATTGTATTCGTCGGATATGGCGTTTATGGGTGTATGACGGGAGTGACGAGTATGAGGTTTCAACCTAAATGACCAATGAACTATAAGTATGCCAATTACTTACCCGATGATGAGTCATGCGACTATATTTAGACAATAGTTACTGGACTATGCTCATTTGGGTGAAAAGGAACAAATGTTCCTGTCAACTTGTTCCTATCTGCAATGGACCTTTTTTGAAACAATTGCGCTCCAACCCCTAACCTTGCGATGTTTTGCAATGAAATATAAGTGCATCCCAAAAGTAGGTTACTGCTCTTGAGGGAAGTAAGTTTTTACAAACCACATGCCTTGTAGGATTTATTTCAAGAGCTTCAAAGTAAGCGGAACAGAAATTTTGGGAAACGATCTTCCTCACTTCCTCCTTCTCCTCACTCCCTCCTCCTCCCCCTCCTCCTCCTCAAATGTATTCCATGTACTTCACAAATGCTATAAATAGTAGCTCCGTTAGCGGTTTATTTCATTTGTAAACATGTCTCGAGTAGTGAAGAACAACCTTGGCTTTCTCCAAGCCTTGTGTAGTTGCCCACCACATCAGCACCAATACCTTCTTGACACAGCCACCCCAGAACAAGTTCATGCTCTAACTCAGATTACCCATAATATTGGAAAGGGCTATATCCCATTGAGTGACGAGGAGTTTAGTAACATAAGACTTCACGGGGAGGACCTAGGCGCCTTGGCTAGTTGTTCCACCCCTTTCAAAGAGAAAAAGCAAATCTTATCACAAAAGGGGGTGGGTTTGTCCAAGACCTGCTCGTCCCTAATTTGGCATTGCGTCACGTTTGAGGATCAAATCATTTGTCGTTGGCTTTCACCATGAAACGTTCACTGGACTCAGATAGCGATATGTCTAGCGATGACGAGGGTGAACACGAGGAGAACAAAGAAGAACCTCGAATCAAAGATGTGTTGACTCAGATTTCAAATGTTGTTCCGTATCAAGATGTCCGAGACCTACTGCACAGTATAGCCGCCTCTAAGGAAATTTTGTTTTGGTCGCTAAACGGGGAAATGATTCGTCGCAATCGAAGAGTACCAAACACACTTATTGCTGATCTTGTAGAATTTGTATTACTTCCTTTCAACAAAGATATAGCACCTCCAAGAGGTTTCAAGACTTTTCTCGAAGGTCTAGCAGAATTAGGAATTGATAAGAAATTAATCCGTAACAAAGGAGCTTTGAACGACGTAGTTACCTATGAAAGTAAGGAAAAACAAAACGAGTGGTCCAGCGATGATGAAACCCAAGAGAGTGATGAAGAAACTGACCAGTCTGGTAACGATGACGAAGCGGAACAATCTAACAATGAGGAAACTGACCAATCCAGTGACGAGAGTCAAGGAGGAAAAGGACTCTCGGGTGACATTGAAAAGAAAGTTGATGGTTTATGCAGTCATAATTGTGACGGAAACAACTCATATCGCATCGACATTGCTGCCTGTGGAAAGTGTTTATGGCAAGATACAATCCGCGGATGTTACTTTTCTTTGGAGATTCCTTTATCTTGCGTTTTTCTTTGTCAACCAGCAGTTTCATACGGTAAAACAACTTGAGCCATCCATCTATATCATGTTTTTTTCTCAACAAATTAATCTGGTCAAGTTTTGCACACATTTCCTCAAACTGTATGCAAGGATTTGGTGGACCACCCCAATGCGTGTAGTCATAGCACCTCATGCTTGCGTTTAGTTCCTTTAAGATACCCGCCAGACTGTCAACCAAATCTTTGAGGGTCGTAAGAACATACTCGCGCCAAAACAACCTCGGTTGAAATGTGCAGCACCAAACGTGTAAGGGGGTAGAAGTTGCTTCTTGGATGGACTTTCGAGCGACTAATCAGAAGCTGACATCGTAATCCACTTAGGCAATTTCCTCTTTTTTGTTTGGGACTTATTTCCCTTGTCTTCTGATGGGTTGATTGGCAACGTGGAGTCGAGATCCTTTCCATCACTTTTGGCCGCCATTTTGTCTTCACTGCTTGTATCGTTCTTCACCGCATTCTTCATCTCGCTTGTCTTTTCTTGAACTTCGATCGATCTGGATGGTTGGGCTTAAATGACTGGATCCACAGGAGCTCTGCTTATATTGAACAATAGAAACCACATGGTCGAGACAAAAGAAACCGCAGCCACGTGTTGAACACAAAGGAACAGCTGTGTCAACACTCAACCACAAAGCTCATTCATTCCGCGTGGTCGACGCTCATTAATTCCTCCACAATAAAGAACACCTGTGTCAACAATATACCACAAAGCTCATTAATTCCGCGTGGGGACGCTCATTAATTCCGCCGCAATAAAGAACAAAAGAACACATGTGTCAACACTCAACCACAAAGCTCATTAATTCCGCGTGGTCGACGCTCATTAATTCCTCCGCAATAAAGAACAAAGGAACACCTGTGTCAACAATCAACCGCAAGCTCATTAATTCCGCGTGGGGACGCTCATTAATTCAACCGCGACGCTCATTATGTATTCCGCCGCAAAATAAATATTCCGCTGCAAAAAAGGGCTAATTCGGTGCATGCTATACTACTATAACTATTTGATCTATTTTTTTATCGGTATAATCTTACTCATTTCATTTATTTATTTATCTATTATTTACTTATTAATAATTTATTTTTTTCGTTGTCGCACGCTGGCACATATTGTCGTCAGCCACCCATTGCCGGATTAGCTTGCTAGTGGCAATTAATTAAATTAAAGTTAAAGTTTAAGATTGCTCTAGAATTTCGAATCCCTTCCATAAATACTTTCTGGACCACACATTTTATGTGTTTCTGGCTACAGTCATTACTGAGTGCCATTAACAATGCAAAAGCCTCGTACTATAAAGACAAGATATCTGATGCTGGTAATGACAAACTATTTCAGATGATTAACGGATTGTTTCATGTGAAAACCACTACGCCATTGCCATTGCATGAATCTCTCTCGGCTCTTGCGGATTCCTTCAACGACTTTTTTCACACAAAGATTGAAAAATTGCGCGAGGAGTTGGATACATGTGATTTTTCTAAATCAAAGCTCTCCATCACCCCATACCAAACTGTTTGTCAATCATCATTCGGGGACTTTGCCCCAGTGTCGCAATCGTATATGACTGAGATGATTGATAAGGCTCTTATAAGTCTTGCTCACTCGACCCAGTCCCAGCACAAGTCTTTAAACTGGGTGCTCAGACACTTGCACCTCATATCACCAACATGGTAAATTATTCATTGTTATGTGGGAGGTTTCCCCACTCACTTAAAATTGGCTCGGTACATCCATATATTAAAAAATCGACAGTTGACAAGGAAGCTTTTCCTAGCTACCGTCCACTAACATTGCATTTCTATCTAAACTGCTCGAGCGTATTGCATCTACACAATTTATGAATTATCTAGTATTACATAATTTGTTCGCTAAATTTCAGTCAGCCTACCGGTGCTTCTATAGCACAGAGACTACGATGGTGCGTGTTACAAACGATATTTTGCTAAAACTTGACTCTCGCAAAGAAGCTGTGCTAGTGTTACTTGACATGTCATCTGCCTTTGACACCATTGATCATGCAATTCTATTAGAACGCCTCAAAATTCGTTACGGGGTTACTGGTTCAGCATTAGCATGGTTTGAGTCGTACCTAACCAATAGAACTCAATTTGTCACGGTGAGAGGAGTTAATTCATCACACCGCTCTCTCTATTATGGTGTGCCTCAGGTTCTGTTCTTGGTCCCCTGCTTTTCTCGCTTTACTTCTCTCCTCTTGAAGATGTGATTCGTGCCCGCGGCTTGGATTGTACGATGTATGCAGATGATGTCCAGGTGTATGTATCCATCAATACAGACCCTGATGGCTGTACGAGTGCACAGGCAATACTTCAGGCGTGCGTGAAAGACAAACTGATATGGTGCACTCACAATAAACTTGCTTGTAATCCGAGCAAAACTGAGATCCTTCATTTATCTTCCCGGTTTGGACGTGCTCCTTCGTCATTAGTTCCTTCGGTGACTGTTAGAAACACCTCAGTAACACCAGCTCCTTCTGCTCGTGATCTCGGCGTTATCATCGACAGCAATCTTACGATGACCAAGCATATCAATAATATCTGCAAGTCAGCTTCCTTAGCGATCAAGAACATCGGGCGAATACGCAAGTATCTTGGGCAGTCTGATTGTGAAAAACTTGTGCACGCATTTATAACCTCACGCCTTGATAGTTGTAATTGCATTCTTTATGGCCTTCCCAAAAAGGATGTTGATAAACTTCAGCGCATCCAGAACGCTGCGGCGAGGCAGGTTACACGTACAAAAAAGTATGAGCATATCACTCCTGTCCTTCGTAACCTACATTGGTTACCTTTTGAATCGCGGATTATCTATAAGATCCTCCTTCTAACTTATAAGGCACTTCATGGCGCAGCTCCTCATTATGTTTCTGAACTTCTTCACCGCTACCAACCTATACGTACTTTGCGATCTTCTTGCCTATCTCTATTAACCGTCCCCAAAACCAACACAATTTATTATGGAGATAGAGCTTTTTCAGTATGCGCACCGAAGCTATGGAATGCTTTGCTTGAGACCGTAAGGAATGCTTCTTCTATTGTACATTTTAAGGCACGTCTCAAGACCCATCTTTTTAAACAGTTCTCTTAGTCTTTCTTAGTATTGTACTTGGCTTTTATAGTTGCTTGTTGTATTGCTTATATATTTTTTAGTATTTCTTAGCATTACTTGGGTTTTTATAGTGGCTAGTTGTATTGCTTATACATTTTTTATATTTTTCAGTATTGTACTCGGGTTTTGTATAGTTACTAGTTGTATTGCTATAATTTTAATTTGAATTTTATTTTTAATTTTTAATTTTATTCTTATATTCAATCTTCTCTATAGCTACAATATTTTTTCTTGTTTTTAGAATATTTGTAAATCGATATATTCAAAATTGATTGTTAATTGATTGTATATTATACTTTTTAATTGTAAGAGCATTGAGACTTTGTGTAATGCCCCTAAAACATCATTATTATGATATTCCACTGAGTGGGATGACTGCAGGCCAGGGAGTGCCAGGTCCCCATTTGAAACGCAAGCGAAGACGTTTTTGATTTCTTTGTTAATTAACATATTATCATTTTTTGGAAGGAAAAATAAATCTAGTCACAGATACAAATGATTGAAGGTTGTTATTTATTATTTAATTATATAGCTGTCCAATTATGTTTAAATTGGATCGCACGCACTGAAATTGGACAATTTCTGCATTTTATCATTCACTATATAATTAATAAATTAAACAGGACTCCATGCTTGTCCAATTAAGAAAAAATGATGATTCCTTGGAACTCCAAATTGGACTCGGCCTGCGGTCTCGTCCAATTTTAGAGCTCCTCTGAATCATCCAATTTTTTCTTAATTGGACAGCATGGAGTTATTATATATACAAATGGTGAATTATCTATGAATTATCTGTGTTATTTATTGAACTGAAATATATTGTTCTAAGAAAACTAAATTCAATAAAATTGATCCCCTTTAACTAAGAACGATGCACTTATGAGTTGTTCCCAGCAACTTCAGTTTTTATTAAGTACTTTCAGGCCTGTTTTCAGATGTTGAACTTTTGCCGCGTCGAATCTAAGGGACTGGTCATAAAGTACAGGGGGGGGGGGGGAAGAAAACATCATATAACAGCAAGTAACTTTTCATGTGACCCACCCTTCTCTTGTTGGCCAATATAATCAATGGGCCACTCTTATTTGCAAGAGCAGAAATAAATGACCCACCCCCAGTAGCTACTGTTGCCCTTGTACTCCCTTTCTACTTTTGCTTAGAATATGCAAACAGGGCCATAGCCTTCAAAAACAGGGGGGCAAGACATATAAAAACACACAAGGCAGTTGTTTTCAGACTATCAAGCTGTATTAGATAGTTACCAAGCTCTATATTAGTTAGTTGTTATTTTTTTCATCGGATGAAATTTCGTGCAAAAGTGATAGCAATTTATTTTTCCAGAGATGTCTAACGTGGAACAAGGGGGTCCACAGTAGCTGGGATATTATTAAACGTATTAACGCAAATAGAGATCGAAGTATGTTAAAATATTGCTAAGAGAAGCCTCCTGCTGTCCTCCAAGTTTGATATTCGTCATGGGAACATCATAAAAGTTATGACCGAATTTATATTTACAGAAAATGCGCTTGGACTTTTCGTGGAGTCACCTAACACAGAGGTGTTTAGACCTCACAGCAACATCTGCTGCATCTAGACTGGGAATTCCACTAGAATTTCCACACGCATTTATACAAACATTCACGCGTACACAAAACGAACAACTTAACACGATGAATAATCTTGCAGGAGCCCTTACAAAATTCCTTGAAGAGCAATAAATACCTCTTCTATATCTACAGTGCATATATTGAGGACTCAAGCATTGAACATTGAAGTGCTTTTTAAAGTAATGTTTAACAATAGTTATGTATAGCAACAAACACTTGTATTTTTGATTAGAAATGGTTGTATACAGTTGCAAAATGTATTTACATGTCGGCTCTATTGATTACACTAAATGCTAGAAGGCAATCATGGCAATCGAAGATGAGCGCAATAACTGTGCTATACTGCTATATATCCCGTACGTAGTCTTTTAAGACTTCTCTTATATCGTCTCCGTCCTGCATTGCGTTCACTGCTGGGTTGGGAGGGAAAGGATCTTGCTCGTAATCATCGTCATCCCATTCATCCCCATATCGAATGCAAATATTGTGCAAAAGTGCACAGGCAATAGCACATTTTACGGCGAATTCTAGTCCACTATCAAAACGTTTTAAAAGTACTCGCCAACGTGACTTCAGAATGGAATCGTGGAATCCAACCGCTAGATACAAATGAATAAAACACTCCATCGTCGCTTCCGCTCCTCTCCCACCAAGAGTGTTTTGGAATTTTAAACGCTCCTCCATCCCCTGCTCGATGTTCTACAGGATGATACTACGTATCAAAGCTGAATAACTCTGCGCTGCCGAGGAAGCTAAATGACTGCTTCGCTTGGTCCATCATTTGAAACAAGTGGTTGTTTACACGATTCAGAAGAATCTCTAGTTTTCCAAATTTTTTCTTTTTTACCCCCAGGGACTGGTGTTGCTGTGCCACGTGAAAATACATTTACACCACCTGGAAAGCAATCGCATTTCAAGTAAATTGATTTCCATAAAAATAAAAATTATAGATTTCCATAAAATGATAACCATTATATGGAAAGTAGTATAGAGTTGGGTGGTAAGAGAGAATTTTTAACAAAATACTACTTATGAACACCTGCATAAACGTACTCTGTTTAGGAAAACTTGAGTTAAGACACATTCTCCCGTTTTTAGACCGTGTCGTCCGGTCGTATCAAAGCTGAATAACTCTGCGCTGCCGAGGAAGCTAAATCTCTGCTTCGCTTGGTCCATCATTTGAAACAAGTGGTTGTTTACACGATTCAGAAGAATCTCTAGTTTTCCAAATTTTTTCTTTTTTACCCCCAGGGACTGGTGTTGCTGTGCCACGTGAAAATACATTTACACCCCCTTGGAAAGCAATCGCATTTCAAATAAATTGATTTCCATAAAAATAAAAAAATATAGATTTCCGTAAAATGATAACCATTATATGGAAAGTATTATAGAGTTGGGTGGTAAGAGAGAATTTTTAACAAAATACTACTTATGAACACCTGCATAAACGTACTGTGTTTAGGAAAACTTGAGTTAAGACACATTCTCCCGTTTTTAGACCGTGTCGTCCCGTCTCTATGGAGTGATGGCCTGGATCATGCCTATTCTGGTCGCGTTTTCCACTTTCGGATCAGCAAATGGCAACTCCTTTGCTGCAGGACGGTAAGAACATTAAAAACCTACATACATGAACCTAGAATGTTCGAGATCAGGCTGCACAGGTTTTTATCTTTTACTGCGATTTTCATAATTCTGCGAACTCTTGCTATCGATTTCCAACCGTAAAACCGCCTTCTGGCTTCCGTCAATCAAAACCCCGAGCCCTGCCCGAGTCTTTTCGTCGTTACTCTTTGTGCTTTTTGATTGGTCAGCGTAAGCAGTGTTATAATGGCTTCCTGTCACCCGAGCAACGGTTACGTTCTTGCCAATCAAAAAGCACAAAGAGTAACGATGAAAAGACTCGGGAGTTTGATTGGCGGAAGCCAGAAGGCTGTTTGACGGTTGGAAATCGTTAGCGAGAGTTCGCAGAATTATGAAAATCGCAGTAGGGGGATTTTACAATTCAGGCTGATTAACCTTGTTCCTTTTTTTCAGATGTTGACGAAGTGTAAAAATTGGCTGAAGTATTGTACTACTAATGGATAACATTATAGCATACTCTATTTTCAATAATAAAAATGCTTGCTTTGCTTGTTGAACACTAACATACCACACAAAACTTTTGGGTTATGTATATCACACAATTAAAATCTAGACTTTTGACCGCGGGTTTTTACTGTAATGTGCAATCTTCACTCCTTACATGCCCCTTTTGATGTAGGTTAGACCTGTTTAATAATATGGTTTATTCAAACACTGAATTGCGGGCTTGAGTGTGATATAAATACATATGATGCAATATATTCAACATGGACAGAACTTACACGTGACAAATTTGAAAAGTTTAAAAGGAAATGTAAGATAGATAGAGAGAGAGAGAGAGGGAGAGAGGGAGAGAGAGAGAGAGAGAGAGAGAGAGAGAGAGAGAGTAACGTACCACGTTTCATTTGCGTTCTTTGGTAGCAGTTTAAAGACGACAAGCTTGTTTAATGGAGTGTCTGCTCTTTTGCAATCTATTGAAAAAATAGTTACTTCATTTATTAAAACCACCTCGTGTTTTCGAATTGCAGTCTCGTTTATGCGGCGGCACGAGAAGGCCACCTTCCAGAATTTCTGGCCATGGTACACACCAAGCGAAGGACACCTGTTCCAGCGTTGATTTTTAATGTAAGTTGATGGTAGAGAAAGTTCTGATCCGTAGTGAGTTCTGGTAGTGAAGCAGCTTCTACGGAAATAACCTGCAGGAATGACCACCTTCGCCCGTGACCGCCATTTTGGATCTGTGACAAAATGTGACAAATCGGAGGAGAGGGGGCCACGCGAAAGCAAACTCGGGTTTCTCGACCTAAAACTACTCTCCAATGCCTACGAGCAGGCTAATACGGATAAGCAGTATGTAGTCTTGGGTAATTGCTCGCGGAGCGAGCGCAGCGAGCGGAGAGCAAATCTAATCTGTACCTCGCTACAGTTTATAAACAGTTCGCAAGTGCACCCTTTTGTACTTCCGTTCGATTCCGATTGCATAGAGCTCACAATATACAGCGTTGATTCTCGCGCTTGCGC
Organism: Scolanthus callimorphus; assembly: GCA_033964015.1. Lineage (NCBI taxonomy): Eukaryota > Metazoa > Cnidaria > Anthozoa > Actiniaria > Edwardsiidae > Scolanthus > Scolanthus callimorphus. Next base: position 12,107,515 of record CM066919.1, read on the forward strand.
AGTACGATCATATAGGGCAAGCGATTTTCAACTGGCTGTCTTTTGGCAAATTTGGCAGACCATAATTTTTCGCGTCAACAGCAAGTGTGGGCTTTGAGGTCTTGGTCGACTCGTGGCGGAGTAAAGTCACGTTTTTCGTGTGCTCCGGTAAAATAGCTACTTGATGGAAGAAATTCTTGGTACATTGAAAAGAATTCGAAAGAGTAGTTCAGACACAGAAGCAGAGGCATTAGAAACTAAAAAAAGACCCGTTTGGCGAGCATCAGCTTCGAGGAATTTGATCTCTTCGCAGAGATGGCTGCCAGCGACCTGTCGACTAAGATCGATTTAATACTGAAGAAACTGGGGATTCTAGATGGGAAAACGGATGAACTAGCAAAAAAAAGGCCCTCTTGGAAAGCAAGGCCTCGAAAATCGAATGTAAAGCAGTGGACCTGCAGAGTAACTTTGATACACTGAAAGCTGCCTTGAGGAATACCGATAGCCGCGTAAACAAGCTCGAGGAAGGGCTTCAAACGCTCGAGGCTGAAATGGTGCAAGTAGCACTCTTCAAGCTCTGGCGGGAAAAGATGAAGTTGAAAAACTACGACGTGAGAAATTGTACTTAGAAGTGTACACAAGGCGTGAAAATTTAAGGTTCTATGGCATCCCTGAATCTGAGGATGGTAAAGAGGACTCGGAGAGAGTTTTGAAGCAATTTTTGACCGCGAAACTTGGAATAGAAGATGCTGCCGGTATTGCATTTCAAAGGGTTCATCGCATTGGAAAGTTCTCGGCAACGGCAGAAAAACCGCGCCAGTTGATCGCCCGTTTCCTGTGCTACCCCGATAGTAGATAGGATACAAGAGCTGAGTCCCGTAAAAATGTATGGCAATAGAAAGAGAAACGAAAGAGAAACGAATGAGAAACGGAGAAACGAGCGCTGACGTCACAGCCAGAAGCAAACGAGCTGGAATAATCAGCAGCCAAAAGCGAGGTGTCAGCATTTTGTCATTATGAGTCATACCCATTTTTGAGAAAGTCGGTGATGTCATATTTTGGTTGCTTGAAATAGATTATTTCAATTATTTTACTTAGAGGTCCGGGTATAAAACGGTTTAGTCATTTACGATGCTCATTTACGCATTCATGTTGCTACTGATCGTTCTACCGCTGATCTACTGTTTAACGCAAGATTAATATATAGATTTAGCCACTGGCTAAAAGCGGAGCTCCCGTTACATTTTTCTGTGTCAATAATGAGACAAAAAGTTTGCCATTGTACATGGCCCGTCATACCACTTGACCATGCGATTGCCAACACCCCCCTTGTCGCTTAGACAATTTCACCAACATTTGGTTGTCTGAGGTTCATCCCTTCCCGAGATATACTCTTTTTCTCCTATGATGACGTCATCGATGACGTCATACCACGTGACCACGTAGTTGCATCACTTTTGCCACTAAGACAACTTCACCCAAGTTTTGGTTGTCTGAGGTTCATCTCTTCCCGAAATATATTCTTTTTCTCTTTCTCCTGTGATGACGTCATCGATGACGTCATACCACGTGATCACGCAGTTGCATCCCTTTTGCCACTTAGACAACTTCACCCAAGTTTGGTTGTCTGAGGGTCATCCCTTCCCGAGATATACTCTTTTTCTCCTATGATGACGTCATCGATGACGTCATACCACGTGACCACGTAGTTGCATCTCTTTTGCCACTTAGACAACTTCACCCAAGTTTGGTTGTCTGAGGTTCGTCCCTTCCCGAGATATGCTCTTTTTCTCCTATGATGACGTCATCGATGACGTCATACCACGTGACCACGCAGTTGCATCTTTTTTGCCACTTAGACAACTTCACCCAAGTTTGGTTGTCTGAGGTTCATCCCTTCCCGAGATATACTCTTTTTCTCCTACGATGACGTCATCGATGACGTCATACCACGTGACCACGTAGTTGCATCCCTTTTGCCACTTAGACAACTTCACCCAAGTTTGGTTGTCTGAGGTTCATCCCTTCCCGAGATATGCTCTTTTTCTCCTATGATGACGTCATCGATGACGTCATACCACGTGACCCCGCAGTTGCATCTTTGTTGCCACTTAGACAACTTCACCCAAGTTTGGTTGTCTGAGGTTCATCCCTTCCCGAGATATACTCTTTTTCTCCTATGATGACGTCATCGATGACGTCATACCACGTGACCACGTAGTTGCATCCCTTTTGCCACTTAGACAACTTCACCCAAGTTTGGTTGTCTGAGGTTCATCCCCTCCCGAGATGTATTCTTTTTCTCCTATGATGATGTCATCGATGACGTCATACCACGTGACCAAGCACTTGAAGCCCCCTCCATCCCCCCATCCCCCCTTGCCACTAACACATCCTCCCCCCACCCCCCCCAAGTTTGGTTGTCTGAACTTCATCCCTTCCTGGGTTATGAAACGGAGAAGGATCTTGGTTTACCTGTGGTGGGGCAGGCACGCACGGACGCGCCAGCGATACCATAATGGGAATACCGCTGAACCATGAAAAATGAAGTCGATCGTTATACCTGAGTTCTACTTTGAGCTATTGTATTCTTCCTACGCGATACCTATGGTGCTCCGCTCTGCGGCCTTCGGCCGCAAAGGAGCTCCGCTATTACTATCCTTTGCGAGCTCTTGATTTTTACGCGAGAGAACATGGAGAACGCTGCACCCAAAACTGTCGGCGGTGTCGATGGCAGGGTGGTCACGACTGTCAGTGACGAAGTGGACTTCGCAGCACAGAAAAAAACTTTGTCTCTTCGCAACATATCTCTATGTAGAGATGTATACAAGAAAAATAATGAAAATGGAAGATTGCGAGGGGTGCAAAGAGAACTACTGTAGCCAGCGAGATCATACGTGTCTGGAGCTCTGGGAGCTCTATTTCGGCAAAGTAGAAATTGATATAAACTTGTTGTTGATTCATGAGCTCTGCAAGCAACTAGTGGAGCTGACAAGCACTTATTATACAGAGGAACTAGAAACGTTCACCTTTGCTTTGCCTACAACACTTGCGCAAGAGGCGGAGGACATATTCTTTGAAATGCGCGTTCCCTCCACCCCTCAAAAACGCTTGACAGCGAGATTTGTCAATAACATTTGTGACACAATTGGGTGTCTTAACAATTGCCCGAAATATTTGCAGACTATGCAGCACTGTTAAAAGATCAATCATTTTAATGTTAAACTATATTTCAGAGTATTGTATAAATATGTATGGTGAATAAAGAGTAAACAAAATTCCCCTGAATCAGCAGACAAAAAAAATCGAAGTGTCAGCAGTTTTAAAGTGTCTGTCAAACAATTATTCAAAATGCGAGCTAGTTGTGATATGTAAAAGTTGACCCTAAACATATAATTCATTTGAAGCCAAGGTCTGGGGGAAAGATGTACACTTACCTAGTGGCGGCAGCTATATTTTTATTTGTTGTGAAAGACGTACAAGTTTCGCTAAATTGGGGAGGGAAATCCTGTTGCGTTTAGCCCCGTAGCCATAGTAGTTACACAAGATAGCATACAAGAACTTGACAGGATATTCACATATATAACAACAACAACAACTGATTTATTTCATATAGCTCAATCATATTTATATACAAGTTTCTAGGCGTATCAAGAATGGAATTCACGTACGATTATTTAGAGTTACATTCTTTTGGTTCCGGCAAGTCCTACATAGGAAATTACATACAGGTATCATAATAATTGTGATAGCACTAATCTATCTAATCTAAAGTGGTGATCATGACTTAGATAGAGTAATCAGATAATGGATACGTAATATCAGGCACGTATTCTAACACCCCCACTTGCTCTGATGTTACGAACCTTCAACAAAAAAATTAATTTCCCATTATAAAAGTTTTGAACTTTTCCAGCTTAGCTTTTGTGGCTGGTTTTGTAAAAATGTCTGCTACATTGTCCTCAGTTGGGACATACTGAACTTTTACATTTCCACTTTGAATTTCTGATCTGATAAAGTGGTATTTGATGTCAATGTGCTTCGATCTTTGATGGTTAACTGGGTTCTTAGCTAGATTAATTGCTCCCTGATTGTCGACATGAATCGTTACTTCTTCAACCATAATACTCATGTCAGTAACATAGCTGTTTTCAAATTTAGCTTCTTGTGCAGCATTAGCTAGTGAAATGTATTCAGCTTCACAAGTAGATAAAGCTACAGTTTGCTGCTTGCGGCTTTTCCATGAAATTAACGGTCCATTCTCAGTCAACTGAAAATTATATCCAGTTATGCTGCGTCTATCTTTCACAGATGCTCCCCAGTCCGAATCACACGAGCCTGTAAGTATCAAGGCTGATTCCGATTTGCCAAATTTAAGGCCTTGTTCCCGTGAACCTTTGAGATATCTCAGTACATGTTTTGCCATACTGAGATCTGACTGAGTTGGTTTTGCCATATTCTGTGAAAGTTTAGTCACAGTGTAACACAAATCAGGTCTAGTACCTGTCATTACATATTAAACTCCCCACAATTGCTCTATACAATCTCGGATCATCCAATTCGCGCGCTTCTTCGTCGTTATTCTTTCTGCTCCTAGAGCGCACGGCGTTGCCTTTGGTTTGCAATCTGACATTTCAAATTTCGAGAGGATTTTATCTATGTATTGTGTCTGGCTCATCTCGATTGAATCTTTGTTGCATTTGAAATTTGTTCCCAAAAACCACGAAAGTTTGCCAAGATCTTTCATTTTGAACTTTCTGCACAGAGCCTCTTTAACGCTTTCCAACAAAGTTAAAGTAGTTGCAGAAATTATGATATCATCTACCCAGATGATCAAAATAATCAATCCATTTTCCTCTGAATTTCTAGTGTACACGCATGGGTCTGCGAGCGATTGAGAAAAGTTTTCACTTAGCAAATAGTTATGAAGCATGTTGTTCCAATTTCTCCCGCTTTGTTTCAAACCATATAGAGATTTCTTTAACTTACAAACTAGTTTCTCTCCGTTTTCTCCGCGCTTCTCAAAGCCTTCCGGTTGTTCCATATAAATTTCGCAGTCAATTGGCGCATTTAGATAAGCTGTCTTAACGTCCATTTGATGAGTAATCATGTCATTCTGCACTGCTGTTTGCATAAGCATTCGTACTGAACTCATGCGAGCAGTAGGCGCAAACGTTTCCTGATAGTCTATGTCTGCGATTTGTGAATAGCCTTTAGCTACGTAGCGTGCTTTATGTGTCTCTTCTCTATTAGGTCCCGTTTTCACGGCAAAAACCCATTTTCCCCCCACTATCTGTCTACCCTCGGGTGGCGTGACTAACTCGAACGTGTCATTGTCAATTAGAGCTGTCATTTCGTCATTCATGGCCTTTTGCCATTTTGGCATCTCTTTTGAAATCAAAGCATCGTCATAAGTGGTCGGGATGTTCGCGACTCGATAACAGTAGTCTACAGTGTTGCTAACTTCGTCTAAGTCACTGTTCATTGCATATTCGTCAAAACGCTTAGGTTTGTTGCGAATTCGTCCGGGATAACGACGTTCTAGTTCGTGTTCAGTACTATCAGATTCCGTCACGTCCTCCTCTTCTGTTGTTTGTTCTGTTACGTCAGTGTCAACAGTTGTAGGTGGGGTCGGTAACACACTCTCGTCTTCGTCTATCTTAGGCACGTAAACTTTGTTTTGTTCAAGAAATTTTACGCATCGCGCTCTTTCTACAACGTTTCTCTCCGGGTAATAAACAAGGTATGCCGGACTATCTCGGTCATAACCTACGAAAGTGCCTTTCTTACTGCGCGCTTCTAATTTCTTCGCGTTCTGAACATAGGCATAACACGTAGAGCCAAAAACATGCATCCTACTCACATCCGGTTTCTTTCCGATAAGGGCCTCATAAGGCGTTTTACCTAATCGCTCGTTAAAACAACGATTACGAATGTATGCGGCTGTCATTACTGCGTACGTCCACAATTCCTTAGGTAATTCAGATTCTAGCAAAAGACATCTCGCCATTTCAAACAGGCTTCGCCACATCCTCTCTGCAGTACCATTCTGGTGCGGAGAATGCGGCGCACTTGTCTCGCGCTTAATGCGATTTTTGCGAAGTAAAGACTTAAACTGTTTACTTGTAAATTCACCCCCGCCATCCGATCTAATGCGCTTTGGCTTACCAATGGAGCGATGTCAGCAAGAAACTTCTGCGTCGCTTCTAGAGTATCACTTTTCTGTTTCAGAAAATACACCATGTTATACCGGTAAAATCATCTACAAAACACAAAGCATATCGGAAACCTCCCTTTGCTACGGGATCTATCGGGCCGGCCAAATCGCAATGCACAAAATCTAAAGGTGCTTTAGCCCTATCATCTGGCTTACGGCTCCGAGTTTGGCACATTTTGCCTTGCGTACAAATAGCGCAATCGAGCTGTTCATCATTCGCAATTTTCATGCCTTCAACAACATTTTCCAATTTGCGTAAATCTTGAAAATTACAATGACCCATAATTTGGTGCCACTGCATTAAAGAACTCGCATTATTGTTTGAAGATGAAATGCTGTTTAGGTAATACAAACGGCCTTTCTGCTCGACCTCAAACATTGTGCCATCTGTTGCTTTAAAATACTTTGCGTCCTTATTAAGACTGACACTCGCGCCCTTTGCAATGGCAGCAGAAACTGAAAAAATGTTTTGGTTGTATGACGGAATGTACAGAGCATTGTTGAGAATAACATCTTGTAAATTTCCATTTACATCGAAAAGCTTTACTTTGGCATTCCCTTTTCCAAAACTACATTGGCCTTACTTCCATCTGCCAATTCAATGTAATGACCATTTGCGTCAAAATTTTCATCAAAACTCACAATTTTTCCCGCTCTGTTACAATGTGGCTCGTAGCACCACTATCTAGTAAGAGATTAGTGACTTTCTTACCATTCCTATTTGTTATCTGTTCTTCACTAAAAGTAAAGGCGAAATCATGTTCGTCCTCCTCGGCACTCTTCTTTGCGGAGTCGCCTGATCTCTGTTGCCCTGTGACTGACCTTGGGGCTTCCTGCTGCGACAGTCTCTTGTGTTGTGTGATACAGTCCTACACTTTGCACACCATTTGCTAGACTCCTTGCTGTAGCAGTCAATACTTTTGTGGCTTTTCTTTTCTTCCACATTTGTAGCAGTTTCCCTGGAATTTTTGCTTTAAAGTCATGACGCTTTCCTCGTCATTTCCAGGGTCCTTCGGCAGCTTTTCTCCGTCTCCTCATAGTTTCGGAGAGCTGTTTTAAACTCGCTGAAGGTCATCGGTTTGTCCTTCTGCGCTGCCACCGTCGCGAAGGTTTTGTAGCCATCTGGCAGGCCTTTTAGAGCCATGGCTACCAGTAGCCCATCGCTTATTACTTCTTCGGCGGCTTTCAGGGCGGTAGATGCTTTCTCCGCTCGGGGATGTAGTCCGTTGTAGACTCGCCATCCTTCATCGTCAGGGAAGTCAACTCAGTATATAGGGCAATTACTCTTGGCTTCCCCTTGCCCTGGTAGTGCTCTCGCAAGACACCTAGGGCTTTCCTGCCGTCGTTATTGGCCTCTCGTATCACGAGAGCCAAACTTCTGTCGTCCAAGCACTGGACCAACTCCGCGAACGCATTTGCGTTCTTTTCTTCGTCAGGGGCCGTGGTTTCTCCTTCCTTTGGTATAACCACATCGTACAGCTTCTGGAGGCGCATGTAGCCAAGGAACTTTACTTCCCAGAGCTCGTACTTGCTTTCGTCTCCACTGAACATGAGCGTCCTCCTGGGCCCATAACCTGTTGCGTTTAGCCCCGCAGCCATAGTAGTTACACAAGATAGCATACAAGAACTTGACAGGATATTCACATATATAACAACAACAACAACTGATTTATTTCATATAGCTCAATCATATTTATATACAAGTTTCTAGGCGTATCAAGAATGGAATTCACGTACGATTATTTAGAGTTACATTCTTTTGGTTCCGGCAAGTCCTACATAGGAAATTACATACAGGTATCATAATAATTGTGATAGCACTAATCTATCTAATCTAAAGTGGTGATCATGACTTAGATAGAGTAATCAGATAATGGATACGTAATATCAGGCACGTATTCTAACAAATCCTACCAAGAAACGGATCACTTATGCTTCTGTTGCTTTTGTAAAAACGACCACCTGATATCCAATCCCGATTTCAAAGAAAAATTGAGCCGGGAAAATTTAGGGAAATTGAGCCGGACAAGCAAGCGCGAATACTGGACAATTTTAAATGGAGTGTAAACATTGCGTGCCATACAGCTCTTTTGTGATGTAAATAAACTCACTTGAAAAGTCAATAAACCTTCTTTATTAAAGCATAGACAAATACAGACGTGGGTTAACGTGTTGTCAGGGTAACATACGAGCGGTGTTAAACCGTAGAAAGGTTAGATAAATTATCTTTTCTTCTACAATATGCGATCTCATTAATGGAAAAAACTCTCAAAATAGATCAATTTTCCTCATTTTCTAATGAAAAATAATGTGCCCTTCCACAGTTTTCGCAGTCTTGCCAGCAATCCTTGTAAAACTGATGATGTAGCAAAAATGGCTTTGAACAAATGTCGCATGTAACAGGTTGCCCAACAAGGTTAAACATAGTCGTCTGACCACGATCGTGTGGGACTTCGTGTCGGGAAAACTGCAATAATCACACGGTAGTGTTTTTGGTTCATATCTACCACCTGATTGAACTAACTTCTTGCTTCCCTTTTCAAATTCGTCTTCGCTCATTGATTCTTCGTCGGATTCTAAAGATTCGTGTTCCAAGTCTATGATTCGTTTCAATACATCCTTATTTTGAATAAGGTTTTTATTAATTCCGAGATCTGCTAAACCCTCGATAAAGGTATTTATTCCTTTAGGCTTTCTTGTTTTGACGTTAAACGGTAATAGTACATAATTGAGTAATGAAGCCATATTGGTTCCTGGGATTCTCTGTTGGTTTCGAGTAATTTCATCTGATAAGTTCCAATAAAGAATCTTTTTGGAAGACACAAATGAACGAAGTAGGTCGCGTGCTACATCTTTTGGAATTTTTTTCGATATTTGTTGTAGAATTTCGTCTACCGATGTCTGGTTTTCATCAATATCGCTTCGATCGTCACTCTCGGACACACTCGTGCTCTCGTCATCTGAAGATTCCTCGTCACTACTAGTGTCGCTTTCACTATCCCAGCTGGAAGTTTCAGTCTCAGACTCCTCCTCCTCCCCCTCCTGAGAAAAACTCCTCACTCTCATCGGTCTCTGAAAATCTCCTTTTACTCATGTTATTCCTTTCTGGTAGACTGCTCAGCGTGATATGAGAAGATTTGTAATGCGTCTGTATTTATGCCAGAAACAGGGGCAGGGCTGCAAAAAGCGGCGGAAGTGTCTTTTACTAAGCCACGCCCTTCTTGAGCGATTCGTCTTTTCTTATCTCTAAATGGGGTAGAAGCATCAGTCAAATCCTTGAGAAGATCTAAGTGCTCTTTAATTGCTTCTTTTTCTTCTTTTGCCATAGGCACACAACCCCTTATAAAATTGTAGCAGATTTCACATAGGGTGTTCACTTGTTCCGGATTAGCAAGTGCTAAAAGAGAATCCTTCTGCTCCGGCGAGCCCTTGTGTAAGAGGTGAAGATAAGGGAGATTATTTCTCAACAACTTTGACATGTTGAGTCCTCGAAGATTTCTATAAAATGATACGTTTTGTTAACTACGGGTGCATTTGTATAATGCGATCAAAGGTATTATAGCGATAACGCCGCTAACAACTGCAAGACGCCCGCTGACGGCCGCAGATTGCCAACAAGACGCCCGCTGACGGCCGCTGATTGCCCGCTTACGGCCGCTGATTGCCCGCAAGACGCCCGCTTACGGCCGCAGATTGCCCGCAAGACGCCAACTGACGGCCGCAGATTGCCCGCAGACGCCCGCTGACGGTCGCCTCTGACCACTTACGCATGCAAACGGTCTCCGCCCAGTATGAAAGCCTAATAGTACATATACACAGAATATGAGTAAAGGCGTCATTTACAACTGCCCTCCCTACAGTGAACATGGAAAGAACTCGCTTCCAATGCCCCAAGTGCGGGAAAACGTTCTCTCGTTTGCATGACTTAAAACGTCATATGGATAACAAACATAACAATCTCAAACCGCCGAGCTATTTTACCGCGCGTAGGCCCAGCTCATCATGTGGACCCTTTCAACTTCACCACCCGTTTACAGCGATATGACCGGAACGGGAAAGACGGTGTGGGTACAGAATTTACTAGAAAACGCTCAGACTATGATCGACCCACCCCCGCAAAGAATAGTGTGGTGTTATTCTCAATGGCAGCCTGCCTATGACACAATGATGAACACAATACTTTGAATTGAGTTTCATAGAGGGATCCCGCAACACGTGGATGAGGACTGGTACTTCGACTCCCAAATAAACAATATGATTCTCCTAGATGATCTCATGTCGAACACGGGATCCGACAAGAGAGTGTTGGATCTTTACATTTGTGGGTCTCATCACAGAAATCTCTCTGTGGTGAATCTTGTACAAAATCTGTATTTTCAATCAAAAATTGGAAGGACCATCTCCCTTAATTCTCACTATCTGGTGTTGTTTAAAAACCCCAGAGATAAACTACAAGTGTTAACTCTGGCAAAACAAATGTACCCTGGAAACACAGAAACATTCATGAAAAAATATGATGAGGCTGTCATGCGCCCTATGGATATCTTTTTATCGATTTGAAGCCAACAACAAAAGACGAATGCAGGCTGAGGGTGAACATTCTACCAAGCGACAAAACTAGTTACCAATCCCCTGCGCGGTCAAGTCAGGGAGACCGGACAATGATTAATTACTTTCAAAAACAATCGTATCTGCAACCCCCAGTTCTCAACAGAAAATGTGATGGAAAATGTGATGGAAAATGTGTTGAATCAAAACTCGTTACCAGCCGATGTGCTTATGAAAGAGTATGACACGTTATTAAACAGATACCTGGATCTACAAAAACAAACAAGTTTTGCACCCATGGCAACCCGCCAACTACCGGAATCAACCTCGAGCGTAACTAGAGAACCACAACCCATTGCTTCGCCGCAACCAAAGTCTGCCGCTGTGTTACAACCAACACAATCCACATCATCTATTTTTCCAACACCACCCAAAACACCCGCATCATTTACAACACCTAAATCGAAAAAATCGCCGCCTAAAGCGGTGTGGTTTCAATACGAAAACGCGAATCCAAAGAAGACGTTGGACCTCTACTTAAACAATACCTGAAAAAGCAAAAAAAAGTTCCAAATTGGCGCCAGCGTTTGACACCCACCATCTAGTAGTGTAACCGATCATCTGCTTCTAAAGAGCATGACAGAGCCAGAACAGAAAAAGCAAGTTAGGCGATCAAAGAGAGTAAATCAAACTAGAATCAAGTTGTCTCCTAAATTTGCAAATGCTTAATTTAATGTATAGATCGATTTCAGGATATATGTAAATAAAGTCCTAGAAGTGCGTGACGTTGTGGATTATTTGCCTTTCGGGGTCAAATACGGATTACATATTCAGGGTTTGTTTACTTTTTTATTGCACCACAACATACTTTCAAACAACCATGTTTTTATACAGTACTCTAAAACAAAGTTCATCACTCGTTGCTAGTTTTTTTTTTTCATTGCAAAAGACTCTGTGATACTTTCCAAGCAGTCCGTAGGGCGATGAATTTCTGTTGTTGTTTGGACCACGCGAAAACAACCCTCCAACGCTTTTTGTAAAGTTCCGGTAAATATCTTTTCCAAGAGAATCCAGAGGAAAGTCCAGAATACTACACACTTCCTGCACCGTTTCCCATATAAGATTTTCGTCTACTTGACGTTTGGCCTTTTTGTAAAATAACCTCCAACTTTCTCTTTGTTCAGACAAACAGTATTCACTTGGAATGCCGACTAGACATTCCTCGCATGGGAAACTCTTAAGTTCTTCGGGCATAGCCTTTTCGCATAAATCGGCGTACACGAGGTGACATGTTTTCTTTAACAAACGTTCAATCTTTGCTTCATCTCGGTTGACATAGACTACAGGTGGTACAGCGTTCTGCATGTTCTCTCGCGTAAAAATCAAGAGCTCGCAAAGGATAGTAATAATCTTGCGTTAAACAGTAGATCAGCGGTAGAACGATCAGTAGCAACATGAATGCGTAAATGAACATCGTAAATGACTAAACCGTTTTATACCCGGACCTCTAAGTAAAATAATTAAGAGCGCTCGTCTGTAAATATCGACCTAGCGGCGAAATTAGAAAATTTTCGAAATCCCCAAACTTTGCCAAGCAGTATCCCTAGTGGATTGATGGATACTGCGAAAGTTTGAGATCGATCCTCTTAATACTTTAGGAGAACGAGGCCCGAATTAGATCGTATGACAGACGGCTGATTTCGAGTAGTTTTTAGACCTTTTTACCCCACTACAAATATGGTGTAAAATCTGAAAAGCGCGCTTATTTTTAAACCTAAAATAGGTTTAAATCAACAGAACAGATGTTAGACATCACTATGAGTCACATTGCAGGACTATAAATCAAACAAATAATATTTTACAGATTTTAAGATCATTTTCTATTTTGCGATCATCATTTCGGAGGTCAAATTCACAGGCTTATTTCCCCCAATGGTATCTAGAAATCATACAGTTTTACACATCCCAGCCCGAGGACTAATCCCATACTTGCATTTTATCAAATAAAATCATAGGGCACTTCGAAATCTCGACTTCGACAAAGCCGAGTAAAAGCCCAGCTGGAAGCCATTTTGTGACAATGCAGACACCGCGAGTCAGGTCCTGGGCTAGTTTTATAAGCAGCAAAGCAAGCGCTCGCGTCAAAAACTGGAATGAATATCAATGAAAACATGTTTATTTGACTGCTCTTTAACTTACAAGTCAGTAGCGACCATCAATTTCAGTTGAGTTGAATTTATAACAACACTCGAGGCCATTGGAATGGAAGGCTCTGGATGACCAAGCTTCGAAAAAGTCAGTAAAATGGGTCGAGAAAGTGATGTCTGACAATGATCTTGTAGATATTTGGAGGATACGTAATCCTGATCAAAACGCTTCACATGGCGACAAACAAACCTCTATTCAACGCAGATTAGATTTTTTCCTAGTAAGCGACTCCCTTCAAGATGACGTTGAAGACGCTTTCAATAAAAACTGCGATAAGAAGCGACCATTCTGCAA